>JAPSGF010000082.1:1348609-1456056 GCA_035772895.1 Perdix hodgsoniae
GGGGGGAGAAAAAATCAATGCGTGGCTTAATTTCTCTGTTGAGGATTGTGGGGCCTGGGCTGCAGCACAAAGCTCTGTTTGTGCCCTTTGTTCCGCGGGACTGGCAATGGCTGAGGAGCAGCCCGGGAGAGGGGATGCGTGGCTCCGTGCTGCGCCCTGCTGGGCTGCCGTCCCGCGTCTGTGTGTCTGTCCTGCGATGCTCAGCTGCTCCTTGCCCTGGATATCCCACCCCATTTGTCCGTGTGCCTCTTGCTCGTGTCAGGATGCAGTGCTCTGTGATTCTGCTGGGATGCGGGGCTTTGGATCAGCCAGGGGCGGGGGGGGGGGGATTGAACATAGAATCCTTAAGGTGGGGAAGGACTTCTGCGATCACCACATCCCAAACCACCCCCACCATACCTGCCAACCACATCTCTCAACATTGCATCTTCGTTTTTAAACACCTCCAGAGATGATGACTCCAATTTTTCCCTGGGCAGCCTGTCCCTATCCATTACCACTTTCTGAATTGAATTTCTTTCCACGTACCCAACCTGCACCTCTCCCAGCCCTCCTCTCATCCTGAAGGCTTGGAGGCGTTTGGGAGAAATTTGCTGTTGTTAATGAAAAGCAAAGGAAGTGAATGAGAAGCAAAGTGAATTCTCCCGGTCCCGGCTGGGTTTCTGCTCGGCGGGCAGCACGTAGTGCCAGAATCGCGTCGATCCACATCGTTCACCTCCTCACCCCGCAGCAGTGCGCTCGAAGGCGCGATCCCCATTGTGGGTTCCGATGGCAGCTGTCGCTCCGCGCTCGTTATATTTGGCCTCTCAGGAGCCGCCCCGCTCCGACGTGCTGCTCCTGGACTCTCCATCCTTCCAACCCTCGGGGCATCTCCTCCCTGAGGCCGTTCGTGGGCTGAGCGGAGGGCACGGCTTGAACCGCGTTGTGGATGGAAACGATGGGAAGCGTCGCCGGGGATGCGCAGCCGGGGGCTGAGCCAGCGGGGGGAGCTGCGGAGCCGTTGCGGTCCCGTCTCCCGGCCCGCCTCCGGTCCGCCCCCGTCCCGCCCCACGGCTCGGCGGCGGGTGCCGCTCCGGTGCCGTTCGGGTACCGCCGGTGGCCTCGGAGACAGAGCACGATGCGATCGGGCGGGGAGGCGGCGGCCGAGGAGGAGGCGGCCGAAGGGGCCAAAAGAAGCGGAGGGGCGGCCGCGGGGAGAGCGCGGAACCGGGGTGGGAAGGGATCCCCGAACGGGGAGTGCCGCCGTGGGGAAACGCCGCGCAGCCCCAGCGCGGAGCAGCCCCGAGAGCCCAAGGTTTCTTTCTCCTGCGGCGGCGGTGGCGGCGGCGGTGGCGGCGGCGGTGCATCCCCAGGCGGTGCCAAAGCGGCCGAGGAAGGCGACGATGCGGGCGAGGAGACTCGCGGGAGCCAGGCCAGCTTCATGCAGAGGCAGTTCGGTGCCATGCTCCAACCCGGCGTCAACAAGTTCTCGTTGCGGATGTTCGGTTCTCAGAAGGCGGTGGAACGGGAGCAGGAACGCGTCAAGTCAGCGGGGGCTTGGATCATCCATCCTTACAGCGATTTCAGGTGCGAGTCCCACCGATTCTCCCCCTCCCACCCCCCACCCCCCCACTTCCCTTCCGTGCATCCTCCCGGAGCTCCGGGAGCGCGGAGCGATTGCGGGCATCGCTGCGGCGGGGCCGGGCTCGAGCATCCCCGGAGGCCGCGGTGAGGGTGGTGGATGGAGAGGCCGACCGGAGCGCTCCCCCCGGCTTCGGGTTGGGAGGAAGAGGAGGAGGAGGAGGAGGCCGTGCATTGCCCTGGAGAGGGCACCTTGAGCCGTGCTGGAGGTGGAAGTGGGGGATGCGGCCGCATGTGTGCAGGGAGGGGCTGACGATGGGCATCCACCTCCTCAAGAGCCGCCGTCCATCCGGGGATGCCAGGAGCTCTGTTTGCCCGGTGGGTGCCCGCACAAGGGCATCTTCTCGTCCTTTGAAGGGCCTCGGAACGGCTCAGCACAGCGAGGAGCCGCTGGAGATCCTGCAGGGATCGGGCTGTGCCCCTGTGGCTGTCATTGTGTATGTGGGGGGGGACACAGGGTCGTGCTTATCCCTGGGGTCATTAAGCCCTGCTGCACCCTCCACGGCCACGCGCAGCTTCGGGAAGGGTTTCCGTCCCCCAAGGAGGCCCAACCCCATCCCTAAGATTCAAAGAATTTTTAAGGGGAGATTCATTTCATTCCCAGGAGGGATTGTATCCCCAAGGTGCAGCCTTTGCAGCTTCCAGCTGAGGAATGGCAGATCCTGGAAGAAAGGTTGTGCAGCACCAGCTCCTGTCCATCTCCTCGGTGGGGAGAGATCAGTGGGAAACACTTCCTGGGTTGCATGGAGGTTCCCATAGAGATGTGCAGCCCTTTTGGGGACGGGTGCCTGAGATCCTGCTGACATCTCTGGCAAACAAGGCTGCTGGGGGCTCCTGGTCCAATGACTGTACAAAGGGGCTGGGGGCTGTTGGCCAAAGTCAGGGGGGGCAGCGAGTGGCTCAGCACTGAGTCCCTCTGCACTGTTGTAGTGCTTGGGGGGCTGCACTCCAGGGCGAGTGAGCAGCTGTTGGGGTTGTGTTGAATCCCTGGTGCATGCAGAGATCCTCAGGGCACTGCAAGAGGCTGTGGAATCAGTCTGTGCTGAGCAGACAGGATCGTGGCAGGGACCAACGCCTGCACCTCCTGGGTCCTGGCCTCACGTTGGCTCCTGTGCTGCTCTGCATCCTCTGAGGTGCACGGAGGGGCAGCTGGAGCCTCCGGCTCGCTCTCCTTGTACACACAGCTGTGCAGCCGTGGGGCTGATATTCCTGCCCAGATCCCACTGCGGGTGTTGCCCCTCCTTGCTTTGCTGCTTAGGGAGCAGCAGTGCTGCAGAGCAAGGGTGTGAATGCTGCGTGGCTCAGCTGGTCACGAGGGTGTTCTCTCATGGGAGCTGCGCCGTCCTGCTGTGACCACTGTTGTTTCCAAGCCATGTGGGCTCCCCAGCAGCCATGGGGGGTTCCTGGGGAGCTGATTCTGGTTCTCTTGGCCACGGGGCTCTGAGGAGCGAGGCGACCATGTGGCCTCACTGTCCCCATGCTGACCGTGCTGGGGTGAGAGCAAGCTGGCAGCACTCAGTGCTGGCAGAGCTGGAGCCTCTCTGCAGGCGACCTTGGGGGTGTCACCCTGGGATCGTCTCCTCCCAGAGCCTCTGCCACCAAAACCACTGGGGCAGAGCTCCTGCGCGTGCTGTGATGCTGCATGTGGCATAAAAGAGTTCCCTGCTTGGTGGGGAGGAGCCACGAGGAGAACCAATGCGTTATCCCAACCTACAAATGTGCAAAATAAACAAGATATTGGCTCAGTGTGGGGCTGGGAGCCCAGCAGTGAGGAGCTCACTCCATTCATACACGCTCAGTATGTATGTCTGTGTGTTTCAGATTATTCCCACCTTAAAATATATATATATACATACATATCTATAATTTGATAATGATAATGGAACACGGACACATCCGTGTTTGCCCTGCAAAGCCCATTTTCCCATCTTAAGATAAAATCATTGCCCATCTGCATATGTGACATCATTTCATAATCAGAGGCATTTGGAGATCTGTCTCCTCGTGAACGCAGCACGGTGGTTATTCATGCAGAACTCAGGGGCAGATTTGCTCCAGGAACAAAAGTCGCTGTTTACATAAATACTGAATTATTAGGAAGCAGCATGGGTGGCTGCTTGAGATCATGAGCTGCAAATTTAATCAAAGAAACCTCGTCCATCGTGCAGTAGGCAACGTTGAGCAGAGCCACCTCATTGCTGGGTGCTGTGATCAGTTGTCTTTTTTTCCTCCTGGTCTGTAATGATGGAGGAAATAATGGGCAGAGGGCGACGTTGGCACGAGTTCTGTGTTTGTGCAGCTGGCATTGGAGCAGGGCTGGGAGTCGGGGTCAGCTGTGGGCCAAGCTTTGCAGTGACTTTGGGCGCGCTGCTACGCTGGGTGCTGTATTTGCGTCCTGAGCGAGGGGGCAGGCAGTGCTGTGTGTGGTGTGAAGCACTGGGGCAGGGATGTGGGGCTGGAGGAGCACGGTGGTTTTTTGCAGCGTGGTCAGGGTGCCGGGGGTCCCTTGGAGATGTGCATGAGCCCAGAAGGAACGTTCAGCCCACGAGCAGTGTGAGCTGCACGCAGGGGTGGTTCAATGAATCACAACGGTCCCCCTTTCCCCAGTGCCCTGAGCATCACTGCCAGCTGCCACTGGCTTTCTGCTCCCTGTGCCTGTGGCACGTGCAGGGCTGGCACTGCCTGCTGCCACCTCCTTCATCCCAGGGCAAAATGGCTCCTGCTGCTCAGCTGCTGGCTGGCAGCTTCGTGTCCTGCAGGGTGACCTGGGCTTGCTCTGAATCCTGGTGGGGACAATGGAAATGCCACTGCTGCTGATCCCGCTGTTAGTTATCCCCAGTGACAGTGGCTGGGAACAGGATGAATGTGAGCACGCAGACCTGATGGATGGCTGAAAGCCACCGCTTACTCATCAGGAAAAAAGGCTGTGACTGTCTGCCTGGGGGTGACTTTACAGGTTGGTGCCTTTGAGCATTTGGCAAAGACCAAAGCGTCCATCCCTGCCCCATCCCAGGGGCTGTTCCTGCACGGAGCAGCGCCGTGCACCGAGCCCAGCTGTGTCGTTTGGGTCTGTTTGGTGCTGCACCCACTGCTCTGCCTCTGCTCAGGCCCAGCTCCTGGCATTGGCTTCGTAACCCACTTTTCCACATGCCCTCATTTTTAAGGAACTTTGTATTTATGACAAGTTTGCGAATCGCTGCTCCCACTGTGCAAGCTGTGGTGGCTGCACGGTCCCTGTAGTGGTTGCATTCTGTGCTGGGGCAGCGGAGGGGAATGGGGACATCCCTGGCGTGCTGCATGCACACATCCCCTGCCCTCTCTTCCCACTGGGGATGGAGCCCTGGGCTCCCTCAGCTGATGCTGTTGATGCACTGGGGGGGGGGGCTGACGGAGTGAGGACAGACACCATCCCCACCCTCAGTGTCTGCCAGCATCTCCCGCTGCCGTGGTTCAATTAGGTCAGAAGTAAAGGAGATGGGGGGGGGCAAGGATCCTAATTAATTTGTTTGGGGATATTTTTAGCAACCTGGACTGAATCTTTTCTTTTTTTCCAAGGAAAAATCATTGGTGTTGCAGCAGGGCCTCCTCTGAGGTCTGTGTAAGGGTGCTCAGGACCAGTTGCTCTTTCCCAGCAGACTGCCCCAGCCCAGCAGGTTGCGGAGGGATCAGAGCCAGCACTGCATGCTACCCGACTGGCACCATGATTTCGTCTTTCCTCTTCCCTGCTCAGTTTGGCTGATGCCCCAGTGGGACTCAGTGCACTGGGGGCACCTTGTGGAGCTGGGGGAGGGGGGGGGCTTTGGTCCCCTCTATGGGGTCCTGCAGCCTCAGCATCGCAGAGGAGCCTCAGTGCCCCCCGCCCACCGTCACCCCCCTGCTATCAGCGAGGGCTGTGCTGTTCCAGCAACCAGAGCTGGTCCTTGGTGCTGGCTGTGAAGGGAAGAGCACAACCTGTCCCTTTCTGGCTGCCAGCTTGTGGAGGGGCCCTGGGTGTGAAGTCATCGTTGTGCAGCAGTGACATCACTTGTGGTTGCCATGGCGATGTCTCACATGGGGAAGGTGTCATTGGAGAAAGGTCACGAGCTGGGATGCTCAGCTCCTTCCAGCCCTACACCAAGCTGCAAACGCTGGGGGAATGCATGGAGCTGCAGCCCTGACAACGGGGCTGCGTGTCCTGCTGTGACCTTGGTGCATGCAGGAGGACATGGGCGGAAGGATGGGAGCCAGGAGAAGTAGGGGGCTGAGGCAGCAGCGGTGCAGAGGTGAGGGGGAGGCATTCTGCTCTCCCTCCTTGCTCCAGCTGCAGCTGGACGTGACCATCTGCTGTCCCCCCCCCTCCCACGCTCGCTGTCCCCTGCAGGGTCCCCCGTTGGGTGCTGGCAGGGATGCTGCCCACACTGTGCTGGTGGTTGGGGTTCCTCAGCCGTGATACCTCCCCATTTTCAGGGTCTCCCCCCCCCCCCGCTTCAGCACTCGCCTGGGTTTTGGTGCTGACTCGGTCAGACCCCACAGCAAACAGCCCTGAGGACCCACGCTGCACCCATTGCCCTGCTCTGCCCCCTCTGAGCCTGGTGCTGCCCTACAGTGACAGCAAAGTGCTTCTGGGCCTGGAGGTGGCACAACCTCACTTCATCCCTCGGGGACTTGCACTGTGACAGCTCCTGCCACCGTTCACAAGGACATGGCACTGCCGGGGGGGGGGGGCGCAGTGACCCCCTGCTCTGTGTTCCTGCAGGTTTTACTGGGACTTCACGATGCTGCTCTTCATGGTGGGCAACCTGATCATCATTCCCGTGGGCATCACCTTCTTCAAGGAGGAAACCACAGCCCCCTGGATCGTGTTCAACGTGGTCTCCGACACCTTCTTCCTGATGGACCTGGTGCTGAACTTCCGCACGGGGATCGTCATCGAGGACAACACGGAGATCATCCTGGACCCTGAAAGGATCAAGAAGAAGTACCTCAAGACGTGGTTTGTGGTGGATTTTGTCTCCTCCATCCCCGTGGACTACGTCTTCCTCATCGTGGAAAAGGGCATCGACTCGGAGGTCTATAAGACAGCCCGCGCTCTCCGCATCGTCCGCTTCACCAAGATCCTCAGCCTGCTGCGCCTGCTGCGCCTCTCCCGCCTCATCCGATACATCCATCAGTGGGAGGAGGTAAGGGCTGCTGGGCACGGGGCATCTGGGGCCAGAGGAATCCCAGGCGTGCGTACAGACAGCGGTCCTTGAGAGTAGCCCTGCAGAGAAGGACCTGCAGGTCCTGGTGGATGAGGAACTTCACGTGAGCCAGCGGTGCGCTCCTGCAGATCGGAGAGCAAATGGGATCCTGGGCTCCGTCGGAAGAGGGGTGGCCAGCAGGGATTGAGCCTGTCTACTTTGCCCTTTTGGGCCCCATCTGCAGCCCAGCACAAGAAAGACAGGGAGCTGTTGGAGAGGGTCCAGAGGAGCCACAGAGATGAGCAGAGGGCTGGAGCAGCTCCCCTGCAAAGACAGGCTGAGGGAGCTGGGCTTGTCCAGCCTGGAGAAGCGAAGCTGTGGGGTGAATCATTGCTGCCTTCAGTACCTAAAGGGAGCCCACAGACAGGAGGGGAGTCAACTCTTGGAAAGGGTTGATAACAGCAGGACAAGGGGAAATGGTATGAAGTTGAGGGAGGGAAGATTGAGGTTGGGTGTCAGGGGGAAGTTGTTTGCTATGAGAGCGGTGAGGTGGTGGAACAGCTGCCCAGAGAGGCTGTGGGTGCCCCGTCCATCCCTGGAGGTGTTGGAGGCCAGGTTGGATGGGGCCCTGGGCAGCCTGGGCTGCTGTGAGATGTGGAGGTTGGCAGCCCTGCCTGCAGCAGAGGGTTGCAGCTTCATGATCCTTGAGGTCCCTCCCAACCCAAACCATTCTGTGACTCTATGGATGCTCCAAACAGCACCAGCTCCTCTGGGATGGAGGAAGGGCCCCAAGAGGGGACTTGAGGAGCGTGCTTCTAGGGCTGGCAGCATCCTTCTGCATCCCCAGTGTCTGTGGTCTGTGGGAACGCTGACAAAGCTGCTTCTGATGACTCCTCGGGGCTGCTGAGCTGTGCCCATGTGTGTGCATCCAGGTTTGCATTTGTGCACGCGTGCCGAGGTGCTGGGGTTTGCACAGCCCTGGGGAGCTGCAGGAGCTGCTGGCACCTCGGGGTGCAACGGAGGCTGCAGGGGCTGCGCTGGGTGCGGGGCTGAGGCGTGCTCAGCTCTGCTGCGTGGGCTGCAGCTCCTGACAGCACTGACAGATGTGGCCGTGCAGGTGCGTGCTGCAGCGTGGAGCTGTCTCTGCACACAAGCCTGGGAGGTGCTGGGAGCCTTCTCGCCCTCCTCTGCTTCATTTATTCCCAGGTGCTGCATCCCAGCTGCCTGCAGCCTCCTCCTGGCACCTTCCTCCAGCGTGTCCCCGAAGGTCCCCACCACCAACCTTCCTGCCTGCCCCTGCCATGGGTCCAACTTTTTATCCTTTTCACTTTCCAAGGGGAATCACCATAAAGAACCCTGCAGATGAGCTGAGCCGGCGTGTGGCTTGGCAGATTATCCTGATAATCACATCTGCTTACAAAGGGATGGAAGGGGAGGGCAGCCGGACCTGGCGTGCCTTGGGGTGTGCAGCCTTTTGCAGCATGGGGCAAAGCAGAGCATATGCTGGCACTGCAGTCTCATGGTTATCGTTGTGCCCCACCAATGGCTCCAGCAGGGCTGTGATACTCCAGGACGGGTCCTCCTCCTGCCCTCCCTGTGTGCCCAAATGGACCCAGGAGCCCTTAGAGCCCAGGGCTGAATGTGAATGCAGGGGATGTGGTGACTTTGCTGTACCCTTGCCTTGCCCTTGCTGTGCCAGCTGCTTCATACAGTGCTGCCAGGCTCCAAAAGGGGAAAGGTGTAGAGGTGGCGATCTTTTCTTTTTCTTCTTCAATTCAAATCCATTTTTATTTTATTTTATTTTATTGGGAAAAAGGAAGTTTGAAGGAGAAGGAATGAACCCTAAGGCTTTTTCTCTTCCACCTATGGCTCACCCCTCTCCAGCCTTGCATTGTGCTGGTGCCCTTGGTGAGAGGCACTGGGGACAAGCAGGGCTGTGACTGTGGGGGGACACAGGAGCACTTGGCTCTGCTCTGTCCTGTCCAAGCTTGCAGGCACCCTGCTGGCTATAAATAAGCAGGAGAAGCACGAGCACTTGGGGCTGCTAATGACTCTTTTGGCTGGTGCAGGTTGAACCCAGTGCTGTACCATGCAGGACTGAGGGAGAGAGGTGGGGGGGTTGATGCTGCATCCCAGCTCTTGCTGAGCACCTGACCCCATTGGCACCATGGGCAGACAGGGGCTGTGCTGCAGGGATCACCATGCACCTTGCACTTGGATAACAGCGCTGCAGGGCTGGAGCTGCATCTGGTGGTTTGAAGCTGGACACAGGGGATACCTATGGGGATTCTGGTGCTGCTGGGCAGGCTGCAGGATGGAGGATGCAGGGGTGTCACCCACCCTACTCCAAAAGCCCCCAGCACTGAGCTGGGTGGGATGATGTGTGGCCACGCTCGTGATGCTGCCTTCCTGCCTCTGCCCTGCAGATCTTCCACATGACCTACGACCTGGCCAGTGCTGTGATGAGGATCATTAACCTCATTGGGATGATGCTGCTGCTGTGCCACTGGGATGGCTGCCTCCAGTTCCTCGTGCCCATGCTGCAGGACTTCCCCCAGAACTGCTGGGTGTCCATCAACGGGATGGTGGTGAGTGCTGCCCTGGCCCTTCTCCAATTGCCAGACTCCACTCCATGCAGCACTGAGGGCACGGCCAAGCCAGTAAGGACATCCCTGCCATTCAGCTTGTGCCTTATGACAATTTCATTCCAGTTATGGCCCACTCGTGCCCACATCCTGTGCCTGTGCAGCCTGGTGGGTTTCTGAGTGCTCGGTGTCCCTGCTTTATCCCTCTAGTGTGTTTCACACAGGCGATGCCACCGACCCCAGGGCAGGGCAGGGACTGCAGACACTGGAGGCTTGTGGTTGCTGTGGGGTTGGGGCTGTGGCTTCAGGGCTCACAGGACATAAGGAGCAGATTGGTCTCCAACAGGAAGAATGCTGATGCGGCTCTGCCCTCGTCCCCTGCCTCCTTCCCCTTCTCATTAGCAAGAAAGCTGCTATTAATAAATAATGGGACGTAATTCTAATTGCTCCCTCTCAGCCCTGCATCCTGATCATCTCCCTGCTCCACCCAGCTCTTCCATTCTCCTCTTCCTGTGCTATTTTGCTCTCTGTCTGCTTTCCTGCCCTTCCTTTGCTCCCCACTCTTCTTCCTCATCTCTCATCAAGGGGAAACCTCCCTGAGGCTTTGTGCGCGGGGTCCCGGCGCCCAAAACTATCACACCCCTACCCAAGCACAACAGTTGGAGAATGCTGCAAGCAGCTCAGTCCCTTCACAGTGGCTCTGTGCGTAGTTGTAGCACAGTTAAAAAGTGCAGAGTGCATGAAGAGTGAAAGGGAAGCCAGGAGGGACGGCACAGTGCAGAAAGCTGCGGGGCCACTGAGTGCTGTGATGGGAGCACAGCACTGCGGGAGCCCTGCCAGCCCAGTTGGCGCTCAGCAGTTGGGTTTGTTTGGCTCTCACCTGCATGGCGAGGCTGTCAGGGAAGCAAAGAAACAAACAGAAAACTCACAGTGCTGCTGGGAGACACGGGTGCTTTGTACCCCTGGGGCTGATGGCTGGGTTCCTTGTGGCTGCAGAACGACTCCTGGAGCGAGCTGTATTCCTTCGCCCTCTTCAAGTCCATGAGCCACATGCTGTGCATCGGCTACGGCAAGCAGGCGCCCGAGAGCATGACGGACATCTGGCTGACGATGCTGAGCATGATAGTGGGAGCCACCTGCTATGCCATGTTCATCGGCCACGCCACCGCCCTCATCCAGTCGTTGGACTCCTCCCGACGCCAGTATCAGGAGAAGGTGGGGACTGGGGTTGCGGTTGTGCAACTTTGCCCAGCTTTGCTGTGTTTGGGGATCCCCCAGCACAGGTCCCAGCCCGGTGTGGTCGTTTCTCCCCACAGTACAAGCAGGTGGAGCAGTACATGTCCTTCCACAAGCTGCCCGCTGATTTCCGACAGAAGATCCACGATTACTACGAGCACCGCTACCAGGGCAAGATGTTTGATGAAGACAGCATCCTGGGGGAGCTCAATGAGCCCTTGCGTGAGGTGGGGGCTCGGGAGCTGAGGATGGCGGGAGGGGGGCCTGCTGTGTCACATCCCATCACTGTTCCCTGCCCTCCTTCCCCGGTAGGAAATCGTGAACTTCAACTGCCGCAAACTGGTGGCCTCCATGCCGCTGTTTGCCAACGCGGATCCCAACTTTGTGACGGCGATGCTCACCAAGCTGAAGTTTGAGGTGTTCCAGCCAGGAGACTACATCATCCGCGAGGGAACCATTGGCAAGAAGATGTACTTCATCCAGCATGGCGTGGTCAGCATCCTCACCAAGGGCAACAAGGAGATGAAGCTCTCTGATGGCTCCTACTTTGGGGGTGAGCATCTATGGGTTCCTGAGCGCGGCTCTCCGTTTCTGGTTCTCTCCATCAAGGCCTTTGGCACCGCTGTATCTCTCCTTTCTCCCTTCTTATCCCCTCCTCAGAAATCTGCCTGCTGACCCGTGGTCGGCGCACAGCCAGCGTCCGGGCGGACACCTACTGCCGCCTCTATTCACTGTCAGTGGACAACTTCAACGAGGTGCTGGAGGAGTATCCCATGATGCGGAGAGCCTTTGAAACCGTGGCCATCGACCGCCTTGATCGCATCGGTAAGGCTCGAAGGGCTGCAGGGTTGCCCTGCAGGCACCTCCCACGATGCCTCTCCTTGTGTCCTACTGACGGGTGAACACCCAGAGGGGTACTTGGGCCCTGCTGGGCGCTTGGGAAAGGGGCAGCAGCACGTGGAGGTGCCTGCTAGGGGCCCTGAGTGCTGAGCCTTATCACTCTCCCCTTTTCTTTTCTTGCAGGGAAAAAGAACTCGATCCTTCTACACAAAGTACAGCACGACCTCAACTCGGGCGTCTTCAACAACCAGGAGAACGAAATCATCCAGGAGATTGTCAAGTATGACCGAGAGATGGTGCAGCAGGCGGAGCTGCAGCAGCACACGGCCATGTACAGCCCGGTGCAGCCCCAGGTCACCTCCGCCATTGCCACCCTGCAGCAAGCCGTCGCCATGAGCTTCTGCCCACAGATGGCCAGCCCTCTGGTGGGCTCCATGGCTCTGGGCTCGCCCCGCATGATGCGTCGCTTGCAATACGCCCAGGCCGTGCCCAGCCCCTTCGCCGTCTCCCCAGTGCTGCTGCAGCAGAGCTCCCCGCAGCAGCCGCAGCCCCCCGTGCCCCACGCCAACCCATCGCCCTCGCAGGACCAGGCACAGCCCGCCTCCGCCAGCGCCTTCGCGGTTGCCAGCCCGCCGTCCCAAAGCCCCTTGGCCAGCCGGACGTTTGCCTACGGAGGAGCCAAAGGGCAGCTGGGCTCCCAGCTCTCGCTGAGCCAGCAGCAGACGCCCGGTTCGCCCCCGCGGTTGGCAGTTCATAAAAGCACACAGGCGCTGCCCACCAGCAGCTTCAGCCAGGATTCACGGCCTCTATCGGCTTCGCAGCCCTCCCTGCCCCACGGGCTGGCAGCTGGCAGCACCCAGAGCCCCCCGGCTTCAGTGCACGAATCCTCTGCTTCCATCGGTGGAGGCCCAGCTGCCACCGCCGTCTCGCCAGGCTCGGGTCCCCCAGCCGGGCTGCGAGGTGCAGTGTCCTCCAGGGGACCCCTGTCTCACCCTGCACCCACTCTGCAGCAGGACTCGGCGGCAGCCCGCAAGGATTCGGTGGGCAGCATGCCCGACACGGACCCAGCCAAATCCAGGCTGTCTTCCAACTTGTGACCTCCACAGGCGTGGGGATTGGGGCGCCGGGGTGCCAGGGCAGCCAGCCCCATCCCCTCTGCTCCATCCCCACCGAGGAGCCCGTGCCCCTCAGCCACCTCCACCCCCGTTCCCTGGCTTCATCCCACTGCCGGGGACCCACGGGTGGGCACAAGGGGGGCCGTTTGCCTCCGACCAAAGTTTGGCCCCATCTTCCGCTCCTTGCGAGGAAATCCCACTGCCCCATAGAAGCCACAGATGCATCATCCCCAGTGATCAACGCTGTATATGATATATATGACCTGAATACAAATCTATATGTGTGCATCCGCAGGACACCTCCCTGGGGTCTTAGGCATGTGGGCCAGCACTGGCACGTGCCCCTGCCTCCCCTCCCACAGACCCATGGCGAGGGGTGACAGCCAAGGAGTAGAGGTAAGTTATGGGGTCTGAGGTACAGCAAGCCCTAGCAGGCTCAGCAGCACCCATGCCAGCCAGACTTTGAGGCTGGGGTGACCTCAGCCAGGCAGCCCTGCTGCTGGAGCCCAGGGAGCTGAGCACCAGGGCTGCCACTGCATGGAGCAGCACTGGGCTCTGCTGGCTTGCAGGCTGGGGAAGGCACAGACTGTGCGTGAAATAAGTGTGCCTGTGTGTGTGTGTGCGTGTGTCTGTGTATATACACACAGATGGATGGAAGTGTGCATGGATGTATGCATGCACGTATGCCCCTGCCTGGCACACTGGAGCCTTCCACGTTGAATGTATGCAGCAACCCATGAGCAAGGAGCCCCATGCCCACCTGCCTTCCTGCAGCTGCAGGGCCAGGGGTGCAGGGCCACACTCCGAGCATCACCTTTCCATCCAGCCCATCCTGTGCAATAAATGTCAGCAACTGACAGAGCTACACGCGACTCCGTCTCTGCTTCCCCTTTGCTACCATCCCTCTCCCCTGCAGCTCCAGCCCTCCAACTCTGCCTGTGGCCACAACTCGGACTTCAGACTGCGCTGCAGGAGGGAAGTCTGCCCTTTAAAGAGATGCTTCCCTGCCAGCACCAGCTGGGCAGCAATGGGGAATGAGAGGCACAGGGTACACAGGGCCCCCAAGCATCAGTTACTGCAGGAGACAGAAACAACCAGACCCCTGCAGAAGTGGCCACAGGAGGCTCCTGGCTAAAAATGTAAAGAGCCCAGCAGTCGCAACCAGCCCCTCCATGCAGACAACAAACACGGCAGGACAGTTTTATCTCCAATTCTGCTGTGATAGCCCTGTGAATAACTGAACCCCAACCTGTCGGCAAACAGTGGCAGCTTGGGGAGATACCAGTCCCACCATAGAAGAGCCCAGGCAGCCCCTGGTAAAGATGCTGAGAAGGATGAACTTCCCACCTCGTATTTCAAAAAACATTTTATTTACAGTACTGTACATCTCCACCCCTGAGCTAGTGATTTCTTCCTCTGCCTGAGACCCAGCAAGCAGAATTGAAACACATTCCTGGCAAAGGACACAGGTGACAACCAAGCCAGCTCTGGAGCTGGCAGCAGTAGCACAGACATCTTACGTCAGGGTGAGGATTGCAGAAAGCCAACCCCACCTAATCCCTGACCCCACACTACAGCCCTCTCCAGCTCCTTGGCTGGGACACAGGCAGTAGCAGCAAAGAGCACAGACTCACCCCTAACTCCAGCAGCCCCCCACAGCTGCTCCTGCACTCCTCAAGCAGTCCCACTTTGCCCCCAGCATCTCCATGTTTTGCTGGGCTGACAGCTGTTCCCCCAGGAGCTGCAGGACAGCAGAGCTTTGTGGGCCAGTGCCTACCATCACCTCTAGGCAGCTGAAGTCCAGAGGTGGTCCAGGGCTCCATCGGCTGCTGGGGCTCAGCTGAAGAAATAGGTGGAATCTATTACTTTGTTCAGGTTGAATTCTCCTGTGAGAAGCAAGACAGACTAAAAGTCAGAGCAGAGCCTGGTGGAGATGGGGGCAACTGGGAGAGAATTCGCCTAAGCCCAACTTTTGCTTCCTTCACAGAACTACTTGGGCTCAGGCCCTGCTGTAGGGGTCTCAGAGGTCTTCCAGGGACTTGATATCCATGCAGATTTATCTAGGATATCTGGGGCAGTGGTAGGAGCAGTGAGACAGATAGCAGCAGCAGGGAAGGAAGAGGAGACGGCATGGCTCCAGTACAAACCACCACTGCCTCTGGGACAGACCACAACAGCTGCTCAGTGGCAAAGGCCAGCACTTAGCTGGGCTGCTTTATTTTGCAAAGGCAGAACAAAGGTTAGCCAGATGGTCTGGCAGAAGCATAGCCAAGAGATTAGGAGGAGTCAAGCTAACTAACTGCCTTAATCCCATTGCATGTATATCATCTAGATCCTGGTAATTACGATACTGAGAGGCTCAGTCCCAGCTCCAGGCAAACGTTTCGTGGTTGGAAACAGATGGGCAACGAGCAGCAAGGCAGGGGACAGCACAAGCTGGGTCAATCTAGGGGAAATCTCAGGGGCAAAGCTCTGGGAAAGGCAGGGGCCATTTGCAGGGATGCCACAGTTCAGGAGTTGTTTACATGAGCTCAGAGATTTTGGGGACCATTCCCTACCTCTGTCTGATTTCCAAACTTCCTCTGAGCTTTGCAGTTCCCATCCTGTGCTCCTACCTGTTTTGGGAACATTTGACAGCTGCTCCATCAGCTTCTTCTGCCAAAGGGCTCTACTCTCTCTGTCAGGGCTGAGTGAACCAGATGGAAAGCCAGTCAGCAAGGGGAGGTCTGAGAGAAGGTGCTCCCTCCTCCACTCCCCAGCGTGCCTATCTCGACAACAGGATTCAGCTCTTCCAAAACACTGCACACCCCATGGCAGCAGGAGCCGAGCCCCAAATACAGGCACTTCAGATCTGAGGATGTCTGCTTTCATTTGGCTCTGGTGGTGATAAACAAGGTTTGCACCCAGGCCAAAGCAGTGCTCATCATTCACCACTCACAGCCTTTTTCAGTGTGGAAACCAAGGCACATACATCATGGCCCACCCTAGGCCCACAGAAAGTTACAAGCACTGACTTCTACTTCAGTTCTGCAGCAAAAGGATGCAGATATACCTTGTGCTCCGTGCTGAGATTTAAGGCAACTCAGGTGTCAGTTGAGAAGGAAGCAGAACTTCCCTCGAGAACAACCCCCAGGCAGATGACATAACCTGGGAGCAGCAGGCACAGCAGCCTTGGGGTGGGGAATCAGCACGGGTAGGGAGTGAGGGCTGGATGCAAGCAATACCTGCAGTAATTCTTCAGCATGAACTTGGACAGATCCTCCAGGATCTTCTGGCTGTGCAGAGCCACGAACTGCTCTCGACAGATCTGATCCAGGGAGTAATGGTGAGTTGCAGGTTAACAGGCATTTTCCCCTCCTTTCCCTCAGCGCTTCTCAGCCAAGACAAGTCAGAGGTAAGAGGAGGGAAAGTGGTGGGCAAGAGGGAAAAGGGGGGAAAAACTATCAGACAAATCTGAAAGGAACTGGGTGGGAAGCAGAGGCTGACCCCCATTTATCAGTCCATTGCACAACAGCCCTGCAGCACTCTGAAAGAGCCCAGGGCAAGAGAGAGGCACTGACTCTGCTTCATGCAGTTTAGAAGTGAATCTGCTCTGCACCCAGCTGAAGGGTGTGAGGAGGGGGCCTGTGGCAGCAGGAAGTCATCTGCAACCACCAGTAAGCATCCCAGGTTCACTACGCTTGGGTAAATAAAACAGACTATGGAGCAAAGCCTGGGGGAGGAAAGGGCTGGCAAGTGCCCAGAGGACAGATCAGCAAGATCACTGCTCACAAAGGATTTGGGAGGAGACTTTTACCTTGTTCATGATGTCCACAGTGAGTGCATGAGTCCAGTAGCAATCATGGACTGAGACGAAGGTCAGACCCTGACTGAGAGACAGCAGAAAGGGTCATGAAGTAGTGCTAAGAGCTCCAGCTCTCTGCAATGATGCCCTGCTGATGATCTCTCAGCAGAGCCCGGGCAAGAACCCTGCTCCTTACCTGAAGCAATGCAGAGCCGTGAGCATCATGTGCGTTGAGTCCAGGGAATGGATGAAGTTGGGTGGGAAGGCATTTTTCTGCTTCACTGTATCAGGCTTCCTGCAGCACAGAATGGGACAGGAGAGGAGCTGGGGCATGCTCAGGACTCAAGATGTGAGCCAGGGCAGAGCCAGCCAAGATTTGGGGCGATGGGGCAGCCCTGATGGGCCCCAGCTCCTCCAGCTGACTTTCCATGGCTCAGAGGAATATCAGGAACTTTGGAAACAATTTGGCAGGTTCCACTGATGGGAAGGTTTTATCCCCAGAGCACAGACTGAGGCAGCAGAAGCTCAGTGAAAGCCATGGGTTCATACTTACTGGTTGTTGTTGCTGGAGTTTTTCACACTCAAGTTCTGCATGCTGCAAGTCAACTGCAGGGGGAGAGAAAGGTGATCAGCACTGCTGCTTAATTCTGGGAAGGGGATCATGCCAACAAGGTATTCCACGCTCTGCAGGAAACATCTTTCCTGGATGGGGATGTTGGCAAGGCATCCCAGTCACTGTGGCAGCTGCCATTTCCCAGTGGCACTTTGCCTGTTTCCCCTCCAAAGGATGCTGGCAAGCATCCTTCACCCCTTCCTAGGGAGACGCTGATTCACTCCTGCAGGGGCTGAGAAGAGAGTTCCTGGAGGTGGGAGGCACCTGCCCGCTCCATCCCTACATGGCCAACGTGAGGTTGCAGAAGAGTGGCTGCGAGGATGGGATGAGACAGGATGGGGAGCCGTGAGTCAGTGCAGCAGTGTGTGGGAGGCGAGAGCAGCGAGACTGAATCACGCGAGCCCCGAGGAGGGCTGCTCAATGCAGAGAATGGGTCTGTGCCCCAGCTGCCTGAGTGGGATGGGAGCAGCAGATTCCTCAGCAGCACGCCCACACTCTCCAGTCTCTGTGATGAGGCTGGAGGATGTGCCTGCACACACGAATCCTATCTTCTCTGCAAGTTCACCTGCAGGCGATGCAAACTGGCTGGCCTTGTGCTGACTGCCTCGAGGTCTGCTGTACTTTCCCCCTGCTCCTCATTCCTGGGTGGATGAATAACTTCGTCCCACCACCATACACTCACCACAGTGGGTCTGATCCGATAGTAGGGCTGCACGATGGGGAGACCCAGTGGGGTGACCCACTCCACTGTCCGTCCTGACTGTGCGATGAGCTTGGCACTCTCCGTCAGCCAGTTCTTGGGCAAAGGGAAGCAGGAAAGAAAGTAGCTGAAGTTAGTACACACAGCTGGACAGACCTCGTTCCCTCTCAGCACAAGTCCAAATTTCTGCCAGACTGAGTGTAGCTCTTATGGGGGAGTCTGGTCTAGCATTGAATGCGGAGGTTGGTGGCCCTGCATGTGGCAAGGGGGTTGGAGCTTGATGATCCTTGAGGTCCCTTCCAACCCTGGCCATTTTGTGATCCTGTGATCACTAGGCACAACTCCACACCTCTGGGCTGGGACAGGATTCTCTTTGGGCCAGGACCCTATGGAGCTCCTTCCTTCCCTTGTCTTTGCATAGGTGGACCAGGGAAGAAGAAAGGGGAAAGAGAGGAAGCACCTTACCTGGATATCTCGAGTCGCTGAGAACATCTCCTTGATGCCATTAAACACCTGCTTTACGAGGTAGTGAGATGCCTCCCATAGGTACTCCTGCATAGACCAGAGGCAGAGTGAGAAGAAGGCAAAGGGGCAGCAAAAGATGCAAAACAAAGCTAAGAGGTATGCTAAAAGAGCAACTCCCCTGTCCCAGCGGCTACAAGAAATGGTAGCAGGTCTCCAAGAGCTCTGCTAGAGACAAGGGGGCCACTTCCATAAGCACTGGCAGACAGCTCTCCCCCAGAGCCCCTCCTGCAGGAATAGGAGGTTCAGTTCTGCACATCCTTTGCCAGCTCAGATTTGGGAAAGTAAGGAGAGAGGGCAAGGAAGGAGGGAATGCCAGAGTTTTGGGCAGTCCAGGTGCCTCTCCCAGGAGGGACTGAGTCAAGGAAAACACTGCTGGGAGGCTGTGGCATGCCTCTTACCTCAGGGAACTCAATCTCCTTCAGACGTTTCTCCATCTGCAGCCTCCCACCATAGCGTGTGACGCCGTAAACCACCGTCATCACCGTCTGCTTCACCACCTTGCGGCCAATGAACCCTTCCAGCACCTGGGCAATTCTCACCCCTTCTTCAGCATCCTTCTTCCGAAACTCCTCCACCTTAGGAACAGAATGCAATGGAAGTCAGAACCACACCAGTGTGCTGCCCCAAGTCCCCTGCGTGGCTTGAGGTGTTTGAAGGACTCTGTGACCCTCCAAGCTGCATTCTGACCTGCCTGAACTCCCACCACAACCTCTATGGCCCCACCTTCACCTGCCCTGAGTAGCAATCACCTCCAGAAGAACAAAGAGGCACCTGGATCTCACAGCCCACTGTGCTCACAGGAACCAGAGCCTTCCACTGCTGGGTGGTGCCAGGCATCACAAGGACATGGTGCTGCCACTGAAGCACAGGACTTTGGTTATCCTGCCTCTGCCACCCTGAGAGAAATCACTCACCCTACGCATGACCCTCTTGGCCTCTGGTGTGCTGCTGCCGTGTGAAACATGTAGATTTCCAGAAGGGAAAGACAGCTGAGTCTGGCTGGACTCAGCACACTTCCCAGCTTATTTTATGCTACATCTTGCCAAGAAAACTGATATCTTGGCATCAGTGCCAAGGGCTGAATCCCTCCCTCCTTCCTCCTACCCAGCTCAAACGAAGAAAACCATATAACCTGCAGGCCAGACAGCTGCTAACAAGGGATGAGGAACACCCTACACTCGATTTAAGTCAGAACTGACAGGAGCAGAAATCCCACAGGACTTCTCAGGACAGATCTCCAGCCAGATCCCATTCCAGCTGATACAACAATCCCCGTTTGGGGATGGGGAGATCTTGCCTCCAACCAGCCCACATTCTCCCAGCCTTCCGTATGCTGGTCTCATCACAAACTTTTTCCTCAGGATTCTATGCAATGAGCAGGGTCCAAAAGGACATTTTCCCATCTCCCCATCACACCTCACCTGCTGGGCCACCACACTGTAGACATCCTGAGGGACACTGCAAGGCATCAGATTGACAGAGATTGCACCTATAAGATCCCGGCCGAGCGCTGCATAGTGCTGCAGACCATTGCAAGAGCCATCCTGGGTGTGGGAAGAGAGCAGGGGGGAAGCAAGGTGTTAACACAGGGATAGAGTCCTGCTCATCAGCATAGATACACCTTGCCCACCTACTAATGAAAAACCATGGAAGTATGACATCTGGCTCAAAAGGGCCACTGCCATTTTTTTTCCCCAACTCTTTGGGCAAGTTTGCAGCTGATCTCCAAGCAGTGGCCAGGTCTATAACAGCTTCCGCTTCACTTCTAAACAGTTTTCCTGTCTGGGTCTCATCATTATCTACTGTTGTCTATGGGGTTAAAAAAAAAAAAACAAAAAAACTCACAACACTCTGCCTCCCCACCCATAAATTTTCTAAGAGCGAGCACCATGGAAACACCAAAAAACAGAAAATTTGAAGAAAACCAAATGTGTTGGGGACACTAAAAGTGGCCCCACAAGCTGACAGTCAAAACAGACCTTGGAAAACCCAGGAACAGGACTGGAGTCAGGCAGAGACAAGCTGAAGAACACTCTGCAAGCCCTCAGCTGACTCTGAAGCTCCAGTCATGCTGCCTCTACAGCCTTTTGACAGGAGGGAAATCCAGCTCCCACCCAGACCTTCCTAAAGCTGCAGTCAGACACACAGATCAATTTGTCAAAGCAGCTGGCCTGATGTCCTCCTGGGACCAAGACCAGCCAGGATGAGACAGACAGGACCTGAATGACAGAAGCCACGGTGCTGCTTCAGACTGTCCCTGCATCCCCTGTTCTCAGGCTCTGCCTGGCCAAAGGCAGCCTGCAGCTGCTGGTGGGATCAGCTCTCATCCTTCCTCCTCCTTCCCCACACTGCAGTGCAGTGAGCTGGAGAACTGACAGTGCTTGGGCAGCCCTGCTACTGCAGAAGAGCTGCCTCTATTAGCCAAGCACTGATGACTCAGGTGGAAACAGACTCCTGTGCCCTCCAGAAAAAGTCAATGCTTGAATTCTATTAACTGCACCCTCCACACACCCCCAGCTGCTCTCTTGATCTTCTGTTGTCATAACAATATCATCAGAGCCCTTCAGCTGAGACAGTCTCACGTATATTACAGACCACTGCTCCTGGCAGAATACATCCTCATTCTCCCCCCCCCCCCCCCCCCACTTCATTAGGGCCATCAGATCTTCTAACGAGATAAACATGTAAACCCCTCTCATCAGAAAAACAATTAATCTCTGTCTCTCATGTAACAGGGGGATTTATCAGGGCACCAGTTACAGGAGGCTGCTACCTGTCCCCTTGCTTATCCTCAGGTCCACACCTCCCATCTTCTGCTCCTGCAGAGCAGCTTGTCTCCAGCCGTACCCCAAAAGTCTCCCAGTCCCCATCCCACAGCTAGATAAGACAGGACTGGCCTGGTTCCCACTCTGCAGACATTTGTCTCCCAGATAGGCTGCTTGGCTAAAGGCAAGCAAAGCAGCACTGAACTGCACTGCATGTATGCATGCAGTATGAATGGCTGCATGTAGCAGCCAGTCATTGGAGTTTTCAAATCAAAATACCTGTAGGCTGTGCTTCTTAGGAAAGCTTGGCCACGTTGCATAATGAATAATACAGCTGTATGCTTCTGCTCTGCCCTGAGCTCCCCACCTTGTCCACTCTCCTCCTTGCTCAGCCACCCAGGCTGTGCACATCTGCCAGGCACCCACCTGGTGAACTGGGAAATGAGAGATGAAGGCTGCTGGATTTGGTGACCTCGAGGCTTTGGCAACTTCCATGCAGCATGCCAAGACTTGCCAGGGTTCGTCGGTGTTCATCCACCACTTCCTGCCCTGGGAACAGCAAAGGCACACAATAGTAGGAGGAGGCAGCAGGTGAGCTCCTGGGTTCTTAGGAATGCTGGGCAAGGCACCTCCTCTCACCATGCCTCCACCTCCCCAACACTTCACTGTGTTTTCAGACAGAAATGTGGTATTCAGGAAACTCTGCAATGCTTTTGCTTTGCTTTTTCCCCCTGAAAGCGCTATCTTTCAGGATGCTGCTTATTCAAAGCTAATCAGATTTCCATTCTATTTTACTCCCTAGAAGCTATGCTAAAGAAGAGGAATGCTTAAAGCCTCCTTTGAAATTAAAGAAAACGTTGATGCCTCTCAGCTGTTTGGAACAATTCCTACTTGAGCTCAAACAGGGTTGAGCTTCCTTGCTTTTTCGTTAATCAGTTCAGCTGAGAGACTCCCAATCTGCTCAGGGTTGGCTGCAGCTCAAGCTTCTCCCTGGTGACTCAGAGTCCCACCACTCCACACGCACCGTGAGCGGGTGGTCAGCAGAGTCCAGGATCTCCTCCATGATTTCATTGGCATAATCCAACCGCTCCTGCAAGGCGTTCTTCTTCTTCAGCCCTGTGAGGTTAATGAGGTGGATCTTCAGCCAGTCGAGGCCCTTTGGCCCCAGAGGCCTTCCCTCTGCAAAGAGCAGGATGGCACGAGTGACATCGTTACCCAAGTGATTGAAATAAGGTGGGCAAGGGTAAGTCCTGCCACGGAAATCCATGTTGTGAGGAAACCAAAACACTTTGTCCCTGACATAGTTGGCAATGGAGAGCTTATAGAGCGCATCCATGCGCAAACTGTGCATCTCAGCTGCCTTCTTCTTGCACAGCAACAACTCGTGCTTCTGGGACTTGTGCAAGGCAGAAGAACTGCCGGGAGAGACAGGAGGTTTGGGGGCCTCAGAGACAGGTGGTGGGATGTCCAGCTTCTCATTGCCTTTGTCATTGAAGATGGAGATGATTATATCCAACACTGGTTGGTTAATCTTCCATGCACAGTTGCCTAGCTGGTTCAAGGCATCCAGCACAGGGTGGAGGTTCACCTGGGGACACTGGTCCAGGAGCTGCTGGTGCTGGACGGCCCCATCCACGTAACGCATCAGTTTGGTGTCACTCAGGACAAAGGCACCAAAGTGTGGGGAAGTCCAGGGGACAGGAGGGCACAGCATGGGGATGGCAGAGGAGTTGAAGGTCAGCACAGCCTCTGCAGCATCTGACACAATCTGGGAGAAAATGGGATGGGGCTTTATCAGCCCAACCTGGAGGAGAGAATCAGAGAAGTGAAGGTCAGCAGTAGAAGAATCAGGGGGAAGCCTGGAAGAACATATGGTCAAGTCCCTAACTGTGTAACAATCACACTAATCACCCTGTTTGTACAGAACCAGGTGTTCCTTATAATCTCTGAGAAAGAAAGGCACAGGGAAGGGAAGAGGGTCCTGCAATGTCCCAAAGCCCCCAGGGATGAGGCTTACCTGCCAGCTGCTGCGGAAGGAGTAGATGTGGTAGAGGACAGGGATAAGCTTGGATGGCAGGCGAGGGTTAAGGGTGTTCCTGGGCACCTTGACAGCATGCACCAGGATCTCCAGCAAGTACATTCCCAGGCGCATCAGGAGCACATATGGCCAGCTGCAGTCCTTTAAGTTCAAGGAAGGCCCATAGCCTGCTTCTGCCACCAGCTTCTCCCAGTACTCACGTGGCAAGTACTCACTAGGCTGGGAGAGGAAAAATCAGGTCAGATTGATCTCTGTACCTGGAGCATGGCACTGAGAAGGACCGTCTTTCCTCCGTGCATCCCGCCTGATAGTTCTTATGGCCTCTGCAGTGTCAGAATCTGGACTCTGAGCAGGTGAGGATGCACAAACCATCCAACCCCACCTCCACTCTGAAACCCATGGGCTCCAAGAGGACCCCTCTCCAAGGAGAGCTTACCTGGGTATCCTTTGCCAGCAGGTGGATATAGTTGTCATAGATCTCCTGCACCTTCTTCAGCTGGCCACTGTGCAGCTTCCTCTGGGTGAGGTATCTGTTGTAGACTTTGGAGCCCAGCTCCCTGGCTAAGACGGCCAGGGATTCTCCTTGTGGAGAAAGGCTGTTGAGAGTCTGAGAAAGGGGAAGGCAAAGAGGGACTTAAGGAAAGAGGAAGAGAAAAACGGAGCAGAAAGACAAAGCAGGAGTTAAAGTTCCTGTATGGGGAACACAGAAAGGTGCCGATTCCCATGATGCTGAGCACATGAGGAAGGAAACATGGCCAGAACAGAGGAGAGCTTCTCTGTCTGCTCAGCACAGGGTGCAGACAGGGCCTGTACTTAATAACTTGGGTAAACCTTGAGATTCATGCTCTGTTTCTGCACTGTGCTGACCCTAAGGTTGCCCAGGAGGCCCCATTCCTAAATCTCACTGGGGTCAGGGCAGGGTCTTACCTGCATCATGATGTCCACATACTCCTCATCAGGCAGCAGACACAGGTAGGGGTAGAGAACGTTGTGCCCTGACATTGTCTTGACCTGGGACATGTTGTGCTTTGACTTCTGCAGGGCCTGGAGAATGGCATCACGCCACTGAGAACGAAAGCTGGCCAACTGCTGGCGCTACACAAGAAATGGAAGCAAAACAGCCGCATTGTGGTGAGAGTGCATCACCAGGAAACCCTCCCACTTTAAGGGAATGACCCCTGCAAGCTCCCCACAGACCCCTGTGGACTGAAGTGCCCTCCACCTCTTCAGACACCCTGATATTTACCGCTTTGATGGCTTGTGGAGTCAGAGGCTTGGTTGACTCCACTGACTCGATGGTTATGGTGCTGTTCAGCTCCATCTTCAGCTGCTGTTGGAATCGCTCCCGCAGCTCCTGCAGAGTGAAATCCAGCTTGGGATATGACACCATCTTCTTCTGCAAGAAGAGCGAGGCAGTAAGTACCAAAAGGCAGAGGAAAGGAAGGTATTACAGTCCTGTGCGGGACCTGAATGCATCCTGAAGACATCTGTGAATACATCTGGCCAGATCCAACAACTCCCCACGCAGCAGAAATATCTGTGATTTCAGTGGCTTACCTCAGAGTAGAAATTCTTAAGCAGAGCAGCCTTGCAGATTTCAGGTTTGGGTGGAGGAGGCAGCTGGTAGTCAGGCTGGATAATCCTGATGGCCTTCAGCACCTTCTCCTTCTCATCTCCCTCAAACAGACACTTTTGGAAGAGCTCATCCACGTGGAAGCCATCTTTCTTCAGGTGTTGCACACACCTGAGGAGAGGCAGATGAGACAGATGTGTGCACATCGACAGAAACCAGCATACAGTGAGGCAAGGAACAGTTTACAAACAGAAGAGTAAGCGTGGAGAAAACATGTTGATGCTTCCTCTTCAGGATCCAAGGGCCTTGTCTGTATCAGGCTTTTCCTTCCTCACTTTTGCTCTAAACAATGTCACTTGGGCCCACATGAGACATTGTACAGGACAAGTCTTGTAGCAACTTGAACCTCATTGAGCTGATGCCTGCCCAGAACCAGACAGGAAGGAGAGTGCTGCAGCAATGGGAAACCTGCAGCACACCAGCTCTCCCTGCCTGCCACATGCAGCCAGACACCAGGAAACAGATCTCCAGGCTGCAGGAGCTGCTGGGGTGGGAGCTGCCTCCAGAGTACAGCCTGTCCTTGACAAGGTCACCAGCCTCAGGTTACAGCCATCAGTCATCCACCCCCTCCAGCCCACAGTGCTGCTGAGCAGGCAGCTTTCACCTTCACACATGGATGGGGAAGCTGATCTCTCATGCCTTTGTGAGATTTAAAAGAAAATAGAAAAAAAAAAAAAGATGCTGCCTCCTCCATCCTTAAATGCTCCTCCTATCCCCACTAGCCTGGTCCAGCACAAGGGAATGCAAGGTAGTGGTCACAGTCTGGACAAAGGGGCAGTGAACAACTGCTGCCATGGGCAGAGTGGCCCATCCTGACTTCAAACTGGGAGAGCATATGTGAGGACTCACAAACACACCTCCAGCAAACAGAAGGAGCTGTGTGAAAATGCACACACCTTGATGAGGCTTGGAGCTGGCAAATCTCTGCAGATGTGCTATAAATATTTGCCTCCTGACAATCCTACACATTTACTGCTGTATTTATGCAACACGCACACACCTAAGCAGGAAAAGCAATGCAAGTCTTTTCTAGATCAGCTGACCTGAAAGTCATTCACTCAGAGGCTGGGATTACATTGGCTACCTTCAGCCTTTCAGTTTGGGTCCATGAAACTCATCTGAATCTCCTGGTCACGTTCCTGCAGAGAAATGGAAGCCTACAAAAATCTGCTGTCTGGCTCATCCTACCAGAAAATGCTGACTCCACCAGACTGGATGGAGGAATTATCCCTACTGGACATTGATGGAGATCCAAACAGGACAAACATTCACACCAGAATGGGTGCGGGACCATGGGCACCTGATTGGAGAGGGGCTGCTCACAGCCCACTGGCAGCAGGTACAGCTTTGTCCAGAAGTCAGGCTGTTTTCACCTACAACTCCCTTCTCCACAAGATCTTGGACAAACTCTTAAGCTGGGGTGGTGAAAACAGTTCAGAGTTAGCCCTAACCAACCCTTTAATCTGGCCATGAGAACCAAGCCACAGCACCCAGACATGCACACAGCAAGGCAGGCTTTCCCTACCCTGAGCCAGTGCCTCCTGTCCCCAGTTCGTGCCCTCGTGGCACAGTAGAGCTGCAGAGATGTTGCCCAGAGCAGGAGGCTGCCTGGGGGAAGTGAAGTGCATTACCTCCAGATGGCTTTGGTGGATGACTGGCTCTGTGTCATGCACTCCAGCAGTACTGCGTAGGAGTCCAGGTTGGGCCGCAGGCTGATGGACTCCAGCATGGATAGCAGATGGATGACACGGTGCAAGCAGCCCTGTGGATGAAAAGGGATGGAGGATGTGGAAACAGACACCAGCAGCACCAAATCACAGCTTCACACCCCTCTGCACCTCCTCCAGTTGAGTCACATCCATACTACCCCAGCCCTTTCCTCTCCTCAAAGTAGGCTCATAGGGATCAGAGGCCTCAACCCAGCTCTATCCATCTCAGCAAAAATTGCTGAAGGGAAATGTGACAGCGAAATCATACTGCAACTACCGATTCTACAAGTGTGGGGCTCTTCCACCTCAGCCAGCACACCTTTGGCCCTGGCATTCAGAAAGCCTGGAACCAAAGGGCCAAAACCAACCAAGATAATGGCAGCAGAAGGCCCCCAAAGCTCCATACCTTTCTTGCCCAGCCACGCATCACGACATTGTATGCATCAACACTCAAAAGTTTCCTTTTCATGGGGTTGCTGTGATACAGTAGGAGCAACTTCTCAGCCTCCCCTGGCTGCTTTAAGTGCAGGAGGCACTCAAGATTAGACTGGATGGTCTGCTGCATGATCTTGCGCTGGCTGCTCCTATCCTCATGCACACGTTGAGGTTTCTGTGCTTTCACATCTTGATTCCTTTCTTCCACCCTGGGCTTATGGCAGTTGTTGGCACTGCTGGGACCAGCATGACTCTGGTTTCTGGAAGTACTTGCTGTAGTCTTTGGACTCTTCTGGCTCTTCTTGGCTTTGGTCTTTGTCTTTGCCTTTGATTTCACCTTTGTCTTCACCTTGACTTTTGTTTTGACCTTGGGCTGGCCCTCCAGAGTCATCTGGGAGGCTGCAATAGACAGTTTCTTTTCCACCTTCATCTGCCGGATGTACATTTCCTTCTTCAGCTTTTCTGTCCAGCTGCTGGACTGCCTGGGGACCAGGTGCTCTGCTGCTGTGCTCACATCCACTGCTTTCTGCAGCAGGTCCTGCTGCCTGTCATTCTGCAGCGGTGCCAGTTCCACTTTGTTGATCGTCACCTCTGGGATGTTACTGGTTTGGAGTTGTTTCACTCGAGCTTTCAGCACTGCCAGGAAACACAGCCAGGACAGAGATGAAGAGATGTGTGACCCGGCAGAAGACTGGGTCCTACCCTAACAGCTCACTTCTGGCAGAAAGATGCTCATGAATGAGGTTATGAAGAAGGTTACACAAAGACTTTCTCCCTTCTTAACCAACCTACCCACCCCAGCAGCTCCCAGCAATCAGCTGCTCTGGAACCACCTATGAAGTGTGGTTTGTCCCAGCATCCAGGGGAACTGAATAATGCCTCCGCAAGGGAAAAACTACCAGCTCATACCTTCATCGAGCCAGACCTCACTCTGGGTCAGCCTGCAGGGCCCTCCTATGTCCTGAGAACGGCTTTTCTACAACCCCTTAAGACCACCCTGCGTTTGTACGGCAGCCCAATGCTCTCTGAAGGCCTCGGGACAGGACAGGCCTTACTCAGGGAGGACAACAACCCTGCCTCACATCCTCCAGCCGGTCACAAGCATTTCCAACCTCTCCCCAGGACAACGAATGAAGGAGCAGAAAACCCTGCTCACCTTCCAGCAGCTCCGTCCTCTCACAGATGGCGTTTCTCCTCGCCTTTTCCTTGGCGCTGGCCGAGGTGTAACACCTGAGGACGCTCCATGGGATCCCTACAGCACAACGGAGCGTTGAGAGGAGGCTCCCATCACTCCCACAGGACAGCGGGGCTCCCTCAGTACCACCAGCCCAGGCCCAGGCCCCGACCCGGCCCTAAGCAGCACCACCAGCCTCCTCAAATCCCGATCTGCCTCGGCTGCACCCACCCGTCCGCTCCCCTCCCCCCCTCCCAACCCCATTCCCGGCCTCTCACCGCCGCCCCTCAGCCGGGCCGGGCCCAGCAGCGCCGCCCGCAGCCTCAGCAGCGCCATGCTGCCCCACTACGCCGCCATACCGCGCCGCCCGCCTTCACTGCGCAGGCGCGGCGCACAGCCTGCCGGGAGCGGTAGTTCCATGCCGCACTACGACTCCCACAATGCACCGCGGCAGCGCCGTTTCCCTCTCCCTCCCCATGCTTCCTTCCCCGTCTCCCCCCCGCCTCGCACCCCCTGGCGGCCGCGGGCTGGGCGGTGCGAACCGACGGGGCGGGATCGGAGGGGGGACACGGCACAGCGCGGGACGGGCACGGAACGGGGCGAGCCCGGCTCGGTTCGCACACGGAACGTTCCTGAGCCCGTCATGCTGCTCGGGGAGCCGGGAAGAGACTTCGGGGCTGTGCCGGGAGGGCTGCTCTGCGGTGCTGTCCGCACCCACGGGGAAACCGAGCCCTGGAGCGGGACCGGAGGATGAGGACCGCGGGACGGAGAGCGAAACCGAAACCCTCCGGGAAGCTCCCAGAAGGGGATCGGAAGCGAAACGGACGCAGAGACAGCCGTCGGGTTCCCCCCCGACTCGCAGGGATTTATGAATGAGAGACCCCGCCTCTCTGCCCCGCCTCGCCCCGCCCATTCACCGCCGCTGCTGCCGCCCGCGCCGTCGGGGCCGCTCGCCGGTGGCCGCGGCCATGGCCCGGAGCCGCGCAGCGACCTGCCGTGCCCCACCGCCCGCCCGGCGGCCGCCGCCATGAGGCGCGGGGGTCCCGCAGCTCTCGCCGCCTGCCTCGCTGGGGCGCTCGCCGTGCTGGCGGGGCCGGAACCGGACAGCTACGTTTGGGGCGGTCGGCGGCCCCCCCCGCAGCTACGGGCATCTGGAAGGCGACGTGCGCTGCCGGCGGCTCTTCTCCGCCACCCGTTTCTTCCTGAGCATCGACGGTGGCGGCGGAGTGGAGGGGACGCGCTGGAGGGAGCGGCCGGGCAGTGAGTGGGGTCGGGGCCGGGACGTGTGCCGGGACCGGGACCGGGACCGCCCTCTCCTCACTGGGTCCCGGAGCCGAGCCCCGACGGTGCGGCGGATCGGGGAAAGCCAGGTCCCGTTCTGCCGTTGTTTTCCAACCTCGCCGCGTTAGAGCGGGGTCAGGAGCGGTGCCGTATCCTCCGGGGGCAGCGCCACGGGTCCCGCGGCCCGGAGTTGGTTGGGGACAGCCCTGTCCAAAGCCGTCGGACCCCGCTGCCCCGGGGGCTCACGCTGGGACGGCTGCTGGTTTCCTCTCAACCCAGAGTCAGGAGGTGAACTGACACCACTGACCTTCAGGGACACGGTGTCACTTTGCCAGCAGTGCCCAGCATCAGTGGGGACCTGGGGGTCTCTTGTCCCCCCATCTGTTACCATCAGCAGATAAGTATCTGCATTTGGGGTCATCATTCAGAGGGGGCTGGGGGGATCCATGCCCTTCATTCCCATCAGTGTCTTGGGAAGGAGAAGGGCTGAGGAGGAGGAGGAGGAGGAGGAGGAGGAGGGCTGGAGGGGACTCTGGGGTGATGCTGCTCCCAAGGTCCATAAGTGGAGGGGACCACAGAGAATCCTATTGGCTGCAGAGCAGCCATGGTTCCTTTGCAGTCAAAATTGCTGGAGGCAATTTAGGAGCAGTGCAGGTCCCTGTGAGCTGCCTGGGGTCTGCACGGTGGTGCTCAGCCTGATAAGAGTCCAAGCCCTGCAAATAGAGATTCAGTTGGGACAGCACCAATGATGACGTGAGACCCAAAAGCACGGCCCACCTCTGTCTCACAATCAGAGAGGATGTCACCCACCTACAGTGAGAAGGAGCCCGGTCCAACTGGGACAGCTGCTCGTGGAGAGCCCTGTTGTGGTACCAAGAGCTGCTGGAAGCCCAGCCAGGCATGCTGCCAGCTCCCCCACGCCTTCCCTTGGCCGTGTGGCAATAGGGCCTGGCAGGCTCCAGGCTGTCACATCAGGCTCACTCTGGTTATTGGAGCTGCAGATAACCCGTGCCTGGGTTGGGCTCGGGTTCTGCTCTCCAGCCCTCCTGGCAGCCACCAGCCCAGCCCTACCAGTGGCTGGAATAGGGCTTTCTCTCCGTGTGCCTCACACCCAGCCCAGGGCTGACCTGGAGCCCTATGAGGGGCTGAGAGCTGCTTCCTGATGTTCCCCCCTGGCCCCATCACAACCTGCATGGAGCTGAGCATTTCCCTGGGTACCCATCAGCAAAGCGTGGCTCTGCCCTACTGAGCACTGGGAATAGCAAAGTGGAGTTATTTTTAGAGCAGCAAAAGTCCTTTGGTATAAATAGCAGCAGCTCCAGCCAGCGATAAACTGAGATGCATTTGCAGGCATTTTCTCAACCTTTCCCCACGGCTGCCTGTTAATGGCTTTGCTGTGCTGGGATGTGCTGGACCACACCACGTGTGCTGGTGGCTGGGCTGAACATCCCCCCTCAGTATCATCCTGTTGCACTCAGCTCTGCACTGCACTCAGCTTGTCCTCGTGCCGTATCCAGCCCCATCCTCTCCCAACAGCATCACAGTGGCCCAATGGATTCCTCAGCCTGCAGTGGGTGGGTGAGGTCTTGCAGAAGACCCTGCCCAGAGGCTGTGGCACTCTGTGCTGTGAGCCACCCAGAGCCTCTGCGGGGCTCCCCACGTACAGCAGGGATGGGGTCAGGCTGACGGCTCTCATTGGTGCAAAGGAAGAGAGGGAGGAAGAATCCAGAGAGTTCCTGGCATTGCTCTGGGTGTTTCCATGCTAAAATCCACCTGGTCTGACCACATGCCTTTCCCATTAGCGGCTCTGACCGAGATCCACGGGCTGGGTACACGCACCTTTAGTTGAGCCCTTGCTGTGGGGTCAAGCCAAGGGCTGCTGCATCCTGCAGTCCCCACCCAGGTCCCCATATCCATGCTGGTCCCAACCAGGCAAGCAGCACCAGTGAGCACGGGCAGCACCCCCAGCAGTGGGATGAGTGGTCTAGGAGCTGGGCTGGGTCCCTGGGGCTTCACAGCATGTGTTGGGCAGAGGCTGAGCTGCTGATTCAGGGAGAACAACCATGAAGTGAGCAGGGGGCAAAGGCTGACAGTTGGTTCCAGGCACGCGGAGCTGCAGCTTGGCCTCATTCCAGCAGAGCTCTGCTCCCAGGGGCAGCTGGGCACAAGGGAGGATGGGAATAAAGGGCAAACCCTCCACGATGATGGGGTTCTCCCACTAACGTGCAACCCTTGCTCCCCACAATCCCTCCATTGGGACAGCATCCACCCACCCATCCACCCATCCATCCATCCATTCCCCCATCCATTCATCCATCCACCCATCCATCCGTCCACCCACCCATCCATCCATCCATCCACCCATCCATCCATCCACCCATCCATCCACCCATCCATCCATTCCCCCATCCATCCATCCACCCATCCATCCATCCACCCACCCACCCCTCCATCTCCCCAGCTCTTCCTGCACCGGGTGAGGTTCCACAGTGGCACATTGTGGGGTCGATGGTGCTGTCCCTCTGTGGTGATGCTTTGTGGGCAGCGGGGGAAGGGTCCTTCCAGGAGGTGGCCCATCTCACAGCATCACTTCCCTGCCCCACAGGCATCGTCGAGATCCGGTCGGTGCGTGTCGGCGTTGTGGCCATCCGGGCGGTGCACACCGGCTTCTACCTGGCCATGAACAAACAGGGGAAGCTCTACGGGTCGGTAGGTCAGGCTCTGCATCCCATGACTGGCATTGGAGGTGTGGGGCAGAGCCAGAAAGGGGGGGGATCCTGCACCTACTGGGGCTGGTATCCATGCTTGCACCCCCTACTCCCCATAGGGGACGGCACCCGCGGAGCCCTCACCCTGCTCACCCCCTTCCCTCCTCTGCCAGAAGGAGTTCAGCCCCAACTGCAAGTTCATGGAACGCATTGAAGAGAATGGCTACAACACCTACGCCTCGCTGCGCTGGCGGCACCGGGGCCGTCCCATGTTCCTCTCTCTCAATAGCAAAGGGAGGCCACGGCGAGGGGGCAAGACGCGCCGGCAGCACCTCTCCACCCACTTCCTCCCCATGCTCGTCAGCTGAGCCCTGCAGTGTGGCTCCTGGATGGTCCTGTAGGAAAAGAAATAATGGGGGTTTTGGGGAGAGTGGGAAAGGCTATTTTATATATGTACATATATAGATATATTGCTATTTATTGTTTTGTTTCTGGACTGCATGGTGGAGGATGGATGTGGATGGCAAAAGGTCCAGACTCAGCATGCAGAGCCATGCTAAGGCTCTGCTCGGTGTCCCTCCATCTGTCCAACCTGAGGCACGCACCCACCATGGATGGAGCTGATGCTATCCTGGCTTCCTGCCCTGCTGACAGCATCTCTGCAAGGGGAGAGTGGCTGCAGGGCTGGGAGATGCTGGGGCTGCGTTTGATTGGTGTCTGAGCACTCGTGGAAATTAAAGCTGCGTTCATGGCAGGGACCAGCAGTGCGATGCTGGTGCTCATGGGCTCCTTCAGCCTTGAAGTGCTGCCCTGGGTTGGGAGATACAGACCTTGGCATCCGCCCTTCCCACCCCACACCTGAGTGTGTGGGCAAGGACATTGCTCAGCCCCAAATCTAACCATAGGGAAAGCAGCAAGCGGTGTTTCAGGGATGGAACAGGAGGAAATGGCTGTGGGAGGGGAGAGCCCTGGATGCCAGGCTGCTGCGGGGTGAAGGTGCACGAGGTGAGATGAGGGAATGGCATAGCTGCATCCCGGATAAGCATCCCCTGTGGTTCTGAGGCTGTGGCCCCACTCCGCTCCCTCTCAACAGATGGGGATGGAGCTGGGCACTGGGAGGTGATTCCAAGAGCATCACCATGGCCAGAAATAGTGCCTGTTCCTCCCAGCCAGAGCACGTTCCTGCAGTGCCTGCTGAGCCTCACTGTGAGAGGCACCGCAGCGTGGTCACCGTGTCACATCAGACAACCACCAAACTCGTTCCATTTCTTACCAAACCAGCTCCCGGCGAGCCTGTGGCAGGAGGGAGCAACCACTGCAGCAACTGCTGGGACTGCAGCGGGCACCAGACCCCGACCCCAGGAGCTGCAGCACCCATCTGCTTCACTTCCCCCATTTGAAGCCCACTTCGAGCATCTCACACGTGGGCACAAAGCGCATCGGGACCCTTCCCTCCTGCCTCTGTCACCACCTGCTCCTGAGCCTGGGATTCCAGCAGCAGAAGCTCCTGGCTCGACCTCTGGCACAGGATGAGCTCTTACCCTGATATACCAGTCCTGAGATAAACCCTTGTCCCAGAGGCATCCGCCTGCGAGATCAAAGCAGCTGCAGCCTGGTTGAGCTGGCAGAGCCAATGACAAAAACATTCCAGGGCAATGAATGGCTCAGTGCCGGCCGTGCCTCCTCGCTGCCAGCCCCCACCAACTTTGGCAAACGGCGCTGATGTTTCCTCCAACAAACCTTCCCTTCTATTCTGAAACGGTTCAAGAACCGTCACGCATCATCTTCCCCTTCCCATAGGGAGGCACAGCCCTTCTTAGGAAGCTCTGGGACCTGGGCAGTTCCACTCAGTGCTGGATCCTCATTGATTTGCTCCACGGCTCTGCCACCGTGTGCCCATTCTGTGACACCAGCAGGGCAGAGTCCAGCCGTCTCTGCAGGGTCAGCAGCTCCTCCTTGTCTCAGCCCCAGCTTTTTTTTCCTGCTGTGCTCCCATCAGCCACATCTGAGCTTCTGCTTTTGAGTCATCAAAGAGGCAAACAAGTGCAAGAGCTTTAGGGAGGCGTTGGGACAGCTGGGTCACCAGCAGACAGCTGCATGGGGCAGGGGGAGATGCCTGCAGCTGACACTGCACAGGGCTGGGCTGCCCTTAGCAAAGCTGGCCCAGCTCTTGCTATGCTCAGTGCCACCTGGGCCCAGCAGGAGAGTGGAAGTCCAGAACTGCATTTAGGTCAGACCTCAAAGCCCCCTATGCTGCCTCCTGGTCTCGGAGACCACTCAGCCCAGGATGCACCCCTAAGAGCATCAGAGACCACCAATAAGCTTTACCCTAACACACTTTGCCTGGCGTTTGTCAGGAGCACACCATCAGCTGTGGCTGTACAAACCCTCCCATGCACACATCCCACCCTCATCACAGGGCTGCTTCCCACAGCTGATCTGTGATGCTGCCAAGGCCTCACCTGAGCAATCCTACAAGGCGAGGAAGGCTGCAGCCTCCCCAGCAGACACACAGCCCACAGCCACCAGGAGCCCCAGTTCTCTATATGCATCTGCCCAAGAATAGCATGGGTGTAGAAAACAAGACCACACATCACCTGATGCCCAGTGCAGAGCGCACAGCACCTCCATCAGCACCAGTGGGTGAGGGAGATCCGCTGTCTGCCTCAAATCCCTGCAACAGAAGAGGCAGCAGCTCACACCTCACGCAGCCCAGTGCTTCCCAGAGTGCTCACTGCTTCCTCTGTCCTGCCAGCACTGCATGGTGACACACAGCAGGGAGCCTGGCTTGTCCCCACCTCAGCCCAGGCAGGACACTGCCACCTCCAGTCACATTCTTCTCATTCTCCAATGCACAAACTGTCAAACACACCCAGGTATTTTGTCTCTCTCTCCTTTTTTAATCAGCTGTATTTTAAGTAAATTTGAAATACATATATTTTTTTTTTCCTCTCCAAAATCTCGTTTCTCCTATATATTATTTGATCACAATGAGATGTGGCTGGTCCTTGCACTGACGCACGCCCAGTCCTGATGTTAACAGTGGAAAAGTCTGTTCAGAACTGCAACAGGGAGATGTAAAAAATACAAAAAGGACCAGGCAAGTATGATTTTTTTTTTTTTTTAAGTTGCAATCCTGCAGCCAGCCCCTCAACAACCCACAGCCTGGCAATGCACAGAGGGGTGTTGGCTACGTTGAAGCCTGGAGCTCCCAGCATACCTGCACTCAGCATGCCAGGAGGGCTTGGACAAGCCCAGCCTGCCCTTGGGTGAAACCAGGCTGCTCAGCACAGCAGTCTCTGGAGACCTTACCCTGTAGTTTTCCTCAAATCATGCATAACGTCTCGTTGAGCTGAAACGTCCATTTATTTAAACAGCAGTAATAATTTAAAATTATAAAAACCCCCTTTCAGTGTTGAGTATCAGAAGGGCAAGGTTGTAAAGAAAAAATAAATGGGACTCGAAATGGGGGGAGGGGGAAAGGGAAGGATAATGGGGTCTGTTTCAAGAGTTCATTTGCTCAGTGACAACTATTTGCCCTCCCCAGATGAAGATCCTGGGAGGGAGGCAGTATCATTATGCTTTCATTTTTAAAATTTCAATCTCCAAAGCAGAAGAGATAGTATCTAAGGGGAGGAGGAGGAGGAGGAAAAGCAATAAAAGAAAAAAAAAAAAAAGGAATCTCAAATTCAAAACCTTACAAACAACCTTTCCATTCAGAATTGCAACCATTAGCTCAGTGCCTTAGGTTTCCCCATCTGTGGGGCACTTCAGCCTTTCACTGCAATTGTTAAAAGTCCACGTGGCAAAGGGATGAATTTTATTGACAGACAGAGCTCTTTCCCCATGACAGAACTTGAGGCTTCTCATCTCTGAAGGATCCAGAGTCTCCGTGTCTTCAGAACTCAAAAGGGAATTCTGGGGGTGCTGCTTCCCCCTTGCTACCCTCCCCTTGCTCTGCTCTGGAAGCCCCTTTTGCTGCTTATGTTGGCTGGGGAGGGAAGAAGGACAATGGACAGGGCCCCAGGGACAGAGGGTTGGATTAAGATTCATGAGTTGTTCGATGAGTTTTCGTTACTTGGTGAGCTGGAAGAAGAGGAGGAGGAGGATGATGAGAAGTTCATCCCTGTGAGTCCAGGGGGGTTTGTAGCAGTGTTTTGTCCACTTAGGCTCTTCCGGCATACAGGACACGTGTCATGCTATGGAGAGCAGACCAAAAAGAAAGGAAAAGAAATAAGGGAAACTGGATTATAAACAATACAGGAGCAATTCTCAAGGAAAAGGCTAAGATTACACTCCTGTTCATGCTCAGGCTTCATCATGGGGGTGTAAAAAAACATTTACAGAGCAGAATGGTACCACCAGAAAACATCCAAGTGCTACCAAACCCAAGAGACCCACACAGAAGGCACTAACCTGCTCCAGCCAAGGGACTATACAGCTGTTATGGAATAGGTGATTGCAAGGTAACTGTCGGACATTTTCCCCCACTGTATAGTCTTCTTTACACACAGGGCACTCCAACCCAGAATCTGTATTGTAAATGGAAAGCAAAACACAGCTGAAGAATAAAGCAGAAAACAAAGTACCTGATCACCCTAAAAAAGTGATCCCATCACCTCCCTTTTCCCTCCCAAACAGCTCTTGTGGCTTCTGTCCCCCTCCCTGCTTCACCTCTGCAAGGGGGAAGCTTGCTGCTTAGCAGTCCCTACCACCATCACTCCCCTTTTCCACTGTCCTGGGTTTGCATCACTATTTCCTTCCTCACAATACTACAGTACAAAAAGTGTTCAACAAACAGATGCACGTACACATACCTGTAACAAAGCATCCTGTGCTTGATTTGCATCTCTCCAACCAACAAACTCACGCCCAGCTTACAGTAAAGCCTGGCTGAGCTGTCAGCACATCCCAGCACAGAGCTGCAGCCCTGCCCATCAGTGTGCATGTGCTTTTTCAACTCTATTCACACTGAATTCTTTGGAACAGACAGTTTGCTTCCCCAGGGCAAATTCAACCAGTCTACTCTGCCCTTTCCATTGCAAGAGTATAGCAGAGAGCAATAATTCAGTTTTCTCCCCACTTTGAGATGTTTTAGGCCTCAAAGATACTAGCAGACAAAATTAAAATCACAAGAAAGTGTTTAAACAGGAATTTTCACAGACCTCTTTGTGAACAGTTCGCTGGAGGAGATATACACACCTACGTGTTCCTGTGTGATCTGTACCGTGGGGAGGGCCTGGATCTTTTCTTTGTCTGCTGGCGGTGGTCCAGTGTTTTCAAACTGATTTAGTAACTGAAAAAACAATAGGCCACAGAAGGCAGAAAAGATGTGAGCTCAGCCAGCACACAGGAATTGCTCATTTACCAAACGAGGGCACTTGAATCCAGCATCCCCTGCACTATTGACCTCATCTCCCATTTCTACACCTTCAGTGCTTTGTTCCTGCTGCAGCACAATGGGTGCAGACAATTTAGCAAGCACTACCCAAGAGGACCTGAGGCTCCATGATAGTGCTAATTTTACCTGTGTAATAATTGCATCCAGGCCGTTAGCACCCCAGGCATAGTCCATTGGATTTGAATGCAAGACTCCCCTTTAAGAACAAGAACAAGAATTAAAGTCAGGCAGATGTATGAGCAACCTCAGAAAGAAAAGTTGAGCTTCAACTCACCAAGGACCGAGTCCTAAGTTTGGTATTGTTGTAGGTGCAATAATACCATTGACCAGCTGCTGAATGATTCTGAAAGACAAGAAAAGCAGGATTAAACAAGGATCTGCATCCGTTAGCTCCTAGTTCAGAAGTCTGACAAGGAAGGAGTGGCGAAATGCTGTCACATCACCAGGGAGAATGAGAGGAAAATAATAAACTGGTTATTCATTGACAAAGAGAAGACCGAATGCTTTAGCCAGATGGAATGATTACTGACAGAGACAGCAAGTCTTTCCAGGATACTTTTAAAGAAACTGCAGTCTTGTTCTCTAGAGTCTCATTTTTTCCTCACAATGAATACGATGTTTTCACAATACCCAGAGATGATCAGGAAATGCTTTCTTGATGTGTGCTGAAGGGTCAAACCTCCCAGCCTCACTGCAGCTTAGGCTGCTGTGCTCAGAAAAGCCCCTAAACCTCAAGGGAAGAGCGTGGCAGGCTGAGCAGAAGCCTGACCCTCTAAAAGCACGAGCTCACAGAGCTGGGCACGCACGCAGGACACTCACACCCCACAGCTGTACCTATGAGCAGCCTCACACTTAAACAGAAGAGACAAAGGATGATTTCTGGGGAATTCATTGGTGAAAAACAACTGAGGTTTTCTGCACAAGAACCCCCAACAGCTGTTCTTACCCCTCCAGTGTGGGAACACCCTCGTGCCTGCCAGCAGCACGCCGCGTGGCGAGACGAGCCCGGGGCTGCCTCGCACCGTACCGGTGCCGGGACTGATGCTCTCTTTCCCTCCTGTTCTCAGAGTCTCTATTGTCTTCTGACTGCACATTGGACCCAAACGGAATCTCAAAGCCATCATCGAAAATCCCAAAGGCAAACTGGCCGTAGCCCTGAGGCAAAGTGAACAAGTGCTGATCCACGTTCTGGAAGGGAGAGAATTCGAGAGCAGATTGCGATGAGAACAGAAATAGATGAACTTTGTGGTCTTTCCCCAGCCTCCCAAAAATGACTTCTGTCTTTAGAGCCCCTGGTTGATACAGGTGCTCAGTGCATGCTCAGAAGTAGCTGAGGGAGCAACAGAAATTCAGACTTCCCTGGTTTCTCTGCAGCTGCTGCATGTTAGTGCACAGCAACACACCCAGCCAGCTCTCTAAATCCCAGCTTAGTCCCCTTCACAACAACTACAAGCTACAGGCGATGGCCCTATCAAAAGATAAGATGTGTGAGATTTCAGGAGCAGCATGTGGATGCCATTCATACTTCCTCCCCCATATTTAGTCAAAAACTAGGGAACATTTAAACAATACACTAATGGAAAGACACGTTGATTCAATGGCAAGAAAGAAAACCTTTGAAGAGAGAGAGAGAGGATTTACCTCAAAAGGATGCCTATTCTGATCACTGGTTGATGCAGAGGAGCTAGTTTCATTCTCGGTGTTCCTGAGAAGAAAAAAAAAGCACTGGTGAGTATCATAAGGGTGCTGTGAAAAGATTTTCCCAGCAGAGGGAATCGAGGGACGTGAGTTTGACACGATGAGCAAACAGCAAAGCTGCTCATAACAGCACACAGGAAGTTAGTCAGAGCTGTAAGGAGCCACAGAGGTCAACTCACCCACCCTTCTGCTCTGGACCTACAGAAACCAGTCTGCCCTCAGATGCTCATTTTCTCCTTTTCCCTAAGAATTCTCATTTTTTTCACTCTCTGCAACCCTCATCACTCACATCATCATCCATCTTTCCCCACCCTTTTAGATTCCAGTTTGATGAAGTTATGGAAAAGTGACTGATCCACCAAGCAAAGATTCTCTGCCCAATCCACCTCCAACAAGTCAAGCTGGTTCCCTGGGGCAACAAGAAGAGAAGATTTAAGGTACAAACCCTGACCACTTTGACCCAGATGTGCTTAAGTCTAATCCCGAATCAAAGGAACTTCTCTATTGCAGAAGCATGTGACCAAATGGGAAAAACTCTTAATGCCACCAGACTTCTGCTTTTGGACTCCTGCAAGAGGTTTATTACTCAGTATCCAGGCTTGGACATTATAGGTAACAAAACCCAAAAGGTTCAGCAATTAAGAGGCTCTCTCCAAGGTCACAGCCAGTCGCCAACATAGGAAGGATCACCCTGGGTTGATTTCCCACCTCTGGATTGGTGCAGTGAGACAAAATATCACTTTCTCAGTACAGAACCCTCAGTGTGTGAAGACCACCCCCCTGCCAACTCTAAGAATGTGCACCTGAGACTCATCCCAAACTGTCTGCATGCCAGCCTGACTCTGTGCTGTTCAGTCTGACAACAGGCAAACGCATCTGAAACGTTCAGACACTTTTACTCTTGCCTATTCTGACACTGCCAGAGAGCAGTGCCACTACTCAGGCATCACTAAAACATGTGAATGCACATCTGAGCTGCTTCAGTGCAGAGTCCAAAGCCTCAGTCAAGGCGTAGTGCTACTGGTACTTCAAACCATGTTACATACAGTCCCCATTTTGCAGATTCCTCTTCTTGGACAGCTGGAACAAAACTGTAAGAGGCCTACAAAGATCATCGAGTCCAGCTGCCAGACCTCTTCAGGGCTAATCCAAAGTTAGGGCCCATTATTGAAGTGCCTCTCAAGTGCCTCTCAAACACAGACAGGCACAGGGCACCAGCAACACTTCTAGGAAGCCTGATTCAGCAAAGAAATTTTGTCTGATGCTCCATGTGAATTTCCCCAGCACATCTCTGTGCTGCTCCCATGCGTCCCATTGTTGGTGAGCAGGGAACAGACCTCTCTCAGCACTTCCCCAGCTGCAGAGAGATGTCAGGTTGCTTCTCAGCCTTCTTTCCTCCAGGCTTGACAACCCAGGCATGCTCAGCTTCTCCTCACAGCACATGCCTGCCAGCCCTTCACCATCCTCCTCTGGATGCATTCAAGCATCTTAATATCCTTTTCATGTTATCTCTGCCCTGATGACTCAAAGCAGTTAAGAGCTATCACATGCCATGAGGAAAGACTCTGACACCTTTTCCTGTTTGTTTTGAATCAACACATTCCTCCTGCTGCCCTTTACCACTGCTGATTTACCTGCAGATGCAGGCTATGCATATTAAACACTACATAACCATGGTAAAGAAAAATAGGCCAAACGTTGGCCAGAAGAACTAAAACCTGTGTAGGATGTGCCGCTGTCTTTTACCTAGGAAAAGAGCAGAGTAGATTGAATGCACCCTAAGGACAGCATCTGAGAGCAGCACATTACCTTGGCTCTTCAGGAAGTTCTTCAATAAAACCAGATTCACACCGAGGGCAAATGTAGTCCTACAGGAGAAGAAACACTGAATGAGAAAATCAAGCAGTTGGCAAAGCCAGTACTGTGATACAGAACACCACCTCATATGAGAGCCCCCAGGATTCCACCACATCTCCCCAAGAAAGCCATCCTGCAGCATGTAGCAACTTCATTTTGTGGATTCGATGCAATATGTTGCATTTCTGCCCTGTGGTGACACCACAGCTCACTTTCACTGCACAAATAACCAGACCAGAGAGGCAGTCAGTCTGAAATTCCCTTAGATCACACCAGTCTTACAGCAGAATGTAAAAAAAAACCAAACAAATGGCCCACCCTGTACTTGTTAGGAAGGGAATTCTGCCCAAATTAAGATACTTGACTGAGTAATTAGGCATAGACAGAAGAACTCTCACCACCAGGCTTGAGCACTTCTGTAACCCAGTTTTAAATCCCATTTAGTTTTATTTTAAGGGTAAAAAAAACCCTGTTTGGCCAGCCAATACAGATAGAACAGAGCTACTGTGAAAACTATATTAAGAAGTACATCCACTACCACTGAGACTTGGCACAGATGGGAAGCAGAGAAAGCAGAGCCAGAAGGACCCCCAAACCACCCATCACACCACCAGGAAGGGAAACTGTGAAGCCTGAACCTGCTTTGAACTTGGATTTATATAAGATGTGGATAATACTAATTGATCCCCAGTACAGACAAAACATGAGGTAACATGTGATGCACTTCAGAGCAAAGCGAAAGCCAACCCACCAGCTTTCCCAGTAGGTCAGCAGTAAAACACTGCCCTTTAAATATCTCTGTGTTTGTGGGGCTTCCATCCCCAAGAAGGCTAAAGCATCCTAATGAATGAGATGAGGGAATCAGGCTAATTACAGCATGGTTCTCACTTAGGAAGAGCTTAATGGAAAGCTATGGCTGATGTTGTCTGGGGTTCCCAGCACTCAGAGCTCTGAGGAGACACAAGTGGGTCATTCTGCAGCACATAATACCAGAATGTCACACTCCCACGCTCATTACAGAGAACTACTGCCACCCTTGTGGCTTTTAAATACCGAAGACTGAATGTGACAGAATAAACAGCCTGTGTATTCGGAGCAGGATTCTTCAAGAGTTTGTTACAGTCACTTTTCCCCCCCCTCCCTCCATTTTCAGTGCAAGGAATTTATGCTTTGTGAGCAAGTTGCAGCCAAAAGGAGCCCAAGAGCACTTCAGCTCACTAAAGGAATCGCTGGGCTGTTTAGCACAAGGCAGCAACGTGAGAAGAAGTGACGCCACAGGACACCACTGAGTCACAAGAGGAAGTGACAGATGCTGCACCCAGCCCCACACTGAGCCTGGTTCAGGGCTGCCACGGCACAGGACCTGGGAAACACAAGGCCTCACGTAGAAACTTCACACCCTTGCTGCTGCTGCTGCTGCATCCAAATTGTCCTAAGGCACAAAGATTCCCAGGAAGAGGAGAGGCTGGCGGCCGTGTGGGCTTTGCTTCTCAAGGCATCACAGACAGAGAAGAGGGGGAAAAAAAAAAAGATAAAACCCAAGCAAAGTGCAGCAGGGCCAGAGATCCACTCAGCCCTGTTTCTGTCTGCTTAGCAAGATAAGGAAGCAGCAGACACCCTCCACACACAGAGAAGCTGCTGCTCCCTCCTCTGGGCAGGCAATTGTGAAATAACTCCTCACTGAGAATTTACACAATGTTTGATTTCAAGAGCATTTCTGCACCAAATCACCAGCATCACAGGAACTCCTGCACACTCTACAGGAAAAACACATCAATTGTCCCTGCAATAACCTCTTTCTGGTTTACGTTTCACCCATACATCATCACCAGGATAAATTATTACACTCGACACACTTAAGAAGTCAGCCATGCAATCCTCTCACCTCTCCCATATAAGGGAGTTGCATGGGTTTGTTTTCTCTTTGTTTTCTCTTTGTTTACAGACTCTGAATGTAGAGATCAGCAAATTCCTTCGCAGCTGGAACAGCACAAATGTCACAGCTCATTGTTTCTCAGGTTGTTTGAATGAATCCTTCCCCCAGTTCATGCTATGCTAACTTGTGCAGCGAGGTCTGCAATCGGGAAGTAAAACCAGCAAGCTCGGATCCTGAAACAAACCTGTTGACTACCATGAGATCTGCATCAATGAAAGAAGCTGTCAGCTCCCTGCCAGACTCTGATGCTCGCTACTAGATGCGCCCTGCTGGCCCAAAACCAACGCAGGCCACTGGAACACAAAGCAGTGACTCCTGCTCCTGGATTACAGCCTTTCAGCTCCTGAGCCACTTTCTCCAGCCAGGCTGTTTGCTCAGCAGGAGCGTTATCAGCAGCTTTGCCTTCAGACTCAAACACACTTTGCTCAATCGCCACCAAGGCCCACCCTCACCTAAGCACCGACAGAAAGCAAAAGGACACAGAACGCTTCAAACCCAAACTCACCCAATCGAAGCCACCACGGTAAATAAATACACAGGGGCACGAGGGCGGCGGCTTTTAGAACGCGGTGAACGATTATAAAACGAAAAAGAAAGAAAAAGCAACGCCTTACTCTGACGAGACGCTACGGAATGGTTCAGAATAGACTCGGGAAGACCCAGAATCAAAGCCAGGCGGATCCTCGAATCCAAGCCAGCGTCCGGCAGCTGAGCAGCCCGCTTTGTGAAGCGGTTCCACGCCGCCAGCAGCGCCGGGCGCCGCGCACAGCTCGGCTCCCGCCTGCCCCGGCCTCCCACCGCCCCCGCCTCAGCGTCACGGCACCGACCGGCCCGTATCTCCGATAAAACCCTCGGGAAATCCCCGACAGGCTCCGACCGGAGCGGCACAACCCGAATCCTCGCTCATCTCAGCGGGCCCAACGCAGAGCCGAAGAACGGCGGGGGGCGGCCGGGCCTTTAGGAACGAAGCCAGAAGGGAAGGCGGCGGCTGTTCCTCAGGCCCGCCCGGCTCCGCGGCCTCCGCCTCCCCCTCCCGCACAGCGGCCCCCAATCGCCGCAGCCCCCGCCGCCCCTTCGGCCCCGGTCCGGCCCCCCCAGGCCTCATCCCCACGTGTCCGCCCCGCGGGGTCCCCGCCCGCCCCAGCGTCGTTCCGCGGGTTTCCCGACCCCGTCACGGCGCCACCCGCGCCTCTTCCGACTCACGGGCAGGCGGGGAGCGATCTCGGCCGAACAGCAGTGGCAGAAGAAGCGGCCCGGCTGCGGGGAAGCCTCCGCCATCTTCCCACCCCCCCCGCACCGTCCCGCCCCGCTCCGCCCCGCTCGGCGACGTAGGGAGGAGGGGACGGTGGCCGAGGGGGGACAAAAAAGGGACGGCGGCATAAACGCGCGAAGTGGGCGGTGCTGATGTGAGGAGGGCGCGGCTCTTTCCGAGGGGGCGTGGCTTATCGTAGGCGGGGCCAATGGCGCTGTGCGACGCGGGGAGCCGGAGGCGCGCTGCCGTCTCCATTCCCGTTCCAGATCTGAGCTTTTCATCTCGGTAATAAAGCCTAATAATGACTTTAATAAAGACTAACGATTACTCAAAAGCCGAATAATTTCCTTATTAAAAAAAAAAAAAGACCTGGGGAGAGACTGAGTCCATCAAAAAGAGGGCAAAGCGGTTAATAAAAAGCATATTCTTTTAAATATCAGCCCTACCCCCACCCCATCGCCTGGAGGGAGCTGGGTCTGCTCAGAGAGGATTTGAGTCACCCCAAAGGCAGCGGTGGGGCGGCTTTCTCACGGTGCTGCAGAGCAGCAATGAGGGAGGAGGTGGCACCTCCAGAGTCTGCATCAGCAGAGCAGAGTGCTGCTGGGGGGGGGGGAATGAGGGGAGATGGGAGGAATGGGTGGGGTGGGGTGGGGTGGGATGGGATGGGATGGGATGGGATGGGATGGGATGGAATGGAATGGATGGGGTAGGAGGGGATGAGATGGATGAGATGGATGGGATGGGATGGGATGGGATGGATGGGATGGGATGGGATGGGATGGGATGGGATGGGATGCAATGGGATGCAATGGGATGGGATGCAATGGGATGCAATGGGATGCAATGGGATGGGATGCAATGGGATGGGATGCAATGGGATGCAATGGGATGTGATGGGATGGGATGCGATGGGATGGGATGCAATGGGATGCGATGGGATGCAATGGGATGCAATGGGATGCAATGGGATGCAATGGGATGCAATGGGATGGGTGGGATGCGATGGGGGCACCTCTGGGCTATGCCACAATGGTGGGAATGAATGTCCCCCTGTGACTCCAAACCAGGGATCTGGATTCCCAGGCACCCGGGAGTGTATCAGCCTGACCTTGAGACCTGCAGGGTTCAGGAGTGGGGGCAACCGGCACGGAGCCGGCAGCCACTCCATAAGCCTGACAGGAGCCTTTGCAGGAGACGCAAAGAGCGTGATGCCACTGTCAGGAGGAGGAAGAGGAGGAGGAAGGCTGGGTTTCACATGGGAGCAGGCCTCAGGGCAGGGCGCGTTCCTGCAGCCGGCACAGATGCAGTGCCACGTTCCCAGGGTACCTGGTGGGGCTGGGCAGGGCCTGCGGCCACCTCTGCTGCCACTCGCAGTGCCCGGCTGTGGGTGTTGGTGATGAGCTCACCTCCTGAGACATTACTTAATTCCAGTGGTGCCGGCGTGCCAGGGGCTGCTGGGGGGCTGCCGTGGGCTGTGTGTGTGTGTGCACACATGCATGCTTATGCATGGGGCTGTGTATGCATCCATGCGTGTGGTGCTGGGTCCTGTGCCCATCACACTGACGGTGTCGGCAGGGTGAGGATCCCCAGCACCAGGGTCTCTCTGGGCACGAGCGTGCCCTGCAGGCAGGAACTTTTCTCATTAACAAACTGCAGGCCGTGGATAAAACCCTGTGACTGAGGGATTTGCTGACACGAGATGTGCTGCGCTGAGATAAAGCCCAGACGTGTGGCTGTTGTTCTGCACAGACGTTGCACTGAGCAGACGTGTTTCCCCTGGCACTCCCTCTCTGCCTGCCCCATCTCCTGTTGTTTGGGGGGTTGGGGTTGGGGTGGGGGGGGAGGGTCTCCTGTTCACAGCATTCCCCATCACTGGGGATGGATGTGAACCTTCTGGAAAGGCAGCACAAACCAGTGATCCTGGGCTGCCCGCTTTCCCTCTCTGCTCCCACCTCCCCCACCATACGGGCAGGTTATTGTCTATAAGGATTTAGCCTCTGGGCCCCTGTCTTCTTATACAAAGTAGTTGCTGGAAGGCGATGGGTTGCCCGGATGAATTGCTGGAAGCATCCCTGCTGCCCAGCTCTCCTCACCCAGCTGTGTCAGCCTGGAGACCTGCAGGCAGCTGTGAGCACAGCCCGGCCGTGCTCTCATAGAGCTCCTCAAGCCCCAGTGCCTTCCTGCACCCTTCCTGCCAAGGGAGAAGAACTGGTGCAGCTGGTCTCCCCGCTCCTCTCCACCCAGATTGTGTATAATTGCTTATTTTAATTAATATATTGGAGGCCACTCAAAGGAAAGCGGCGAGATTTGTTAACAACCACCGCAGGGATCGTCTGCCAGCCCCAACCCATTCGTGTCACGACGGATTTGAATCGGCCTCCTTTTGAATTCCCTCACAGACAGATCAGACGATTTGCATCCCCCCCCCCACCTCACCCTTCCTGGCCCGTCTGGGGCTGAGCTCTGCACCGCAGCCTCCAGCATCTCCTCCAACCACATTCAGTGCCACACAGTCCTCGGGACCCCACCTGCTTCCAGAAGCTCCTTGGGATGGGGGGAAAGCTGCAGCTTTCAGGGGGCTGCTTCTGAGCTCCACCTCAAATTTCCCTTTTTAAATATATATTTTGCCTCCCCCACCCCACCCCCCTTTTTTTTTTTTTTTTGATTCTTTGCTTTTCTTTTCCTATGCTTAATTTAAACCATTGTTTTTCAAGGGAAATTTTAATGCGAAAAACATGTTTTTCTACTAACTGCAAGCCTGGGCTGTGTAAGCAGTCGGTTTTCTTGTCTGAAGGGAGCTGTGGGGTGGACGGGGCTCTGCGGGAGGTGCGGGACCCGCAGTGGTTCTGCCCTCAGCTGCCCGCAACGCATGCACACCTCTCAGTTTGGGCTGGGAAGCGTTCACCCCAACCACCTCCCCTGCACCCCATTCAGACCCGCACGGCTCCGTGACGTTTTATGGAGCTGTCGGCTCTTCCCTGCAGGCAATCTTTGCTCTTTCCACAGCGGCGGACGAAGCATTTCCACTGGGGAAACCACACGGGCGGCTGAGTCATGGCTTGTTTACACGGCGTGCCCGTGAAAGGTGCTCAGAGAAGCATCACCGTGCAGCTCCACGCATGGGGACCTGGGGACAGCACGGCCAGGCTGTGCAGGTTAAGGCATTGGAGAGAGCAAAGCGTGCAGGCTGCTCATGTGCACAGGTGGCTTCGTGCACGTGTGCTGGGGTGGCTTTGGGCACAGCTGAGCGCCTGCTCTGCTTCATCACAGAGGCATCTCCTGCATGCAGCAGGAGGTGAAGCCCTTCGTGCCCATGGGGCCGTGCAGGGCTGTGTCAGTAGCATCCCCTGGCCCCAGCAGGTGACCTGAGCTCACGCAGGCAGCCAGGGCTGCTGAACGGCTGTGCCACCCCAGGTTGCCCCGGCCTCCTGCCCGCCGCACCTCCCGGGGCTCAGACAGACATGCGGGCAACTAGATTGTTTTGTAAGGAACTAATTAAGGCAGCTATAAATCTGCGTGTGCACAGACAGGGGAGATGAAAACCAGAGCCAACTGCAAGCCATAGACAAGAGACATCTGTTCTTTCACTCAGAGGGAAACGCACTCCGTTGCACACAGCCCCTTCTCGTTGGCTGCGTGGGGCCCTGGGACGCCCCATCTGCCTCCCCTCTGCCTGCTCCCCCCACGCTCCCTCTTCCACCTCCCACAGAATCACAGAATAGCTGGTGCTGGAAGAGGCCCTAAAGCCAATTCAGTTCCAACCCCGCTCCTCTTCTTCCCCTGCTGGAAGGAAAGAGGCATCGGGACAAAGGCTTGGAGAGCACCGAGGCACCGACTGTGGGTGCAGAGCTGTGGGTGCTGCCCTGCTGGATGCTCCCAGCAGCTCTGCTGTGCTCTGATGCAACGCTGGGCACAATGAGAAAGCAGAATGGGTCCCTCTCTTGGCATTCACAGCCAGGGCAGAGCTCCTGGGGTTACAAAGCTGGAGCAGACAGCTCACATCCAACTGCAGCCAGAGAGTGTGCCGAGCGCATCGCTGCCAGCGCGCACTGTGGGGTGCAGGCAGCAGCATAGATTGAGGTTTTAATTAAGCATTTGACACAGTGCCTTGTGAATTCTTACCCGAATAATTAAATCAAATTGCCTGTGATAGGAGTGCTTTTATGACACACCAAAGACCAGCATGAGGCGGTGGCAAAGAGCAGCAAGGCAGGGCTGGGGGCTGCGAGACGAGGCCGGGTGGTGAGGCGCTTGGCAGCAGTGTGGGAGCAGCACGCAGGGCTCTGTGCAGCACACCAAGGATGCTGCAGCAGGGAGCAGAGCTGGGAGCAGCAGGTCGGGCTGGCGGAAGGGCAGGAGGATCTGCATGTGATGAGAAGACGAGCGGTGATCAGATCTGCAGGGGCAGGTCTTGGGAAGCCGGGCACCCCGCGCCCCTCCCCGCACGCAGGCTCCCACCCTTCCCTCTCATTTTGCAGAAGTGGAAGTGTCCCAGTAACATGAAACGATTGCTGAGGTGAGGAGCATCCAGCTCAGCACTTCTTGGCATTTGTTCACGGCTTTTCATCTTCAAAGCTCCTCGCAGCCATTAGCTAACTGCTAATGCAACCTTCCTGTGAGATAGTGCAGGATCAAGCAGAGGAACATTATCTTGCCGCAGCAGATGGGGAAACTGAGGCTTGGAGAGGTGACGCTGCTGCCCCGGGCACAGGGCGAAGCTGCATGTCAGAGCTGGGGGTGGAGTGTGCCCAACCAGGCATCGAAGCACACAGCATTCAGCCCTGTGCTCTCTCCCCAGCGCCGGTGATGCAGCTGTGAGCAATACATAACTCCCTGGTTTGCCTGGCTATGCAGACACGGCAGAGAAAATCCAGCCCCCTGGGGCAGCAGCCAGCAACTCACCTGGCTTTGCAAGGAGGGAAACTGAGGCTGGGGTCAAGCCTTGCCCTGGTCCTGCTGCAATCCGGTGCTCAGCAGGCAGCCAGCCAGCCCCAGCACCCCAACAACCCTGTCCTGGGGGTACACAGGGGGTGGTGCTGCTTGCACGAGTGCTGCTGCAGCAGGGAGGGCAGTGGGCTGCTGGGGCCTCCTGCTATGCTTCATGGGGGAATCAGCATCTGGAACCCCGCTAGACTTGTCCAAAACCTCCCAGCGACACCCACAGGGTCAATACAAAACCTCTGTGCCCTGACCCTGGGCTCTGGGAGAAACACTTCTCAACTGATTGTCTGCTTGTAAATTGCAGCTCTAATCGGTTTAGCAGAGTTTAATTAGCCTGAACTGATGAGAGAGGCGAGATTCCCTCCTTAAAGGATCCCGGCAGCTCAAGAGAACAGAGCCATAGCTGCCTCTTGAACCTCAGCCTGAAATCTTGCTGCAGACCAAAGCGTAACGGGAACCTCCTGACCCAGAACAATACCAGCACCCAGACAGAAAAGGTCAGATGCGAGGCTGCCATTCACTGCGGCTGCAAAGAGCTCCTTTGTCCCAGCTCTGCCCGCCGCCCCCGAGCCCCCACGTGTGGGCTGATGGCTTTGGCTCCCAATCTGCAAGGAGCTGAGCTCCAGGAGAGCAGCAGGGCCCTAAACCTGCCCCAGTGCTGCAGCAGGGCAGCTTTCTCCCAAGGTTCCCAGCCTTCCTTTCTCTCCCTTTGCCATACCAGTGCCGACTGCCGGCTCACAACTGCCACCTGCCCCATTGGTGGGTGCAGCAGGGGATGCAGTGGGACCCCCCTCCAGCTTGCAGCAGAATGCTCAGATGGGTTCTGCTCCCAGTGCTGCTTGAGAACCAGCCCTGGCCCCCTCCCCAAGACCACGTCCTCACAACCAGCAGTGCTTCCTGGACAGCAGAGCACGGGGTGATCCTGAACTCTCAGCACAGCGCTGCCCTTTGTCACTCAGTGAAGGAGGAAGGGGCCTGAATTGCTCCCCTCCTGGCCTCCAGCTCCTTCTGTCCACAGCGAGAGTGCAGAGCCCAGCTGTGCTGCTCCATCCAGATGTGGCGTCTTGGAGAGAGGTACGACCCCATCCCTGCCAGACACTCTGGTTGTGCAATGCTGCTCTCAGCCAGGGAAAATCCCTTCTTGGCTTCTGTGAAGCTTCTCTGACATCCATGAACATGTGAGCAAGTGCATCACTGCCCGCTCTTATCGAATCCAGCTCAGGGATTTGGCTCCCCGGCCCTCTGCCCTTACATGGGCAATTGCTTGCAGAGGATGGCACATGCTGGGAGCACACAGCTGGGATCGAGGCAGGGACAGCTGCTCAGCCTGAGGCCGGCACCATGCTGCAAACCTGTGCTCCCTGGGCTCCCAGGCCCCTCCATCCTCCTCTGGGACAGCAGGCGCCTTGCCGTGCCCCACAGCACGCACTCTGCTCACAGGCAACGCGGCACTTCAGGCCCCAAGGGCTTTTTCAGCGATGCTCTACGGCTTATACCAAAGCCAAACCCAATTCTGCACTCCCTGGGGGTGCAGAGGGAGAAGAGAGAGGAGGCTGACCTCGGTGGAGAGCTGGCAGCTCCCCATTCCCACTCCCTGGCAGGGAGGGACAGGGCAGTGGCAGCAAACACAATCGCCCTGCCTGTGGTCCTGCTGGCATCACACCCCTCTCTGGCCATTTGGCCACCGCTGTTCTGTGTCTTGCTGGACCCAAACTGCATCCAGCCAGATCCTGCACCAGAGTGATCTTCTCATGCTGTGCTGGCATCAGCTCGGAGCGAGGCGGCCGCTGCCGGAGCAGAGGGGTGGTGCGAGCTCCCCAGGGCCATCCGTATGGGGCCCCTTCTCCTGAAAGAGCCAGGCCAGATCTGTTGAAAACATGACCTCAGCTGAGGCCAGTGCAAAGGGTAACGTGTTCCCCTCAGCTGCGCAGCGTGGAGGGACAGGGAGGTTCGCGAGCTGGAAAAGGCCCCTGGAGCAGCAACAAGGAGGAGTGAGGCAGGAGGGACCCCGTGGCCCGGCTGATGGTTGAGGACTCTGGCTGTACCCCAACATGTTGTTGGCATGATGGCACCAGGCAGGAGAGCACACGATGTTGGTAAGGACCCCTGCCTTCAGTAACGGTGTGTGTCATGGGGGTTACAACCCCTGCAGACTTTCTCCTTTGCTCCCACACCGTGCAGGGCTTGCTCTGACAAGGGCTGCTGCTGCCAGAGGAAGTGGGACCTGACAATGCCTCAGTTTCCCTAATGGCACAGAGTGGGTGATGCCGGGCTGCGGAGCTGCACAGCTGCTTGGGAAGCAAAGCTGAAAGGAGCCACGTAGCACAGAGCCCGCAGGGTTGTGAGGGTCCAGATCGGGATTGGGGGGCTCACTCTGGCTGCAGGAATACAGGGTCAGGCAGGTGGGCACCCCGTTCCCCTCAGCAGCAACCAATTCATCGGGATCTCCCCGTGCAAAACTCTCTCCTCCTGCCCCTTGTATGCTCCTCGGCTTCCTATCCCAGGGCGTACCCCAAAAGCTGGCTGTGCCACTGCTCCCTCTGCATCTCCAGCCGGGGCGGTCCAGCCGTGGACGCACAGACACGGGGACACCCGGACGCAGGGACGCACAGACGCAGGGACGCACAGACCCGCTCCCCCCACGCCATCACCCCTCACCCCGTACTCCCCGCTCCCCCCCTTTCCCCGCTCCCTCCCCGCCGCCCCGTCCCCCCCCGTCCCGCCCGCCGCCCCGCCCGGTGATTCACGCCGCCCCGTCGCTTTATAACGCCGCCGGCCCCCGCCGCCGCCTCACAGCCAACAGGTCCCGGAGCGTCCCGGTCGCGTCCCGTCCCGCCGCCGCCCGGCCCGGCCCGGCCCGGCCATGCCGCTCCGGCTGGCTCTTTGCCTGCTCGTCCTCTGCAGCCTCGCCGGCGGCGACGCCGCTCACGGTAAGAGATTTCGGGGCGGGGGGAACGGGGCGGCCGCGCCCGACGGGAGCTGACGAGCCGCGCCCCGTCCCGTCCCGTCCTGCCGGCAGGTGCCTGGGGCGGGGGCAGGGGCGGCCCCGAGTCCCGGCTCCGTTACCGGCTTGTCCTCCGCTTTGGTCCCATCCGTCCCGAATTCGCCGGTGCTGGTTGAGATCTGGTGCTGAACTCGAACCGGGAGCGAGGCTCTGCTGTCGGTTCCGGATCCTCTCCGTCCTGTTCGCCTCTTGTCAGCGTCGGTTGTGGGGCACAAGAGCGGGCAGTGAGCGTCCGGCTGGGCGGTGCGACCCCACTGACACGGCCGTACCGGGACGGTGCCGCGCATCAACCCGCTGTCCCGGCTCCAGCGCCGGGGCTGGAGCTGAACGCAGCCGCTGGATCTGCCCATCCTGCAGGGGGTCCCGCAGAGGATCTCAGTGCTCGTGGTGCATCGAGCTGTGCAAACCGCTCCGCTAAGTTGAGAAGGACTGGGAGCCACGGCCAGTTCATGGGTTGGGTGTGGAGTTTCCAGCTCTAACCCCTCCCTGTTCAGATGACTGTGCTGGCAGCTTGTACGGGCACTTGTTGGCATCCAGGCAGCTTGGTGGCCGTAGCCATGTCGGGAAACCACAGAGTGCCAGGGTTAGTTGAGACCCCTGGGCTCCAGTCACCCTTCCCAGCCTTTCTCAGCCCTTCTGTGCTCAGTTGAGGCTGCTGCCTGCCAGCACCGTTTCTGCAGCACTGCTGGAGTTTCCATCTTCCCCTCCGCACGATCACGTTTGTCTCCGTCGCACGCTGCCAGCATGGGCAGGGAGCAGCACTCCCCGGACAGCATTGCATTAAGGTGCCCCAGAGGACAGAGGGGCTCTTATGAGATGCCCAGGGGTGCTGCAGCCCTCAGAATCACGGGCAGCACTGCCCCACACCGTGGGATTTCCTCTCCCTGCTTCACAAGGTCCCACTCAAAACACTGAGAAGCCCCAGGTGTGAGCGCTGTGTGCTGCCTCTGGCTTGAGCCCATGTCCTGCAGAGTGCTGTAGGTAAGAGCATGGCAAGTGTTACAGCCAAGGTGCCAGGGAAACCTGGAGGATGGGGTGCCTGGAGAGCCCCCACACACCCTGGGGCACGTCCCACTTCCCTGCTGTCTGCTGCACGGGGATGGAGCAGAAGCTGGGAGCTGCAGGGTGTGGGGAAGGTGCTCCTGTGCCAGTGGGACTCAGCCCTGTGGAAGTGTGAAAGCAGCTCCTGCTTGCACATGTCACGGCTGTCCTCTTGCTCAGCCTCCCCGTGAGCACTGGAGTGCCAGGTCCTCAGCCATCCCCTGCTGCGTAGCTGTGTGCTGCCAGATGTGTTCACAGCACAGCCCGGATGCCTCCTGCCCGTTGCTGCTGGGGCGCCATGCGGCCGCCATGCAATGAGGGAACATTGGAACCACAGTGCTGGGGTGAAGGCAGGAGGTTCCAGTGCACGGCATCCAAGGAAGGCTTCGCATTTTCATATTTGGTTGGCTTTTCCTAAAAACGTACGAGCAGCCAGCTCACTTTCTGTTGGCGAGGATTCTGCAAATGAAGTAGCCAAAGGTCCCTGCTGGGATGCTATTAGACTTACATACTATCTCCTGGGCTCTGGAGGCACCAGGAGGCTGCTGGGTTTCACTGGGGACCATGGGACCAGGCGGGGTCTGGCTTTGCTGCCATGCTCCCACTTTCCTGGCACAGCACGCATCGTGTGATGGGAATTTCCTGGGCTGTTTCAGTGCAGCTCCTGGCTCCGTGCCGGCTCTTCCATGGAGGTCTCTCCCCGTGGGCGTCAGGCACCCATGAGCCATGGAAAAACCATGGAGAGCTTGGGGACTGGGAAGCTCTAGGCTTGCAGTGTGCATGTAGGCAGCACACCCCAGCTCCTGCCTGCAGCTGGCAGTGGGAGCAGACCCAGTAGTGGAGCGAGCTTGACCTGGGGCTGCATTCTACTCTGCCTCCTGCTCAGGCCATGCCTGGCCTCCGGCTTCCCCTGCAGCAACACCATTTGCTGTGCTCAGGCTGCTTCTCTCGCAGTCCAGAAGGAGCAAAAAAAACCACAGGAAACTTTATGCAGGGTCCCCACACTGGTGCTGGGATGCAAAGGATGACATTGCGGGTGCCCACAGCAGCACACACGGCTCCGTGTGCCAGCACCCCACATCCAGCAGTGTTGGCATTGCTGCAGCCCCAGGTGCTGCAGGTGTGTGGCTGCTTCAGGGGAGCTGGGTAACGTAGGGGGAATTGGGATGGCAGGATCTCATGGAGGAAAACTGGGTTTCAAAGAAGCATTGGATAAATTCCTGGAGGGTGCAGGGCCACGTTGGCACCGTGCTGCGCTCCAAGGTGCCCAGATGTGAGCTGCTGGATGCCCACAGCTCAGGGCCAGTGGGGTTTGCTCCATCCATGCCCACCCTGATGGGCTCAGGTCCTCGCAGGGAGCTGGTACAGCACACCAGCATTCCCTTGTGGAACTCCAAAGCGAAATAGGGCTGGGGGAGGTGGTGTGGGGGGTGCTGATGCCCTGTGGATGAGCCTTTGCTTTGGAGGAGAGCAGCTCCAGCCCCGCGCTGGTGTCTGGCAGTGGGATCCAGCCCTTCCCCCAACCCTGAGCACATCTTTAGCCGTTTAACAGACCTCAAACGCAGCTAATGAGAACATAAACCCAAATAAGCGTCAGAAGAGGCTGCTTTGCAGAGGCGGAAATTGCAAAGGAATCACTCACATTAAAAAAAAATAAATAAAATAAAAAATAAAAAAAAAATAGTATAAATGATTTGCTCATGAGGTTAAGGAACAAACAGGCTTTTGACTCAGTGGGATCGGATGCCGCTGGGCTGGCTGTGTCCCAAGGGCTGTGTCAAGTGCCCTGCTCACAAAGGCAGAGTGTGTGGGGCCGTGTGCTGCAGGGTTGGTCCCTCCGTGGGGCTCACGGTGCTGGGCAGGGGGTCCTGGAAGGCTTCGAGGAGATGCTGTCTGCCTGCTGCCGGGCATCACACAGTGCTACCCCATCCTCTGCCCTCCTTGCAGGTGGGATCTGCTGGCTGCAGCAGGGGAAGGAGGCCAAGTGCACCATGATCCTGAAGACAGGAGTGACATGGGAAGAGTGCTGCGCCAACGGCAACGTGGACGTGGCCTGGTCTAATTACACCTACCCAGGCAACAAGATCAGCCTGCTGGGCTTCCTGGGGCTGGTGACCTGCCATCCATGCAAAGGTGAGTGTGGGGCTGTGGGATGGGGACAGCAGCGGGGCTGAGCTCAGTGCTGGGGGGTGGCACTGAGCCCACAGCTGCAGGCAGTGCAGCAGTTCCCAGTGCCTCTCCGCATCCCCAGATGTGTTCCATGGCTTGGGGGGCAGCCCCCAGCTGGCTCTGCTGTGACAGAGGGGGGTTGTGAGCCATGGCTGTGGCCATGAGGTGCAGGGCTGAGCTCAGCCAGCGGATCACTGGAGCTGCCCCAACCCTGCTGCCCTCTCCAGCTCTGATCAGAGGGAAACTTCTATTATTTACATATATACATATATATATTTCTTTTTTCCACGGGAAGATGCATTTCTTCCCCTTTGCTCCCCCCTTCCTCCTCCCTCCCATATGTGTGAGATGGCTTTATATAACAGACAGTTCCAAAAATGGAAACCCTCCAGCTGTGAGTTCCAGGCCCTCCAGATGTTTTGGCACATGCCACAGGCACGGATCCCCTCGCAGCACTTGCGTGGTCGTGTGAGAACCCACTGAGGACCTGCTGACCACAGGAATCAGGAGCAGGTCTTTGGAAGGTCACTGAGTTATTTGCTTGAAGAGGGGTGGGGAAAAAAGCTCTTAAGAAAACAACTCCTTCCAGTGCCTCCGAGGCCCCAATGCAGCCCCAGTGCTTGAGGTTGGATTCTGTGCCCTGTGAGACACATAGCAGGTGCTCAGCAGGGATGGGGGCTTGCAGAGCAGCCCATAGAGAGGCATTGTGGCTGCCCAGGCTCTGCAAGTGGCACTTGAGCACAAAGTGACCATGAGGAAAATGGGAAAGCTGCGCTGCTCGGTCCGGAGTTGAGTGGGTTCCCCGAGCTGAGGGCTGGGTGCTGGGGGGCTGCTCCAGGAGAACTGCGGCTGGGCGCTGCCCTGTGGCTCTGCTGGGAGGTGAAATTCCTGGCTGTCCGACCCCCCTGGTGCCAGGGCTGGGGCCGTCAAGGATGGATGCTCCTGCAATGGGACGGATGGACCCCACCGCGGTGTGCATGGACCCCACATGCTGTGCCCCCCTCAGCGCCATTCAGGGCAAGCCCCAGCTATGGAAATCAGAGATCAAAGCAGGAAACTGCCCGTCTCCCACCGGGGAATTTCTCCTGGGAACGTGGGCCAAGCAGACAGGGGATTTCCCCTTCCCCCTCCTCCCCTCGCTGTCTCCCGAGGTGACCCGGTTTCTGCAGGGAAATCCCCCTTCTTTATCTCCCTGCTGACATCTTCCCAGCACACACCCTGTCTGCAGGAATCCCTCCTGCTCTGGGGTGAAGCTCGGGCTGGGGAGGGCTTCCTTCCCTCCCGCTGGGTGTGATGGGGCCGGGTCCTGGTCCCTTAACCCCAGGTGGCATCGGCGGCCATCTGGAGGCAGAGATGTGGGGCTCCCAGCCCTGATCCCCCCCCCCCCTCCCCGCAGGCTTTTCTCCCTGTCCTTTGCCCCCAGGGACGCAGTGGCTGCAGGGTCCCTGCAGAGCCCAACGCTGTCCCTGCAGGGAGGCACCCAGGGGACAATGCGTCCATCTGTGTCCATGGGAAGCGGATGGGATGGGGGGGATCTGTCGCTCTCTGCTGTGACCTGCTCTTGTGTTCAAGTCACGGAGGCCTGGAGCAAAACAGGGCTGGGTATTGTCTGATTAAAGCGGAGCTCTTGATTGCCCAGACAACTCGCAAAGCCCAGTTCCTTCTGGAGGATCTGGGGCCTTACAGAGATAGATTTTTTCCATTGCATAAGAAAAAGAAATGTTTCCTTCCAAAAAAATAAATCCGTAGAAATGAATTAGCTGGTGCTGATCTGAGGGCCAGCTCTCTGGCTGGGTTAAGTGTTGGATGATGGCTCTGTGCTGCAGCCAACGACCTGCTCCTCCACAGTGCTGAGCAGATCCAGATGCTGCTGCGAGCAGCGCTCCGTGCTGCTGGGGCCCAGGGGCAGCTCCAGGTAACGCTTCGTGGGTGCTGCTGTGAGTAATGCCCTCCTGCTCCCCTCTGTTCCCCAGAGAGCTGTGAGGGGGTGGTGTGCGGCCCCGACAAGGTGTGCAAGATGAAGCACGGGAGGCCCCAGTGTGCCTGTGCCCCTGACTGCTCCAGTCTGCCCCGCAAGCTGCAGGTCTGCGGTTCCGATGGCTACACCTACCGTGATGAGTGCGACCTGCTGACAGCCAAGTGCAGAGACCACCCCGACCTGGAAGTGATGTACCAGGGCAAATGCAAAAGTAGGTTCCGCCGTGTCCCTGCTTTGCTCCCATCCCCTGCCCTGTGGCTCTCGCTGCTTCCGAGCTGCGTCTAGGAGGGAAAAAGGGATGAACAGCGATGAGGTCCCCAAATTACACGGCTTGGCAGCGATGATGAGAAGCTGCGCTGCTCTGTCATGTTGTGCCAGCACGTCGGGTCACCGTCCCCACCTCTCCCATCCTGCACAGCCAGATCTCTCTCTGTTAACCTGGCCATCGGGGAGCTGGTCCTGCCCTGTGCCGTGCAGACAGAGCTGCCTTTGCAGTTTGCTCCTCTCCCATGGGAACAGATCTGCAGGCTGGGTTTGCGCTGCCCAGGAGCCAAGCACAGCAGCCCCCACCTGCATCTCCCCGCCTGGGGTTAACTCATGGCTGAGCTCTCTGGCCCCGCATCGCCCTCGCTGCAGGGTGGAGCAGCAGAGCTGGCACTGTGGCAGCTCAATCCGGGCGGCCAAGGAGCTGCCTGGGATGCTGGAGCAGCTCATCAGTACGATGGGGGATTCAGCTTCGCTGCAGCTGGGGAATAGCAGTCCGTAAAATGTCACTTCCAAACATCGAGCCCCTTTTTTGTTGTTTTGTTAAAGAGAGCAGTAATCCTCCTCTGCCCTGCCAAGAACTGTCAGAATTATTATGATTATTTTCGCCAGCCCTCCTCTCTGAAATGCTTTGCCTGTCAAGCTCTGGACTGCACAGTAAAATTTGGGGCAAGAAATGTGAGTTGCAAGCTGGGAGTTGCAGATGCCAAGTCTCCTTCCAATCCAGCAGGAAAATAGAGGGAGGAGAAGGGAAGGCTTCGAGCTGTGTTTACAGCATCCGGGGAGTACGGTGGGTCTGCTGTGTCCCGGGGCTGCTGGTATGCAGAGCCCACAGGACGGGGTGCATGAGCCCCCTGCTCTCCTATGGGGCTCAGAGCCCTCCCCAGGTCCTCATCTGCCCTGCTCCCTCTTTAAGGGCCACTGGTCCTGGCCAGGTGCTGGTAGCCGAGCCAGCTTGGGCAGTGCAGTGAGGATGCCAGCTCTCCACGGCACGCATGATTCCTGCTTCCTCATTGCTTCCTGGGTGCAGTGACCACGGGAATGGGATGCTGAGCTTCACAACTCGCTCTGTTTGAGATGCTGAGCTGCAGACTCACGTTCTTCCCTTTAGAATCCTGTTCCAGCGTCGTATGTCCCGGCACCCACACCTGCGTGGTTGACCAAACGGGCAGCGCTCACTGCGTAATGTGTCGAACGGCTCCGTGTCCAGAACCTACAAGTCTGGATCACGCTCTCTGCGGCAACAACAACATCACCTACCCATCGGCGTGCCACCTGCGCAGGGCCACGTGCCACCTGGGGCGCTCCATCGGCGTGCGGCACTACGGGAGCTGCTCAGGTGAGCCCGACCAGGAGCGTGGCCATCGATTCGAGGCTTTGCAGATCCTCTTTTTTTTACACTCACTCACTCCTTTTCTTCTTTTCTCCCCCTCCCCTCTTCCAGCCTCGGCCAGGTTCTCCCTGGAGACGGATAACGCGGAGGAGAACTACGTGTGAATCCTTCCTCCGCCGCGAGGCTGCGGCCGGCAGACAGGGGCATTATGTGTATACTGTACAAAACATATACCTGATATTTATTAAGATTAAAAGGTCCTTTATTTATAGCTGTATGCTACGCAGATGCAGAAGGACGGCTCCTGGCCGTGCCTGCTCACATCCCCTGTGCTGCTCCGGGCATCGGGGGAGCGCCTGCACTGCCGAACCCCCCCATAACGTGTCCTTGGACGGCCGCCCCGGGCCTATTTATTTTTGGATTGAATTCTTGGTAACTCTGCTGACGTTTCTGGCCAGGACCTCGGGGTCGAGTGGGAATCTGCTCTTTATCTTTCCCCGGAGGGGCTCAGCCCCAGCTGCCAGCAGCACGGAACGGAGCGCTGAGCTGCGCCACATTCGAGACGGATAGATCTCTATTTTTCTATGGCGTTTTTCTCCTGCGGTTTATAGCGACTGATTGCATTTAGGTTCTCCCCAGCCCACCAAGACCCGGCTTCCAGCTCTTCTGGAGGCAATACTGGAACCGCTCCGAGGTGCTCCAGTCCCCACTCCCAGCACTGCTGCTGCTTGTCCTCCTTTACCCAACCGTGACCAAACCAACATGGAAGGCAAAGGGCTGCAGGGCTGCTGGGACACCCAGCCCCGCATCCCCTCTCCCTCTCAACACCCTCTGTATTTATTTTAACTTCCTCTCTCTCTCATTTTTGTGCGTGCGTTGTGATCTGTGTACATACCATCTCACCTCTGACACCTCGCCTTTATATAAATACATTATATATATAATATATATAAATGCCCTGTTTTCTATTTTTGTATGATTGTGTTCTGATTGCTGAGGCAGGAGTTACAGGAACGTATACATTTCCTATTCCGTATCATTTAGGAGCATTTTATGACTGTGTTACAATTCGGATTACGATTAAAAAAGAATAAAAGCTGCTGTGGTTCTGCTTTTCTTGCACTGCTCCGTGGCCGTGGAGGCTCCTGCAGCCCTGCATTGGAGGAGCGCTTTCCCCTTTATTACCTGCAATGGAAGCTGGCTGGAGAGATCTGCAATCAGTTGGGTTTATAACCTCAACTGGGGCAGCCTCAGCCTGGTGGGGTAGCAGGTGAAGCCTCAGCTCAGCTCCTGCTCTGTGGCTGCACCCGCCTGGGCCACCACCACATCTGTTTCAGCTTTGTGCCGTGGTTTTTCCACCCCAGCCAAGTCTGTGAGCAGCAGCAGCGAGAAAGGAAAGGGGGGAGAGAGGCAAAAAAAAAAAAAGAAAAAAAGAAAGAGCAACGCAAATCAAATGTGTTCCTAATATCAGTGTGTGCCGTAAGGGTTTGGTATTTCACAAAACAATTCCTGCCATTAATTGAGTCCTGATGTGCAAAGCGGAGGCGCGGGAGCTGGGCTGCAGCCTGCAGCGTGGCTTCAGTGGCTCCCAGGGCAGTGCTGCTGTGTCCCCAGCTGTGTCCCTGTACGTGGGGATGAGGGATAGCACAGCTGCACCGTGCCCCTCCTTGTGGGCTGGGTGTTGGGGAGCAGCCGTGGTGCTCAATGGGGCTCTGCAGCACTCGGTGCCACGCAGCCCGGGTCTGCAGTGGCTGCATCTCACAGCTCCAAGGTACTGACCTCATGGTTCTGGTGCTGACCCACACCATGCAGCAGGCATGGGCTGCAGCAGTGACATCAGCAATACCAGTGAGCAAGAGATTTCAGCTTCCAGAACGGCCCTGTGAGTCGGTCGTCTCCTTCCCCCAATGTTTGGGTCGTCTGGGGTGAGCTGGGACAAACACACCAGCATGGTGCAAACCCTGGGGCTGGCAGCCCTGCTCTGGCATCATCCTCCCAGGGGACCCACAGGGATCTGAGGTTCCCCTGGGTCCGGCAGCCTGGCAGCATCCATCCTCTGCTGGGCATCCCAGGTGTCCCCAAAGCCACTGCTGGGCTCCCTGCTGCTCAGACCATGAGGGCTGCAGGCTGCTCTCTGGCCATGCCCTGCTATTTGTGCCCTCCTGTCTGAGGGATGACCTGTGCCGTGCCACACTTTGCAGGGTGCCTGCAATTGGCAGATAAAACAAGCAGCTGGGAGCAGGGAATGGCTGAGCTGTCCCCAGGGGTGACTGCAGAGCTGGGAGAGAGCCCTGTGCTGTGTGTGTGTTGGCAGAGGTCACACTGCTGCTGCTCATACACGTTTCTGGGTCCCTGGGGTCAATGCTTGGCCCCATCCCCGGGGAGGTGTGCAAAGTCAGCGCCCTACAGCAGCATCCCAATCCCACCTACCTGTATGGGTGGGAGCAGGTATGCTGGGAGCTGATGGCTTTGGGATGTGGCTGTTCACATAGCATGGAGATCCCACGGTGTGATGGGGAAGGGGCAGTGTGGGGTGGGATGGGGCAGGATAAGGAGCTTGCCCCAGTCAGAGGGCTGCTGAGATGCTCCATGGGTGGCAGTGCCTCTGTGCAGATCCTGGCTCACAGTAATGCCTGGTCCTGAGGCTCCTGCCCTCCGCTCTGCATTTCCATTCCTGGAACCCCAGTCCTGGGGCAAGCTGGGCTGTGGGGCAGCACCAAGCCCACGATCCTAAGAGGGCACCGTCCATCCTCCCAGTGCCAACAGCATGCAGCAGGGGCAGGACAAGAGAAGGAACAGCTGGAAAAGGCAGGAGGTGGGGAGCAGATGCCTCGGGCAGGGCAGGATCAAGGGTGGCCCCAAACAGCACTTGTGGGATCAGCCACCCGAGGTGGGATTAAAGGCGGCAGGGAGCTGGGGTTGGTTTCTGCAGGCTGTGAGTGGGTGAAGCTATCCCTCAGTCTGCCCCTCAGCCTGTCCCTGCAGGGTTCCTGCAGACTGTGGCAGGATCAGGGTGAGCTTATGCTGGGGTGGAGAGGGGGAGAAGGTCTGTGGGGTTTTCTCCTACACCAGAGCCGGGCTGGGGCCCCATCGGAAGTGCAAGTGAGATGGGTAGAGAGAGAGCAAATAGACAGAGGTCTGGGAATTAGGTTTTATTTAGGGAGGAAAGTGGTGATGCAGCAGGGGGGGAAGTGAGAGGCACTGGGGTTCTCTGTGCAGCCAGGGGGATGCTGAGCTCCTCATTACCATCAGCCTCCTGCATTGCCTTGGAGCACGTAGGGGAACTGAGGTAGGAGTGATGAGCCCTGGTGTCAGTTCCCATCGAACATCAAAGCCCTTGGAGCTGGAGAGGGACCTGGCCTTTCCCAGCCCGCTGCTCCTTGGTCCCCCCTGCCTCCTCTGGGCCCGGTTTGTGCTTCTTCTGCCCTTGGGGCTGGCGATGGCTGAGCACAACGTGATGCACCCAGTCGATGTAGTTGGAGATCTTGGTGTAAATGTCGGGGTACCGGCGGTCCCCACATCTCTCCCCGGAGAACGAGACGACACCATAAACCTTCCCCTTAAAGACCAGGGGTCCCCCAGAATCACCCTGCGATGGGGAGTGGATTAATAGCAGCCCTATGGGCCGGGAAGGCTGGGAGGGTTGGGGTGGATGCGTGGCACTCACCGCACAGACGCCCTGCAGCGTGGCATTGCGGCTGGCCCCGCACAGCATATTGCCTGAGACACGGCCCTTCCATAGGGTCCGACAGAGGCTCCTCTTGACGATGGTGGTGTTGGCTTCCATCAGCTGAATGGGCCGCTCACCGTAGTTGGAGATGTCTCCCCAACCCACCACGGAGCAGAGGGTGCCGGGTTTCAGGTCGATGCGTGGCCGGGGAAGGCGGATGCGCTTCACGAATGCGTTCAGCGTGGCCGTGTGGTTCAGCTGGGCATGGAGTTTGGGGGCATGGCTCCCATCCTCTTCCCCACAGATCCCAAGGAAGAGTCCCTCCCTGCTGCTCTTGGGCTCCTAGCCCGGTTCCCACTGCCCCACTGAGTCCCCATCGTGCTCCCATGTCCCGGCCCTTCCAAATGGAAACAGTGCGCGCCGGAGGTCGGGGGTCCCCGGAGTGCGGGCATCATCCATCCCGGGTCAGCGCTTCTCCGGAGTACACTGACACCTAGTGTCGGTCCCAAGCCCAGCCCGTGGCACCGGGAGCGGGGCTCACCTTGAGCAGTCGGATGTCGTTGTCCACCGTCCGAGGGTCGTACAGGGGATGCGCGATGGATTCCTCAACACTGAACTCCTGCTGGGACTCCTCGGGCTGCTCCAGGCTGTGCGCTCCCAGCACCACGCGGACGGAGGGGTTGCGCCTGTGGGGGAGCTGTGAGGAGGGATGGGAGACCTCGGAGAGGGAGAGGGGACGGGGAGCCTGGGGAGGGAGCTGAGCAATGGGGGTTTGCTCCAGGGTGAGGAGATCCGTGTGAACGGGACCCGGGGGAAACCGCTCACCTGGGAACGGGGCAGTGGGCGGCTGTCATCACCCACCTGGGCCACACCAGGAAGCCCCCACAGAAGTGCTGCCCGTCCATCTGGATGGAGGCGATGAAGGGCCGCGAGTGTGGCACCACTGCCTTTCCCCCGATGACCCAACTGCTGTGAGCGCCTGGTGGGTGCAGGTGGTCACCAACCGGGGTTGGGGTTCGGACACCCAGCACTGCCCGTGAGCAGGAAGTCCCCAGCATTGCTCCCAACCCTCCCAGCAGCAGCCTTCCCATCACCTGTTGGACCCAGCGCAGAGACCCCCAGGCTGAGGATGAGCAGAGCAGCAAACATGCTGGTGCAGCGAGGGCCACCACCACCTCCTGTGGGGCCACCTGAGGCTGGGGGGGGGGTTAAATAACCCTGCAGGGTGGTGCTGTGGGCACAGGCGCTGTACGGGTACCCCCCTGCTTCCTCCTCTCAGTATTGCTGCCTTGTGCAATCATTTTGAATGGAGATATGCAACGCTAAGGGGTGATGGGGGGGTTGGTTTTGCTGTCACAGAGCTGTGGGGGCAGCTTGGCCTGTGGCACTGCCCGGCAGCTTTCCCTGGGGTGGAGGAGATGTTGCTTGTTGGGAAAGAAGGATGAGAGAAAGCAGAGCAGCTTCCCAGCCCGTGCCTGGTTGCTCTCACGCCTCGAGCTAACCGGGATGAAATCCCTCATGGCACAGAGGGTGCAAGTGAGAACAGAGCCCTACCGTGGCCCAGGGACACCTCCCAGGATGTCCCCAGGGCTGACGGCAGCCTGGTGCTGCTTGCTGTGCTGCCTTTCATCCCCACCAGCTGCTGCCCCTGCTCTGCATCCCCACGGGTACCAACTTGAAGGGATGGGGGTCGGAGAGCCGGGGTGCCCCTGCTGCAGAGCTGGATTTAAGGAGCTCTCCTGCCAATGGTGGGCAGATTTCTTAATGCCACCGTGGTTTGTGACTTGCCCTGGGCTTCCTGTGTCAGTTTGGCAGAGTTTACCCAATGCAACCGTCATCGGGAAACGGAGGAGCCGACAGTGGGAGCAAATAACCCGGGCATCCCCCTGCTGGGGGGGGAGGAGTGCCGTTGGACCTTCATGGCTTCAGGGCGCGGGTGTCGGGAGCAAAGCCTTCTGCACCCCTCCTGCCTCTGCCCTCCATCCCCGGGGTGGGGTGGGGGGGGTGGTCGGGCAGCACCCGCGACCCCTCCTTTCGCTCCCCCCGATCGGGACCCCCGCACCCCTTTAATCAGCCTCGGGGCCGCCCGGGCGCGGCGGCGGCAACGAGAAGAGACGGGCGGGGAGCGCCGCACCCCGAGGCCGGGTGAGGGGCGGTGGCAGTGGCGGACCGCGCCCGGCAGACGGAGCTGTGCGGGAGGCGGGAGCACCGGCGCGGCCCCGACATCCCTGCGCATCCCGCAGCCCCGCCGGGGATGCCGCCCTCCGCCGGGCCCTGAGCGCCGGGACGCCGGCGGCTGCCGGCCACGCTCCGCCACGCCTCGCCAGGCACGACCCAGCGGAACCAGCCTGGAAAATGGAGTGAGTACCGAAGCCGTTCCCCGCGGGACCCCCGCACCGGGCCTCGGGGCTCCCCGCTGCCGCGCACCGCAGTGCCGAGGTGGGGGCGGCCCTCGGGTGCCGGGGTTCGGGACCCCCCCGGTTGGGCTGCGGGGACCCGTTGACGGAGGGTCGAGAAGTCGCTCGCATCAATTCGCATCGCCCCCCGGCGCCGGGATCCCGCACCCCACTCGTGCGGCTCGCATCCCCCCATGCTGCGGGTCGGGGCCCTGAATCACGGCGCGTCCCCGCACAGCGGGCTTGGAACCCGCGCCGAGGGGCTGCGGAACCCCCGATGGCGATCGCTCAGACCCCTATAGAGCTCATAGAGACCCCCACCCCCCCCCTCCAACCCCCGTCGGTTCCTGCCCTACTGCGGGGCGCCGAAGCGACCACCCGTGGTGCGTGGATGGAGGCCCCGAGCGGGTAGGAGGGCTGCGGGGCTCGAGCGTCTGCAAACAGCGGTGCGGGAGGCGGTGGGGGGGAGAGGTGGGGGGGATGGGATAGGAAGGGCGTTTATTTTTCTGTTTTGAACCTGTTGTTGCTGCTGAGCGTAGCTGGGGGCGAGTGGGTGGCTGGGAGCCCGTGGACCCCTCCCTCCAAACGCGGTGCCGAAGGGCCCGGCTTGGAACGGGGATTGCAACCCCCCCCCCCCATCGTGCTGGGGAGAGACCCTCGGGAGCTGAGGAATGCTCCCTGACCTTCTTTGTGTGCTGCGGTGGGGCCCTGCCCTGCACGGTTGGAACCTGCAGGATCGGAGCTGAGGACGGGGCTCTGCAGCCCTTTGCTTCCCTCCAGCATCTCCTGGGTTTGACGCTGAGGTCTTTCCAGGGGAACCCATCCAGCCCAGCCCAGGGGTCACCGACTGTCTGCTCCTCGTGGGCACCTCGCCCTGCGCTGATTAACCAGCTGCCTGCTAACGAAGCACTGAGTACTCAACAGGCTCAGGCCATCTGCCATTTAGCTCCAGTTTGGGGGAGCCCCATAGGGGTTTTGGAGGGCTTGGGGTGCTTGTTTCCTCCCGTCAAGGCTGGGCTCTGGTTTACTATGCTTAGATAGGGGCCCGGGGGGTGGAAATGGGGTGGGGGTCAGCTCCCAGCCAGGTGACAACATAGGTGACAACTCTGCTCCTCAGTGCTGAGCCCCTCTGTCACTGGAGGCTGTAGGATGGATCCTACTGGCTGGTTGTCAGCAGGGGACAAGGAGTCCTTCAGGGCTGTGCTGGGGCTTTTGTTTGTGTGCTGGAAATACCAGATTGTTCTTTCTCGTGACTACAGACCCTGCAAGGGAAAAGTGCCCTGAAGGTGAGAGTGTGGGGCAGAGCAGCAAAGCAGAACCAGAGCATGCACAGTTTTTGTTTGGGCAGCTTTGGTGCAGCCCCTTCTGGTCGTTCTGGTTTTGGCTCTTATGGAGATGAATCTTGAGATTTTGGGCTGGAATACACGTGCAAAAGTTGGTGGTGGTTGAAATGCTGACGTGTTTTCTCCGTGTGTATGGACAGACCTGCAGCCCCAGTGCTCCTGCATGGGGTTTCACCAAGGGTCGGGTGTGCTCTGCGAAATTCATGCCCTTGTCATCGGGATGGGGGCTTAGGAAAGTCATGGGATGAGTGGGGTCCCATGGCCAAAGGCTCCCCAGACAAAGGCCTGGCTCTGTGGTTGCTGATGTGTGCTGGGAAGTGTGTTCCTGAGGTTGGCTCTTGCTTTCCCTTGGCTTTGGCAGCAGCTGGAGGAGGGTGCTGGACACCAGGAACTGCTGCTGCCAAAGGAGGTTTGGCTAAAAGCTTCTGGCTCTTACAAAGGGCTCTGCTGGTCTCATCAGGGCTGCTCTTGAGTCTTCTGCTCCTCCTGCTAGTGATGCTGTTGAGTAGCCGGAGGTTTAGCATCTCTGCTTCTGGTTGCTGATAGCCCCTTCTGATATCTTTGCACCTCTCTGTTTCTGCCCTCCTTGGGAGCCAGCTGCTCTCCTGGTCCTGCCCTCCCCGTCACTCCAGCTCTGAACAGGAGCCTCACAGAAGGAGGGAAGGGATATTTCTGCCCTTGGGGTAACCTGGGGCACTCCCTTTGGGGTGGCATTTGGGGTTTTACACTCCCCTCCATGCACCTCTGTTGATATACAAAACCCAGTGAAGCCCTGTCCCCAATGTCCTGGAGGAAGCCATAAAGCCTGGCTGCAGACAGCCACACAATGGCACCTGGGGAGCAGAGGCTCAGAGTTCAGCCCAGGAGTGCACGAGGTGGGGAAGGAACTGAAGCAAGAGTGGGTTTCCTTGGGAAACTGCTGCTGGCATTCCTTGTTCCTGGCCAGAAATAGCCACTTGCCCCCAATGCAGGGGAAAGGGAAAGGACGTGCATAAGGGATGGGGTCTGATGGAGGGCGGAAAGCTCAGGGCTGGAGGCAGAGGTGGATTCAGGAAGCCTGGGCTGAGTCTGTATTTACTGCTTGCACCCGTCTGTGAGGCAGCAAACCCCTCGGGCCCCAGACAGAAGCCGGTCTCAGGCGATGAGGATGAGTCCTCAGCAGCCCTGGAGCTGCTGTCGGGGTGGGGAGCAATGCTGGCTGTGCTTTGGCAGGTGTTTCCTGGTGCAGAGGAGCTGGATGGAGGCTGGGGGCAGGGAGCAGAGCTCTGGGCTGAGTGTCCAGGCAGGACTCTGCACGTGAACCACATCCCCATGTATTCCATAGAGCCTCGTGTGCCCTGGTGTTCATGGCAGCCTTGTAGGACTGAGGATGCAGCCACAGTGACCCCGCTGATGGCAGGACCTGAATTCCACATCCCTGGGCTGGTGCTGGAGCTGCTGGGCTGCCGGCCTCAGTGGGTTGAGTGCTGCCAGGTGTGGGGAGCTCTGCTTCATTCATAAATCGTGTGGGTGTTTCCTCGTGGAGCCTTGCTCCTCTAACTGGAAGGGAGCTGGAAACCCAAGTGTTTGGAGGGCACTTGAACCATTGTTTGAAAGATCTGTAATTTTCCAATCAAACTCCCTCCTTGAGCCTCTGTTCATCAAATATTCAGAGGATCCATTTTCTCCTGGCACTTCCAGCCCACGTCTCAGCCTGAAGAATCAATCAGGCAGCTCTGCTTGTTCTAATGCATCCTGCATTTTTTCGGGAGCCTGGGGCTGCCATCTCCTCCTCCCACCTCATCTCCTCCCAGAGCAGCCACTCGGGATGGGGCTGTGCAGGCAGAGGAGCTGGTGTGGCTCAAAGCAAGCAGCTGGGGGACCTGGCATCCCCTTTCTGCTGCTTGCTCCCAAGCGAAGCTTTATCCACTCCCTCCTGAGCCTGCTGGGAGGGATTTGCCTTTACTGTCATTCATTGCTGGACTTGGGCTGTCCCTCTGATCTTCACCCCGCTGCGAGCAGCAGCACATCAGGGCAGGAGATGTAGTTTCCCTGCGGCAGCAGCAGCACTCTGGACCCAGTTTCTCTGGGGTCTGGCTTTTGGCATGGGAACAGTGGTGTAAATCAGTGCTGTTCCCTCTATTGCCACCCGTGCTGCCACCAGCTGTACTGGGGCCCATCTTCCCAGGGCTGCAGGATGGAGTTTGGCTTGGGATGAGCCCTCTCCCTTCCTTCTCTTCTGTCTCAGAGCTGAGCTGGTGGGAATGGAGCAGAGGTCGGGGGGTGGAGGAGCAGCTTGAAACGGCTCTTCACACATTTGGATGAGCTAATGGGAAAAAACCAGAGGAAGGCAAATAAACATTATTGTTTCATGTCAGGCGGGGAGGAGACAAAAGGTCATGGGCTTCCCTTGTGATGGGAGGAAACAGCGGCATCAGCAGGGCTGGAAAGAGCTGGAGAGCCCAGGGAGGGAGCACGGGGTGTGCATGGGGTGCGTGTGTGCTCACATGTGGGTGTGCAGCTCCATCCAAGGGCTGCTGCTGCTGCTGCACGTGTGAGTTCCTGGGGCTCGGTCCCTCCTGCATCCCATCCACCTCATCTCTCGTGCCACAGCCACGCAGTGCATCAACAGCTTGAGGAGCTGCCCTGGGATCGGCGGAGCTGAGACCCGCACGCAGCGGGCAGAAAAGCATGAATTTATTTGCAGGAGCTCACGAGACCCGGTGAAATTAAGTGGAGGGGGAGGTGGGGGGGGAGAGGGAGAGGGATCTTTTTTGGTGCCTTTTCTGCCTTTGTGATTCACGAGGAGGATGGTAACCGTGCACCCGGTGCCACTGGGGTCACCTTTCCAACCCTTCGTAGTATCCCGGCGTAACGTGGCGCTGACACCGGCGTGGCTGCGGTCTCTCGGGAGCCTTACAGGTTCCGAATCCCGGCCCGGCTCCGTCCCGCTGTCGTGGCGATCGGAGCGCAGCGCATCGCATCGCGCATCCCCCGGCCGGGTGCCGTCTCGCCCGCGTTGCCATGGCGCTGTTGCCATGGTGACGTTGCCATGGTGACGTTGCCAGGGCAGCCGCCTCCCGGCTCCGTGCATCCGCCGGCCCGGCCGTGAGCTGCGGGAGGGAAACGGAGGGAGGTGCGGCCACTCCGAGCTGCTCCGGCTTAATCCGAGAGTGGGTGCCCACCCCCCAAACCCGCCCTGAGGCTCTGATCAGCCCCCAGCCTCCATCGGAGCGTGATGGCCGTAGGATCCCTTCCATCCTTCCATCTCTTCACCCCATCTCCATGTGCACCAGGCTCAGGCTCTGCCCCTTTTCTGTCTCTCGGGATATTAGGGTGATGGAGAGGTGCTCCAGGTTGGGTGAGTGGGGTCTGGTGCTGATGCGGTGCAGTGAGGGGCATCCAGCCTGTTTTGTGTCTTTCCCTGGGCCAGGAAGATTTCTGGCTTTCACCCCGGGAATGCAAAAACTTTAGCAAATAATGGAAAATAAAGAGGATGGAGGAAGAAAAGCAGAACAGAACGTTTCAGGAACGCTGAAAAAGCTTGGATCAGTTGAATAGTGCGAGGTCCAGGAGAGAAAGAGGCTTCATTCCAAAGCCCTCTGAGTCTGGGATGTGAAAAGCTGGGCTCAGAGGGCAGCCCTGGCCCTGGAACAGGTGGATGCCCTGGCATGGGGCACCCTGAGGCTATGGGCTGCTGCCAGCGTGGTCCCACAGCCCCTCCAGTGTGGGGAAGGACGATGGGGAGCCAGCGAGTTCCTGCAACCTCTGTGCGCAGCGTCTGCGTGGAGCCATCCCAGCTGCCTGAGCCCAGGGGTTACTTGAAGTCCTGGATCTCACTCTTGGAGGGGGAAGGGGAATGTTTCACCTCCTGGGCTGCTGCCCGTGGCAGGGTTAGAGCCGTGACGTGGGTGTTACAGGGCCTGGGGATTGCTGCTGCCTGCCTGCTCCGCAGCCCTGACGTCTCCCTGCTCAGTGCGTCTTGTTTTGTCATCAGTTCGTCACAGCTCCATCTCCAAGTTTTGCAATTTGAAACCAACGCTGTTGTCCCGATGGCTTGGTGCAGGTGCAAGGCAGAGCCAGTGCAGCCCCGGGGTGAGGAGCAGCACATGGAGCACGGATGGGGCTCACAGATGTTCCAGTGGGCGCAGCATTGGGATGGCAATGGAGCTGCTGATGGCACGTGTGCTCAAAGCATCACAGCCTCACCTCAAAACGCCCCAAAAGAAGTGCTATAAATGCACTAAGCCTTTCCCATCATGTTTGTTTGCTCTCAGTTTCGTTCTCTGCCAAGAACTCCGCACGCACAGCACTCGTGGGCAGCCCCAGCGCTGGGCTGGAGCTGATCCACGAGCATAGAGGTGGTGGTGGTGGTGGGTGGAGGTCAGCGTGGGGCGTCAGGCTTCCCACTTTTCCATCAGGAAACATCCCTGTTGTTTTTGTGGGGCTTTCTGGAAAGTGGCAATCATTTGCACGCCATGAAAATGTTTTGCTTGGGGTGGGAAGGAGGGAAACAGCCTCAGCATGGCACCGCCCAAGGGGGGGGGCTTGGAGAAGGGTGGTTTCCGTGGGGTGCCTTGGCCCTGAGCCCTGGGTGCTGTGCTGGTCCCCTCTGAGCTCACAGCCTGAGCTGCTGGCACTGGCTCCTCACCAATGGCTTTCCCTGCTGTGTGCTGTAGATACAGCACTGCCATCCCTTCCTTTTATCCCCATTTACCCCCGTTGAACTGGAAATGCTTCAGGCCACCAAAGCCTGCAGCCCTGAGCTGTGTGGCCGCTGTAAGGCAGCGTTGTCTGCTCTGCCTTTGATTGAGCATTGCAAAGCCCTTGGGCCCAGCTGGGTGTGTACAGGACGTGATCTGTAGGCAGTGTGTCCTGCTGTCCTCCCAGCCTCGGTCACCTGGCTCCAATGCTCTCATCCAGGGCAGAAACTCCTGGGAGGTGTGAAAATGGATCCGCTTTTTATCACCGTCGGTGGAAATTAAACCAAAGTGCTCCCCCTGCCACCTCCTTCTGCTCAGCATCGTCTGCTGGAGCAGCTTCAGGGGTTGGGGCTGGAGTTCCTTGCTGGGTTGTGCAGCCTTTGCCACTGTGGTGCCCTCACTCCATACATTCAGGAGCCCCAGAGCTCACCCCTTCTTTCTCCAAACCCCATTCCGTGCACCCGCCCCTTCCCAGCCTCCGGGAAATGAATGGCAACCAGCCACCATCGCCTCACAACACCTCTGAGCCTCCTCCTGCCCCAATTACCACCGCAGCTAATTGCTTCGTTAGCATCACCTGGCACGCAGCCAGCCTGCTCCCCTCCCATCAAAACCTCCCCAGGTCCCCCCCATTCCAAGCAGGTGCCTGCAGCTGGTGCTGAGCAGCGCGGCACAGCTGGGCCATGCAGGCGTGAGCTGTGTGTCTGTCTGTGCAAAAGTCTGCGAGCCAAGCCTGGAAAGGTCACCGTGCAGGAAAGGTGTCAGCAGCCAAGGAATAGGCTTGAAATGGAAAGTGTGAGCCAGAAGAGTGGAAGCGGCCAGAAGCGGTGCTCCTCTCCAACCCTTCTGTCGTGGGCTGTCAGCAGTGCTTGGCCCCAGAGGAAAGAGGAGCACAAAGAGGATCGGGGTGCCAGGAGGAGATGCGCTGGGGCAGCGCTCGGCTTCAGTGCAGCAGAGGGAAGGAGAGGAAGCAGAAGGGAAGAGCCCAGCCTTTGTCTGTGCGCTCTGTCTGGCCCCACAATGTCCCCATTCACGCGGCTGCACTCCCCACATCTCTCTGTGTGGGCGACTGCCCTTCACAGCTTCTCTCTGCTCTCTTGCAGGGCTGTGGAGGCCAACACCTTTCAGCAGGAGAGGCTGCAGGCCATCGCGGTGAGTCCCACCTGGGTGAGAGGGTGGCACCAACACAGCGACGCCTGCGATGCCCTCAGCCCAATGGCAGCTCCTCCAGGGCTCGGTCCTGCACCCCGGGGACCAAGGGCACGACTGGCAGCCGGGTTAATTAAGGAAGCAGTGCCTTAATGAGCCCTGAGCAGGAAGGAAATGAGCGTGAGGGTCTCCCATGCCCTCTCCCAAGGGCTGAGTGCTGCGTGTGATGCAGGTCGGCAGGGGATGGGTGCTCTGCAGCAGCTCCTCTGCTGCCCCATAGCAGTTCCTCTGCTGCCCCATAGCAGCTGCCCTGCTGCCCCATAGCAGTTCCCCTGCTGCCCCATAGCAGTTCCCCTGCTGCCCCATAGCAGCTGCCCTGCTCTCTATAGCAGCTCCCCTGCTGCCAGCTCCCAGCCCCGCGTGCTATCGGCCGATCTGTGCCTCACAAAGGGCAAATTGTTCTGGGCCAGAAGAGAAAAAAGAGCGGGTGACGCTTCCCTGGACTGGGACAGACTCTGCTAAAGCAATCTGGACCGAACCCAGGATGTGCAGCAGAGGGGGGGGGGTCGGGGAAGGGACCGCCGAGGGCTGTTTTCCCCTCGCTGCCCGGCTCACACTTAGCAGGGCCAGTCTGGGGAAAGGTGACACTTAGAGGCAGGGAACAGCCCTGCACCCTCTCTGCTCCCAGAGGTGCTGGGATGGAGGTTTTCCCCCAGCAGTTTCCAGTGCTGCCCCAACCCTGCGCTGAGCCCGGCTCTGTGTCCATCCAGGAGAAGCGAAAACGTCAGACGGAGATTGAGAACAAAAGGAGGCAGCTGGAGGATGACCGGCGGCAGCTGCAGCATCTCAAGGTGAGGATGACACCCCCACCCTCCCCCCAAAGGGATCCCGGTGTGTTCCAGGGATGCGTCGGGACCCCCAGCAAGGAGGGTGGTGAGACTGTGACCCTCTGTGCTCCCCCAGTCCAAGGCTCTGCGGGAGAGATGGCTGCTGGAGGGAGCCCCGTCCTCTGCCTCCGAGGAGGATGAGGCGATGAAGAAGCAGATGCAGGAAGACGAGGTGAAGACCAAGGAGCTGGAGGAGACCATCCAGAGGTAAAAGAGGCTTTGCGCCGCCCAGAGGGCTGGCTCAGGCACCAAGGGGTCTTTGTGTTGGTGTCATGGTGCAGGGCATCCCTGTGGGCTCGGAGGGAAAAGAGCATTTTGCAGGGTGATGTGAAGCAAAGGGAGGGGATGGTGTGGACAGAGGTGAGCTGACTCACATGGGCTCCAAGCTGCAGAGTCCCTGCTGTGTCCCCGTGGGGCTGCGTGGCTCTTGGTTGGGCTCGATGGTCAGGAATGGGCTCTTGTTTTTCCTGGGAAAGTTACACAGGGTTAATGAATCTGGGCACAAAACCTGAGTGAAGTAACACTACTCCATGCCACCAGTTGTTGGCACTGTGTGCGGTGGGTTGGGCTTTGTCACTACGTGGGATTGGCCGCAGCAAATTCAGGTCCTGCAGTTGCAGGTCTGGTCCAGAGCTGTTCCAACAAGTGCACGCTTTGCCCCTGGAAAGAGATGCTGGAGGCTGTGATGGGGACGTGTCCAGCTGAAGGGCTGCTGTGCAGCAGGGGCTGCATTGCCTACGTGGAAACAGGGACATGGAGAGAGAAAGCAGAGAGCCTGATGGGGCAGGGGGTTATTTTGTGCCTTCCCTACAATCGCTGCCAGCACCGATTCTGGTCCCCAGTTTGGAGCTGGGCAGGACTGGTCTCCCTGCAGAGCCCCTGCATGGCCACGCTTGCAGGGCTGCAGCAGATGGAGGGTTTATGTTCACGCTTGGCTGGGTTTGGTTTTGTTTTCGAGGTGGCAGCAGGTCTGGTCGTTTTGGCACAGGTTGGTGAGAGGGGTGAATCCCATGAGGTTCAGAGCCCAGGGTGGGAGATGGAGCTGGAATCCTCATCCTGACAGCACTGTGCTGAGCTGTTCCGAGGCTCTGTGTGTTCTCAGTAACAACCCCAGAGCTGGGGATTGCAGCTGAGCCCTGCAGGTCTGCTGTGGTCCCAGCACAGCCTCACGTCCCCCGGTTTTCCCCCAGGTTGGAGAGGGAGTTGGAGTCACTGGAGAACAGCAGCTCCGCTACATCTACCAAGGAGAACCTGGCTGAGGTGGTGGCACCAGCAAAGGAGGAGAAGGCAGAGAACATCCCCAGTGTGCAGAAGGTGGGCGCAGCTGCTCCCCTGCAGGATCTGGATGGGAGGGGGTGAAGCAGGGCAGGGGCTGGGGCTGGGTGTGCAGAGCAGTGAATGCACGGTGCATCCACAGCTCGTGTCATCTCTCTTCTGTTTTGCAGAGTCCCTTGGGCACAGCCGTAGGTAGGTGACCCTGGATGCTGAATTGGTGGTTTTTCCCCCTCCTGGGGCAGCAGGACCCTCGCACTGGGCTGGGAGTGGGCACCAGCAGGACTGGGCAGGGGAGCAAGGTGGCCTCATCCCCACATCCCCATCCCAGTGTCCCCATCTCAACCCATCCCCACATCCCCATCTCCCCGTGATGTCTTGTGGCTGGGAGACCTCATCCAGGTGGTAGCCATGGAAGAGGCCCCATCCACCCCAGTGCCCATCCCAGGGTACATGGAGCACACGGATAGCTGGGCACCATTTCACCTAAGTCTGCCACTTCTCCTCTCCATTCCCAGCTGAGAAGAAGGTTTCCAGCAGCCCCATGAAGGCGGTGCAAGGCACTGACATGATGAAGGCAGGTACGTGCCCACTTCCACGTGAGGACTGCTCCCTCCTCCCGCCCTGCAGCACCTCTCCGCTCTCTGCCTTCCATGCACAGCCCACCCTCTGCCACCAACGATCCCCACCGCTCGATGAGTTTCCGAGCCTGGGGCAGAGAATGTCATTTATTTGCCATCAGATGGTTCATTTTTGCTGGAAGCCTGCGGCTGGTTCGCTGTTCGGGGTCCCCACTCTTCTCCCTCTGTTCCGTGTCTCTGCTCCGGTTTAATCCTTTCCTCCTGCTCTGTTTGCTGCTTCTTGGTGCGAGGGAGCAGAACGATGTGGGGCCAGGGCTGGGGGGCTGCCTGAGCTTGGCAATGGGAGCAGTTGGGGCCACAGGGCTGCAGCCAGCTCTGCTCCTGGAGAGGTTTGCTCAGATCTGCCGATGGCTCAGACGAGAAATAATTCAGCTTTGGATCTTTGGAGCAAAGCATCACCGGGACGAGGTGACAGTGGGGACAGGCAGGGAGCTGAAGGAATGATGCCCAGGAACGGCCGTCCCATGAAGCACAGTGCTCACCCTCAGTGCTGCATCCCACCAGCACGAGCCTGGCTCCACGCTCAGGCCAGACAGACAGATGGATATGGCGGCCACCTGCCTTAATGCCCCCTGGAGCAAAGTTGGGTGCCAGCCTGGGGAAGGCAGCACCTATGGAGGTAAGGGGATGCCAGCAGCTCCAGGACAGTGATGGCCTCGTGGGTCTCCATAGGAGGGCCATACCTGGGATGTCACATCTGCCTCTGCCTTCACTCCTCCTCGCTGCAGCCTGCTGCCTTGCTACCTCCGCTGAGCACTGCACCGCACCGCTGCGCCCACCCGCTGCTGCTCGGGAGCTCTGGGGCTGTAATGCTCACTGTGCTCTTTGTGTCCCAGCCATGTACTCAGTGGAGATCACGGTGGAGAAGGACAGAGTGACTGGGGAGACCAAGGTCCTGTCCAGCACCACGCTTCTCCCCCAGAACCACTGTGTGCAAGGGATCAAAGTGTACGAGGATGAGCTAAAAGGTACGGCCCCGTCCTGCACCTCCAGCAGGATTCAGGAGCAGAGGGAAGGGGATGAGGGACCAGCTGCCAAGCATCCCAATGGGCAGCAGGGTGAGGAAGGGCTGGAGCAGCTCCTGCTGTCCTTGCTGGCTCTGTAAAGCAACGTCCTGTGCCCCATCCCACGTGGTGTGGAGCCATCCGACAGTGTGCACCGTCCCAGAGGCAGCACATAGGTCTGTGCTGCTGGAGAGCAGAGGATTCATCACATCTGAAGGCCCAGGAATGCGTTCCAGCAGCAAGGGAAGGGGCATCAGCACTGTGTTATCCCGCCGTCCTGGGCACCTCTGTCTGGGGAAGGGGACAGGACCGAGATGGTGGGGCACCCCGTGGCCCACGGTGCCCAGGTTGGCAGCAGGGATCCTGTCCCCAGGGTGAGGAGAAGACCCAGCTTTAGGGGAGAAAACACAGCTTTAGGGAGCGGTGCCTGCTCTGGGGACCCTGCTCAGATGGGGCTGGTGGAACCAAGGGGCAGCTGTGTCAGCAGTGAGGACCGACGTCAGAGCTGAGGAATGCATCCAGGTGCTGTGCGAACCCTGGGATCCATGGACTGAGTGCATCCCCAAGCGAGTGGCAAAGCACCACAGCCAGTCCTGCTCTGCAATGCCCTCCCTGGGGAGGGAGGGACCTTCATCACCTCCGTCACCTTCGTCACCTGTATCATCAAAGTGAGACCCTGCACTGCCTGGGGTCTCGGCACCCCCCCAATTCCAGGGATCAACTCAGCATTGAGCAGCCTTGGAGGGCAACCCCAGCCGTGCCACATCCTCCTGGTTATTATCTACTGCTCCACCGAGTGGGTTCTGCAGCTATTGCACTGCTCATCACATGATGCTCCAGGTCAAGTGGAAAACGTGATGGGCTGAGTGCATCTCTCACGGTGGCCTCGTAGCACTGTGAGCACCCAGCAGCACAGGACTCTGTCCCCCCACGGGCACTGGGATGCACTGCAGCCGGGTGCTCAGCTGGGGTTGTTTGGCAGTGGTGGTGGTGATGTTCACTGCAGGGCGCTTCCACAGCCCTTACACTGCACTCTTTCGAAGCTCCACAGGTGCTGAGGGCTGGGAGCAGCCCCTCAGGCATTGCTGGAGCATCGGGCAGGGGCTGGGGGTGGTGGGGGCAAGCCCCAAGCTTCCCTCCTGCTGTCCCCCCCTCACCATCCTTCTCTTGTCCCCGCAGTTGTGCACGCGGTGAGCGCCGAGGACGGAGCTCTGCAGAACGGGGCGCAGCCGCTCAGCTCCTCCGAGGTGGATGAACTCCTGCACAAGGCGGATGAGGTGACCCTGGGTGAGGCCACGGCGAGCGGGGAGGCTCCAGGCAGTGCCGCATCCAGCCAGAAGGCAACGCCACGGAGGGAGATCACAGGGCTGCAGGCAAAACCGAGGGAAAACTCCACAGAGGGCGCGGAGCCGAGCCGGGAGCAGCCGGTCACCATGATCTTCATGGGCTACCAGAACGTGGAGGATGAGAACGAGACCAAGAAAGTGCTGGGGTTGGAGGGTACCATCAAAGCCGAGCTGGTGGTGATCGAGGACGCCGAGAGCAAGCCAGAACCGGCGAGCAAGGACCACGCACCGCCCAACGGCACCGCGCTGGAGCCGGCGGCCGCCCCGCTGCAGGGGGACGAAGTGCCAGGCGGGCAGAAACCGGGCGCCAACGCCACGGAAGCCAAGGAGGCTGAGCCAGACATGGACGCGAAGAAGCAGCGCTGCAAATGCTGCACGGTGATGTGAGCCCCCCCCGCTGAACCCCCCCAGCCCGCTCCCCGCAGGACACAGGGTTACTGACCGGACACGGCGCCCTTCTTGTTTTTCATAAGAACTGGGGAAATCCAACGCGGTGTTTGGAAAGCGTTCACCAAACGGCAGCGCATCGAGGCCACGGCACCGCCCCGCCTGCCCGACACCCACTCCGTGCACACCCCTCCAGTGCTGCGTGTGATATTTATTAGACCCCCCCCCCCCCCCTCCCCTCCCCTTCCCCACACCCCGCAGCCCCTTCCCCACAGCCCTGCCCACCCTGGCGCTCTCCTGCTGGGACGCCCGGGAGCCTTCCCTCCTCCCTCCAACTATTTGCCATCCACCATCGGAAGACGGCGGCGGCCAGGAGGGCCCGTGCCCACCCAGCCCTGCGTGGCAGCTCTCATCTCTTCACTTCTGGCACTCATTTCTTCAGTCCAGCTCCATGCTGTTGTCTGCGCTGTGATGCTGGCTCAAGGACCGAGCACGGCTCCCCTGGCGCTGGCACCAGCCTGGACCCAGCTGTGCTCTCCTGAAGATCCCTGCCCCGATCACGCAGACACCACCAGGTACCGATGTCACCGCCGCTGCTGCTCCACGGCCGTTCCTCCATCCCGGTGTTGGATGCTCAGCTGTGTCTGGGTGCCCACTGCCCACCCAGGGGCGCGGGTTTGGCAGTGAGAGGTGGGGCAGCTGCAGATCCCAGCCCACGGGGATGGGATGGGAGCTGGAATCTGCTCACAGCGCTCAGCAGCAGTGGGACGTGGCTCAGCACCGTGCGCCCTCTTGCCACGGCTGAAGCTGCCCTGGCAGCTTTGCAGAGCTCATTTTTGCAGCACCTCTGTCAGATCCCCAGCCCAGCTCGCTCTGGGCTTTTTGTGGTGCCCCCAGGTGCTGTCTCTGTGCCGGTGGTGCACTGAAGGATGGGGTCACAGCTCCGTGGCAGCCGCCCTGCTCCCTGCCCTGCGCCCCAGCCGCCAGAGGGGATCTCACTACCAGCACCAGCGTTTCCTCCCCACTGTGACCTGCTGGGGCAGGAGGAAGGGTGCGGGGCTTCTGTGGTGCTGAGCCCCGTCCAGCCCCTGGGTGCTGCCCTCAGCCTCCCCAGGACAGCCCCATTGCTGGCCTTAGGATGAGGTGCTTGCTGCATCCCATGCTCCACCAGCTATTGATGGGCACAAAGCTGTGCTCTGAGCTGTCTCCACATCCCTGAGTTCTGGCCAAAAGCCTCCGGGAGAGGTGGAACCCCATGGGGTCAAGAGCAGAACCTCTGCTGCCTGCTGTGGGAGCCACCAGCAGGGACGCAGCCCTGCAGTTCCAGCACCTCGGTATGGGGTGCTGGAGAGATCAGCCCCACGCATCCCTGGGGATCCAGGCCCCCAGCGGGGCTGCACGTCACCTCCTTCCATCCCCTCCCTGGGTGCTGACCCCAACTTATGGCCCCCTCCCACCCTCAGCACCCACTGCTCCTTGGTCACCTTTGGGCCCAGCACCGACCCCAGGCAGGAGCAGAACCGGGCCCTGCAGGGCTGGGGCTGGGGGGGCAGCAGCAGCGAGGACCCGGCCGTGCCCCAGCCCCAGCCTGCAGAGCCCCACACCATCCCCCCAGCTCAGCTGAAGTGCACTTCCTGCGCTCCCGTGCTTTTTACCTGTGATGAAGCCGTTTGAAGTTTCCCTTCCTCCCCACCCCCCTGTTGTTTGTAAGACACCTGAACCAAGCAAATAAACTGTGTGAATAACCAGCCCGCTGTCTCTGCCTCTGACTGGGGAGCAAGCCGACCAGAGCACCCTCAGCTGTGCTCAGCATCTGGGCATGGGGGGGTCGGAGGGGTTGGGATGGGGGTGGGGATGCTGGAATTGGGGATGATGGGGCTGGGACATCCCATTCTCAGAAAGTGCCATGGAGAAGATCCATCAGCAGGCTATGGAGCACATCTGGCCCTGTCTCCCCGCTCCCCCCTGTGCAGCACTTCCCTCAGCTCAGCACGCTGCAGGCACGGTGAAGCTGTGTTGGGTGGTCAGAGCTGTGAGCAGGGCTGTGGGACGTCCCCACCGGTCCCCACCAAGTGCCCCATGTACCCAAAGTGCAGGGGCTGAGCCTGCCTGGGGTGGAGGCAGAGCTGCAGTTGGCCAGGATGCTGCAGGATACAACCCCTTGCTCCTTCCCCTCCTGCCAGCTGGGCACGGATCCTTCACTCCCTGCATCCCCTGCCACTGCCATGGAGGTGGCTGTTCCCAGAGCTCCAGCAGCACAGAGGAATGGAGATGTCTAAGTACACCTCACCATGGCAGGTCCTCTGTGCCACTCTGGAGCCCAGGGTGCAGGTGAGGGTGGGCGTCCTCGTGGCACTGCTCCATTCCCAGCCAGCTGCCCAGGGGGGGCGGGGAGGAAGAGGAGGATGGATGGGCTGTGGAATGCTGGGAGGGAAGCGATGCTACCGTGATGCTGTGTGCACGGTGATGGGGATTTGGCAGCAGGGGACCTATTATCCCAAGGGGGCAGTGCTGGGGTACGGACTTCAGGGGATCACCACTGTGTGGCTACACCTCTCTGCACTGGTGGGGGTCCCATGGATCTCACTCCATCCAGGGGGCAGCGTTTCAGGTCATGTTCGGGATCCCAGGGCATATTTGGGACCTGTGCCCAGCTGAACCCGCTGGCAGAGCTGCCCCAGGGCTGTGCACACATGGCTGTGCCCACTGCAGGGTGTGGTGCTCTGCAGCCACTGGCGTGGACTTTGTCTCAGCCCCATAGTAAAACAGGCACTGCTTTCCCTCCCGGAAACACAGAGCTGCAGGTCGCCGTGCCACCGACACCGTCTGCGTGGTAAGGGGGTGCTGGGCTGCTCCCATGGGAGCTGTGGGGTGGTATGGAGCTGGATGGGGTATAAATGGGATTTCCCAGTGCTCCACAGCCAGGACCAGTGGGGTATGGCACTGCTGCTCCTCTTGGGCCCAGGGCAGCAGGCAGGGAGGGATGGGCTGTGTGAGATGAGTGGGATCTGTTCAATGAGAACAGGGCTGGGGCAGTCGGGATGAGGACGGGGATGTCCTGCCCCAAAGAGAAGAGCAGAGCACGGAGTGGGCACTACCCAGGGTCAGCCATGATGCCTGGTGCAAGGCTGGGTGCTGGTGCTGGGCTCAGGACAGAGCTGATGGTGACAGTGCTGCTCTGCTGGGCCCCAGGGCACTGAGGTGATCACAGCCACTGCACTGCAATCCTGCCCTCAGCCTTTGGAGACGATGGCCCCGTGTTCCTGTATTCACACAGGGCGGCTCCCTGCCGGCAGGGGATGTGGTCCCCAGGAAAGAAGAGGGACAGGGGGCTGATAGCAGGACCGGGAGCACCGAAGCTGCCATGCCAATGCCAGTGCCTGCCCAGCCCCACCTGTGCAAACATGGGGTTATCAGGCAGCTGGCATGGTGAGCACCGAGCCAGGAGAGGCCCTGCGGTGTAAACAGGAGAGTGAGAGCTGCCTGTGTGTTTGCTCAGCCTGTGGGCTGCTCAGAGGGCCAGGCTGCCGCAGTTCCAGCCCTGCGTGGCTCAGAGCAGCAGGGTGCTGGTGGCACAGCGGCCGTGTCCCCATGCCACCACCCTGCCCCAGGGGAGCAGCTCGAGATTCATCCCAGCTTGGCTGAGCCAACCGCACACAGAGCCACGGCGTAGGGCTGGAGCAGAGAAGTTGTAACTCCACCTCTTGTTGGGGTTTTTGTGGCTGCAGGAAGGCAGATGGTGCCCGGAGGAAGGTGTGCAGGAGCACGAGCACAGCAATGGTTGCAATTGGTGCAGTGGTGCATCTGAGCACTGGTGCAGCAGTGCGTGGTCAGTGCATGAATGCACACTGCTGCATTGGTGCATCAGCTATCAGTGCGCGCTGTGATCCAAAGGACTCTGCAGGCGTGGGAGCTCTGGCACAGGGCTGGGGGTGGCGTGGGGGGTTGGGAACAGGACGCTGAACCGGGGCCAGCGATGAGCCCAGCTGAATTCTTGGAATTCCTCCACTGGGGCTGGCTGAGCTTATCAGGGCCACGCAGCACCCGCACCACTGAGCCACTCCCCAGAGCACACAGCCCAGCTGGGCACCCTACACAGCCAGCCCAGGGCATGGGACCCCCACACCAATGGCTCCAGGACTGTAAGTGCAGCGTGGCGGGGCAGGAGTGAGGGCTGAGGGCAGGGGTGGGCACAGGAGGTGTGTGTGCACCCCAAGCCTGCGTGTGGTGCAGGTGCAGGGCTGACTGCAGCACCCCAGCTCGCTCCTGTGTGTCGCAGCACAGCAGCAGGGCTGGGAGCAGGAGCGCCCATTTGCATGGGATGCGTGGATGTGTTGGCACGATGCATACCAGGGTCGGACCAACTACTGTGTCACCCTCAGTGAGGACTTTCGCCCATTCTTGACATGATAAGGCGTGGGCAGGCAGTGAGTTTTCATTACCTGGTTCACCATGGGCTGTAAAAGAGCAATAACGAATTACAGGCAGGGAATTAATGAGGTTGCAGGAATTCAGCTGGGGCACAGAGCAGCCAGGAGCGACCCTTCCCAGCAGAGCTGGGTTCATGCTGCACCTCTGATGCCCCAACTGCTCATATTGGCATCAGTGCTGCCCATCCCCAGGTGCTGCCCCCTCCCCAAAAGGGGCAGAAATACCCCAGCAGGGCAGGGGAGTGGAATGCAGCACCTGCAGCAGCACTGCATTTCAAAGGCACGCAGCAGAGCAGAGGGCACGAGGTGCTGCTCACCCAGCTCCTGCTGGGTTTCTGTGTCCCCCAGCATAGGGCTGGGCAGGCATTGCGTGCTGCAGGGCTGGGACCCATCTGTGCCACCCTGCCCTGCCCTGGCAGCTGCTTTCTCACCCAGCCCCGGCCCAGTTAGTGGCAGGAGGACCAGTGCCAAAGGTCAGGGCAGGCGTTTACTCCTTTGTGTGACACATGGGTTAAAGTCTCCTATTTTTATGAGCCCTGAAACCATTTTTGTTATCTTTACTGTTTCAATAACTGCAGTTATTTGGAGTTTCCTTCCTATAAACGGACAAGAAATTCCCAGCACGGTGTTGTCGTTACCTATGCCAGCCATGAGGGCCTGTACCCAGTGGTACCCATGGCAGCCCATGGGTTAAGGGTGGGTGTGGGTATTGGCAGCTCCCTTTGCAAACGACCGCTGCCCAAAAACTGCCATTTGTGGGTCAATGGAGCAAACGACTTTTACAACATCATTATTTCATGCGATGGCGTCTGCCTACGGGCGTTACTCAGAGTGAGGATGAGGGCGAGGATGTTCTGAGTCAGGGGGAGCTCCCCGTGCCCCACCTGATGTTTCTCCCTCCTGCAGGGCCAGCAGGATCTCACTTTGCACTCTGGACACCTCCAGGTGAGCGCAGAGCCCACGCAGCCCCAGGAAGAGCTCAGCAAAGCGTTGGATGCTGACAGCGGCCGGGCGATGGACAGGGTCACCCGGCACATGGTCTTCCAGTACCCACACACACGCGACCACAACGATGCCTATCAAGGTGATGCATCCATGGATGACGACGACCTATTTGACTACAGCAGCCAGAAGGAGAATGGCTACGAGCAGAAAAGCAGGCTGAAGTCACCCTCGTATTTCCTGGAGAGCGGGAAGGATGTGTGGAACCCATCCCCAGACAGGGAGTCCCAACTGGAGGTGGTGCGGTCAGGGAACCTGTATGACCTCAGGGCTTACAGGGGGGAGAGGAAGCCCTCCAAGATGTACGAGGATGATGAGCCAGACCCATATAGGATGCAACCCCCGAACATCTCCCCCGAAAAAGCAAAGGAGCTGGAGGACAAAAGGAGGGAGGTGATCCGGGGCCAAGTGGTGCGGAAGAGCTCCACTATGGCTGAGAAGTGGAGCTCCATGGATGAGCTGAGCTCCATCTCTGCAGGTGGGCAAAGCCACGGTGTCCCCGGTGCCTTTGCCATCTGCTTTGATAAACCCTCCCCGGGCCGGGCTGTGACACCTGTGGACCCAGAGAGCATCGACAGAGAGCAGATCAACTTTTCGGCTGCGCGGCAGCAATTCCTCATGCTGGAGAAGAGCAGCCCTGGTGTTTTGTTCAGCCCAGGGTACGTCACGTCCCCAAGGCCGGAGGTGACGGTCAGAACCTCCAGGCAGGAGTGGCACAGCCCTGACACCACCACGAGGGCTGAGAGGGGCCGTGGTGACACCACAGGGCCCACACAGGGCAGGACGGACCAGAGCATCTACACGGTGTACAGCGTGCAGCACCAGGCCTCGGGGAAGGAGGAGGGCTATGCCCGTGGGAAGGGTAACACCAATGCATCACATCCCACGGGGAAAGCACTTGGCTTGGCCAGAACATCGTCCAGGGATGACCTGGACTCGGGGCTGGGGGAGATGTACAGTGCTGGATACAGCAGCAATGGCAGCGATGTCCCAAATGGCCTCGGGGATGTGAAGGATGGCGGGGGCTCGGAGGAGGGCAGCGGTGAGACGCCCATCGAGAGGGAGATCCGGCGGGCAATGGAGAGGGAGGAGAGCCTATGGAAGGAGCGGGGCATGCAGAGGCTCACGTCCAGCAGCGAGCTGGTGGAGATCCAGACCAAACCGCTGCTGTCCCTGAACGCGGCCCCGGCTCAGGGAAGGAAAGGGAAGGACAAAGGCCGCGCATCCTTTAACGTCCAGCGGGAAATAGAAAAGGAAACAAAACGCGAGGAAGACCTGCGGAGGCAGGGCAGGCTGCCGGGGCTCTATGACCGCGGCACGCCGCAGGAGCTGGGCGAGCTCCGGAGGGTTTTCGAGCAGGAGGAGCAGCAGCCGTCCTCCAACCGTCCGGCGACCGAGCGGCCTCGGAGCCCCGGAGACAGCCTTACCGACGGCACCCGCACCGGGAAGGCCTTCTCCAGCCCCGCTGTGACCCTTCCACACCAACGGGGCCGGGATGAGCTCTGGCCGTACGAGCGCGTTTCCGCCGGCACGAGGACGAGGGAGGATTCCGCGGGAGGAAAACTGCCCGGCTCCACCCCGAGCCCCGTCCTGCGCAAGGAGCACTTCGCCCTCAGCTTCTGGCAGCCCCGCATCTCCGTCTCCGACGCTATGGGCACGCGGAGCCCCGACGGTGAGCACGGCCGGGACGAGCAGTACACGCTGCGCACGTGGAGACCGCAACGCTCGGCGTTGATCGAGGAGGAGATCCGCAGCGATCTGCAGAGAGAGGAGGAGCTGCAGGAGCAACGGAGGAGGCGGTTGATGGACGGCGGGGACGGCACCTCCAGGGAGAGCTCTCGTTCGAGGCACAGCTCCGGTAAGGGCAGGGCTGAGCCCGTTCATCGAATCCGACGGCGCAGCGCCAGGACGGCACGTCGGGGTGCGGGGCTGCGAGCGGTCAGCTGTAGGGCCAGGGAGGGACAAACGCGGAGCTCCGCACGCAGCGTCTCTTTCTCTCTCTCTGTCCGCAGCCGCCTCGGGTACCAGCGGCACTTATTCGGTGTCTGGCTCGCCGGTCCCGGCCCCGCAGCAGCCGGGCGTTCTGGGTCTGGTCACGTCCTTCACCCCGCTACGGCTGAGCTGCTCCGAGAGCTCCGGCCCCGATTCGGTGCGGTGCAGCCCGTCGGAAGAGAGGAGGAGGAGGACGAAGGAGGAGGGCAAGGTGAGACGTGGGGGTGGGAGCGCCCCGGTGGCGTGAAACGCGCGTCCCTCTTTTCCCAGGGATGCGCTGAACTTTTTGTTTCTCTCTTTTCTTCTCAGTACGCGGGTATCGAACCCATTGACAGAATCAACACGGAGGTACGGCCCTGTCTGTGCTGGGGGTCCGGGGGGGGGGGGGGTTGTCCCGCATGATGCGGTGCGGGGCTGAGGGCTGAGTCCGGCCCTGCTCGTCCCGCAGCCGCCGGGGGGGGGCAGCGGAGCGCGGGGCTGGGAGCGTTGGTTGCAAGCGGGGCCGGCTTTTCAAATAACTAATTAATAATCATCATCATCATCAAGGGCTTCTTCATTTAAAAAAGAAAAATGTTCTGTTTCCGCAGGTGGTGGAAAGCACGCGGGTGGTGCGGCACCAGAGCGCTATGGGGCAGCGCTGGGAGAGCGGGCAGCTGAGCACCGACAGCGACTGAATGGGGGGGGGGTCCGTGCAGATCCCAGCAGCTGATCCGATCCGTTCAACATCCGCGTTTGCTTTCACCTTTTTCCCTTTGAGGCGAAGCAATCGTTTGTTTTTATTTAAAGGCAGGGAGGCTGATCGTTTTATTTAAAGGCTGATCGTTTTGTTTGAATTACTTCTGCAAGGGGACGGCTGGGTGGAGAGAAATCATACGGTGATTGGAGGTCCTTCTCATTGCAAGCTGTGTTTCTGGCTTATAAAAATAAATGTTTTATTTTAGAGTGGTTTTAGGCTTTCAGGCAACACCCAGGAAAGCCCCGGGGCTGACGTGCAACATTGAGGAGAAATCGAGGCTTTTGATTGAGTCATTGATCTGCTGAGGCACAGTGATCGATAGATGATATCTTAATGCTGTTTATATTGCTAATTTATTAAAGTTGTCACTCTCTCACTTGGTGCAGTCTGTGTGTCTGGCAGCTGGGAGACCTGGAGCAGTGCTGGGGGCCCACATTGATACCAGATTGCTCCCCAGGGCAGGAGCTTTGCAGGGCTTCCCTCCAGCTTCCAGAAAGCGCTGCTGGACTTTGCTCGTGGGTGCAGCACGGTTCCCTTCTGCTGCTTCCCCTTTCGGTCTCAGAACTGACAGTGGAGGGGGGTGGGTTGAAATCCCACCTATAAAAAAGGGAAAAGAAAGCAGTTTTGCAGAAGCCTTCAGCAGTCACTTCCCTTAGAAGGGCTGCTCAGCAACCACATTCCTGCTCACTGAGCCTGGTGATCACAGAACCACAGCATGGGGGTGAGAAGGGACCCCCAGCCCCCGCCAGCTTGTTGGCTTTGTGTGTGTGGTGGGTTTTGTTTTTTTTCTTCTCATAGCAGCCCAGAGAAGCAAGAGACACCTGTGTGATTGTGAAAGGGCTCTGCTGATGGATGGTGCCACCTGGTTTGTGAGGTATCAGCCTCCCATGAGCAAGCTTTGGGGTGTGGACTGAACAGATCAGCACAGGGGAAATGAAAGGCTGATCTATCGGTATCCTCTTGTTTTGTCCTTGTTTAGAACAGGCAAACAACATCAAGCAAAACTGTTTTATTTGAATGCATCAACAATTCAATCCAACAACTTGCCTGGACTGGGAGAGAATATATTGAATGAATAGCAATTGAACAGCTGAGGAAGTTGATTGTCAGCTAACAAGCCCTATGTCAGTTAACGCCAGCTGTTCTCTCACATCACTAATAACATTGCAGAACACTGACTTTGTTATTGCAAACACGAAAACCTCACCTCCTCTTTTCTAACTAACTGAATTATCAGTGCTGTTGATAGAATAACAGAATTTCACTTCACCTGAGAACGAAAGCAATGCAAACCTGCAGGCATTGTGTTCCAAGGCGAAACCAAAGAGATGGACGTTCAACCTCTGCTACATACTGCCATTAAAACTTCTCAAATGCAACTTCAGAACACTCTCCTTTCGAAGAGAAATTAAGTGGATGCCTTTATTTCCTGGGCTTTTTTTCAGACACTTTGACTTGCTGGAGAATGACTTTCAGCATCTTCCCCATTTTGGCCTTGGTCAGTGATTTCCTGCTGTACCACACTTGGTCCCACATGGAGTACAAGTGTCTGGGGGAGAGATACAGCGGGTCATAATCGTGCAGCATGTCCCCCGGCCTCTTCTCTGCATACTTCTTATAATCCCGGACTGGGCAGTTTTCAGGGCTGTTGGGTCTGGCGAAGAGACGTGGAACCAACTGCCCTGCAGCTTCCTCTGCATTGAGGTCGTGCTTCCACTCCAGGTATTCCAGCCCTGACACATTCTTTCTGAGCACCAGCTGGCCCCAGTACAGATTCTGGCCCTGGCTGTGTGTGCTGGCCCCAAATCCCCTGATGATATTTACAAGCATCAGGTGCAGAAAGCTCTGTGGGTTGGTGTGACTTAACAGCCCCTTCTTACGGAGATTATCCACATCCTCATCTGTCAGGCTCTCCAAAAGAGCCCACTTTTCCTCTCTCTCTCTCTGAGATAAAAGCTGATGCTTCTGTTTCAAGGCTTCCTGAGATGCTCTGAATTCAGATCCCTTCACCACGCTGTACTCATAACTGTGCTCCTTGAGGTACTTGTCTATGCTGTTCTGAAAGATCTGCAAAGACCCAGTGGAGAAATCCGTGCCGTTCTGTTTCTTTGCAGACGTGTAGAACAAGGCCAGGTAATTATCAAGGTCTTTGGGTGGCAGCTTATGGATCTCACGTGTCTCAAAAGGGCAGCGCACATCCAACCACTCTCTGAAAACTTTGATGTTGGCAGCATTGCGGTTTCTCATGCTCCGCACATCTAAAAGATAAGAAAGAGCTCTGTGATCAGTGACAGCTAGCAAGGAGATCAGTGAAATTGAAAGAGATGCAGAACAGTGTTCACCTTCCTTTTAAAAATCAGTCAGTCACCAAGCCTTTCCTTTTAAAGCTTTGGTTTTGACTTGCCCACACTGCTCTGTAGCACTCGTCTGGACATGGAAGGACAGCCCCTGTCTTCTCCTCCTCACTTAAATGGTGAATCTGCATGCTACCACCTAGATAACTGTAAGGTATTTTCTTTTTGACTCGTGTTTCATTAGGAGAGAATTACTGGGAACTCTAGTTGTCATTGCTGGCTTGTCTTTATGTTGGTAAGGGACTGAATTTTGCCCTGGCTGATTCTGAGGTCATAACCATGCTCATAACCAGCAGCTCCAGTCCTGCTGCTGCAGCATTAGCCACAAAGTTCAAACAAGCCAAAATGGACTTGGTGTGCTTTCAGCAATTTGCAACTACTCTGGCTTGTATTTTGTGGTGACCCCAGGGGCCAAAGTCTGCCCTGTTCAAATGAATGGGAGTCAGCCTGGATGTGGATCCTGTCATCTGCCTCAGGACTGAGCGCCCTGCAATTCATACATTCACAGTGTTGTAACTCATAATTGAAGACATATCTCAGAGTGTTCCTTTGCCCTGAAACCTCTTCAGGGCAGGAAAGCTCTCACTGTGAAATAAAAACGTGAATGAAAAGTTAGGGGTGAACAGTAAGGAAGAAGAAAAGATTAATAATATTTTTTAAAAAAGGGATGCCAGGATTCCAGTTGGGTTCTTTCTCAAGTTGCTATGGCAGTACCACGTCTACCTGGTTCCATATAGCATGAGAATCAGTTCTCTGGATTGCTGTACAGCCCCATCTGCTCGCCTGTGATTCTGGTACTGAGGTATTTTGTATGTGCTTAGCAATCATAAAATGCTGGAGGTGGATTCTACTGTGCTGCTGTCTCAGTGTTTTTGCCTGTTCTGTTCTGTTATTGACCAGTATCTTCATGGGAAGAGATGGACACCTCAATGTTTACACCTAGGTGCTAGAAAACCAAACCATGAAACTGACTAGCCAGCAGCTTAATGGATTGATGTGGAACAGCACCTGCAGGCATGCAAATAGTTATCAATGCAAATGCTGTGGCTCACTATAATGCCTTTAAAAACCTGGGCATTTGCATTTTATTTGAGGTGTTTAATCATTCAATCAAATGCTGTGTAGCTGGTATTAAGGCTCTGCTGTAGCACACATCTATGCTAAGCCAGAGTTTCAGCCAAAATTTCTGTTTTGTTGCTTTAAAAGTTACTTCCTCATTCTTTTTTCCTTCTGTGAGACCAGAGTTCACATCTCTGGTTCCAGTTTCTCACAGGGTTTCTGTCTTAAGTACAGCCAGTATACTGTATGGTGATACCAAATGAAAGACCAAGATATTCAAAGGGGGTTAAAGCTACAGCCAAGTCAACATCTGGGTATCTCAGTAAAAGGCATGATCTATGCAGGAATATTTTTAGTCCCTTTTGGTAGAATTGGCATGACCTAAATAGGATGCATTTGTTTATATGCTACAACACACATTTTGCTTGCTAAAAGAAGTCACCCTCCTTCAATTGCTTGGGAAAGTGAAACATGCCCACAAACCCTCCCGTGATTAAAGCTCCAGGGCATCTTACTGTTTTTTGAAGATTCAGGAGGTTGGTTGGCATTCCTGCTCTGTGGGCTCAGTGAGGCTGAAGGACGAGGGGCCTGCTCAGAGCCTGACAGCCTGCTCTCTTCTGCAGAGCCCCCGGTGGCATTCCCATTCAAGTCTAAGGTTCCTGAGATGCTGCATTCAGTAGAGCTCAGGTGAATTTGCTGCTGGCCATCTACTGTGGCTTCAAGCTCAAAGAACATCACAGGGGCAGGCGGCTCTGGCTGGGCTTTTGCTTCAGGGTTGGAGATAGGAATCAATTCTACATCTTCTTTTGGTGTTGCTGACCCAGCAGAATCCCTCGCTCTTGAATTTTCACTTACAAACACTGTGGGATTAAGGGGACCCAGACTCAAGAAGCTGCTTTCCAACATCTTCTGATCCCTCCCAGGAGATTTTAGAATACAGCAAAGAGTTGGGGGAGGCGTTGTCATGGGGGTGAAGCCAGATGTAGAGGTGACTGTCTGCTTGTTAATTTCTGTCTTCTGATCACGATGCATCTGCAAGCCTACCTCAGGAATTACATCTTCAGGTGGTGACTGTGAGAGAATATTCTGGCTGATTGTCTCTTCTTGGTTTTCTGCATTCAGTACGTACTGTTCATCATCAGAGATGATGTGTAGATCTTCATTGTATTCTAGCTTCATCTCGTGGAGGTCGGTTCTGATTTCACCTATGGATATTGACAAATGCTGCTCTGCTGCAGAGCCTGGTTGCATGGATTTGCAGTTTCTTTGATTTGGTCTGGCTGGTGGTTCATTACGTATTTTGCAGATGGTATCTTTTTGCTGAGGGCCCCCTGCAGGTGTGCCACGTGATCCTGTGGCAGCACTGTCTCTTCTAACCCTTTCAAAAGACGAGGCTATCCTGATCCTCTTTTCACCTATAGCAGCAGCTCGTGATGGAGCCCCAAAGGATGTCTGCCTCCTTCTCTTTTCTGCAGCCTCATTCCCTTCCTCGCTTCCAAAGTGTAAATCTTCACACGTCCAGTGATAGGCGTGTCCAGCTCCACAGATCCACAGAACAGAATTCTCCTTGCTAGGCTGACCCATGTTCTGCACGGTTTCCAAGGCTGGGATATGAATGCAGATAGTGCCATGTGTGTGTGCCCAGGTGACAAGGTTGGAGAGATCCTTGCAAAGCGAGCTGACACTGCTGCAGACTTCATCAGTGATGCTCTCAAACTGCAAAAACATATTGGAAATAATTAAGTGGAAGAAGATGTGCATAAAGTTGTAATAGTGGGGGTTGCTTTCAGCCCCATCCCGACAGAATAATAATTCCACATCAGTGATCCTTCTCTTGATTCTTTCTAAAACACTCTGTTCTTTCTTTAAAAATAATAATCGTAATTTATAAAATTGTCCTCTTTGAAGACCTGGAGGGTAACGTGGGTGTGGTTCTGGAATGGTGACTTTATAATTGATACAAATGCAATTTATGCATAGCCGTGGGCTTGTGCCTTGACCAAGTAGTTGTGCTTAAGAATTTATCATGCTGCAGCTGAGCCACAGCAGCTGTTCACATGTGTCCTTAATTTTCAGTACAGTTAAGACTAACACACTCGCTGAGTCACCTGCAGCTCAGCTGAGGGGAAGGTACCTCACTGAAGTGGATCTGAGATGTGCTCTCAGCAAGCTTGTACCTATCAACAATTCTGTACTCGCTGATGGAAGACAACAAGAGGAAGGACCAGGAATCAGCTCCTCTGCCTCCCTCCTCCCTGCAGCCAACAGGGCTCATAGTTGTGTTGTCAGGATGCTTTCCAGAAGCTGAAAAATGGACCTTGCATCCACATGTCTAAAATTCTGTGATTTTAATACCGTAACTGATTCTGCTAGAAATAATTGGTTTTGGTATAATTTATGCTGTAAGATATACTCACCATGCTGCTGTTTCTTATCTCACTGGGTGTTCTTTCGTGTGGAATTCAGTAGAATATCCTTTCTTTTTCTCTCAGGACCTAAAATAACCATCATCCATGTGTGTGTATATTTAGAGAGATAAAAAATATTTTTATATACATATATAAAATATCTGGCTAGCAGATGCCACTAGTTTTTTCCAATGTTCAGCCCAAAATAAATGCTTCCATGGGACACGTATCTTCACAAAGGTAAGCAATCATATTTAGTCCAAAAGAACTCTAGATAGAAAGCTTGGCTTATGTAAATATTTGGAGGATTTGCCTATACAGAGTACCAAAAAAACTGGAACAAAATATAAATATTGACGACAGAATTTCAAAAGGGAGATGTTTCTTCCAGCCCTGGCGCTTTGTGGCTTGTAATCTTAAGTTCTCCAAACTGAAATGCAGAAACATTTCTGTGTAATAGTCTGGAAGGATGCTGTAATTCCTGCGTCATTGGTTACACACCTTACTGTCAGTACATATATTGCAACAGAGCCAAGAAGCCTCATGATGCCCTGTGTGACTGAGACTGCATGGATTTGCTGTTCGTAATGGCAGCCTTTACTCCAGGCTTAGTTTTAGTCTGTTCTTAATTAAAAGTTTTACATTAAGTGGTGGTAAAAGATGCCCAACTGAAAGCACTGTACACTGGAATCCTGTCTGAACTGGCTGTGGGAGCAGCTCTGGTCCTGCAGGCTGTGAGCTTGAGCCTCCAGGGCTGGTTGCCAGCTCTGTGTGCTGCTCTTCCAAGCCAGCTGCAGAAGATGGAAGAAAACCATCCCAGCTGACAGATGTAGGGCTGCTTTGTAAGCTGTGAACATGCTGTTTGTCTGCAGGGATTTATTTCAGGTTAGTTAAACTGAGAGAAAGACTGTAGGTGAGCAGTTGTACTGCAGGTATGCAACTGTGTGCCAGCATCCGGGCTCCACCGTGTCCTCAGCACCCAGCCCACCCCATGCTGTGCTCCCCCAACCAGGGCAGGCCAGAATGAGGCCCAGCACCCAGCCCAGCTGCCAGGAGGAAGGAGTGTGGCTGGGGGCCACAGGAGCCACGTGGTGGGGGCAGCCCTTGTGTCGTGACAAACAAAACCCAGGGACTGGGAAACCACTGCTTGGCCAAATTCCTGTGTTGAAGAGCTCCTGGAAGTGTGTTTACACAAGCCTTGCTCTGTCGATTCAGAACTTCCAGAAAGCAGCACACTTTGGGGCCACACAGCAGCCCAGCTCCACAGCTCAAGCTGGCACAGCACTTAGGAGCACTGAATTTGAAATGAATGCTTCAGTCTGCTGATGCCAAAGCAAAACGTGCTTTGCTGAATGCAGAGCCCAAGTGAGTAAGCATGCAAAATGTTCAGGCAAAAGTGTAATTGTTCTAAGAGGAAGGAAAACAAAAGGCCATCAAAGCAGGGTGGACTTCTGATCCGCTCAGCATGAGGGAGTCCTCTTGAACCAGACACTAACAAATACCTGTAGAACAATTAACAGGTTTTCTATATCCCAATTAGGCAAAGCACAGGCCTCAGAGAAAGGTTCTCTCTCAGCTCAGCTGATGGGCCATGGCACTGAATGTCCCTTTCAGCAAGAGCAGCACAGCTCCAATCTCTCTTGTCAGGTCAGCTTTACATCCCAGTAAGGAATGAACAGCAGGCATCAGAACCGCTGCAGCTTGGAGTGAAATTGGTGCATGTCAGCAAAGCTCTGCAAGCTCTTACACTAGCATCAATCCATGTATTCCTTTTTATGGCTTCCTATTGATAGCAAAGCATTCTGGGCTAAAATTATCGGTGCTGCTTGCAGATGCAAGCTTGTGAAACATGCAAAGCCAGGATTTTAAAAGAATTTTCTAACAAAAATCTGCTTGCTTTGAAGTGGTGGAATGGGCAGCTCTCTGCAGTGCTCCTCAGCCTTCCTCTGCCTGCTAAAAGCTGAACTAAGCTCTGGGAGAACTGCTTTGCTTTTTCTGAAGTTAGAGCTTTATCTTCGAGCTCAGCGTGTGTAACTTCTCCCGAAAGGGCAGGGCAGCATGGGCAAACAAAGAATTTCCATGCATCACTTTGGCACTTACACAGTGTGGGAAAAGGTAATAGAAATGGAAGCTCTGTGTAGTCATAAGGCCATGAAGTTACTGACTTGGCAGATGATCATCTTGATTTCTATCATGGGAGCCCTTAATTGGAATGCTTTTATCCCGCCTTATCTCCAAGCACACGTCTTCCTTTTCCTGATCTCACTGAAAAAAGCCTTTTTTCTCTTCAGATTTAAGTCCAAATAAAAACTCTGGTAATCATATGAGGGCACTCCATCAGCCCAGTCCTGTTTTCTTATTTACATTGGTTGAGAGTACCTCCAAAGAAACTGTGAAGTGGAGGAAGACTGAATTTACTGTTAGAACTGAGCAAAAAGGAGGGAATAAAGGAAAGAGAAAAAAAAAATGTGCTTACAGCACCACCTGCTTCCAACAACAACAGGCTCTGTGTGGGGAAGGGGTTCAGGGCTTGGGGTTTGTGTGTGGAACCCACACCTTCGTGCAGAAAAGCAGGAAATTCCAAAGCTGTGCAGGGAATGTTTGTTTGCTTTTAACCCGTAGGGAAATCAGTGCATTAACAGAACCTACAGTGATGTGCATTCGTGCTCACTAGAAGAAAATAGGGGGGGGGAAAGTTGTTTTGCTCTCTCAGGGCCCTGCACACGGTAAGCTTTCAAGATGTTAACACAATATATGCTTATTTTCTCTATGTATTAAAAAAAATAAATGTGGTCAGGTGTTTTAAAGAAGCCAGCAGCATTTCAGTGGAGCCCTTAAAGCTGAACAAGCATTGAAACGCTTCTTCCTATTTAAGACTTCCCTGTGCCTAGTTTGTGTTGGGAGGAAAATATTCAGCCCCGTCTGAAAGCAGATCTTTAGTAAGGTTGCTACCCAGAATCACCTAACATAAATATCCATACTGTATCCTTTTACACTTCCATAAACTCCATGCAGCATTATAGTATGTGGATGGTTGTCTGAAACTCTCTGTGACGTACGCAGGCTTATGCAAGCAGAAGAACTAAATAAAGAGCTTAATTGTATAGACACTGGGAGCCCTTTAACCACGCTGTTCCTGTCCCTCCACCCTGTAATAGTCCTGGATGTGTTTCTCTTATGTCTCATAAGGTCTGCTTCACAGATTAGAAAGCTGAGGCATGCACAAAACAAGTAAATATGAGAGCTTTGGCTTTTCAGCTCTAGATAAGACAGTGCAGGAAACTGGAACAATCCTGGTTGAAAAACAGGATATAGAGCAGCAGTTCTTAAACTTGGCTCCCACCCCCCTCCCCCAGCATGGGTTGTTTGTTCCTGCTTGCTTGAGTAACACTTATTGGAGGTGGAGGGACACAGGACAGCTGTAAAACACGCATAGAGGAGGGGCTGGGCTGCCAGAGAGCTGCAGGGAATGGGTGAGGGACACTGCTGGAGGGACAGGGTGTCTGGGGCAGCAGTGAGAGGAAGTTGTGCTTGAGCACGTCTGCTTGAAAGGAGCAAGGAGGGGGCTGAGAGTGGAGCAGAAGTTGCTTGTGGCTGCCAAAAACCATTGAACTTGTCCCACCACTTCTTAGCAAGGGCCTTTGGGGTGGATTAATCATTTCCCAGCACATCGTTCTTCCTGTTCTCTGCCACGTTTGTTCCTTTCCTCCCCACAATGTATCACAGCCTTCTCAGCACTTCTGCTCTGCTCTGCTCTGCTCCACCTCTCCTTCCCTGCTTGCAGAAATGCACTTCCCGAGATGCTTAGTACTTGCTACAGGGTGGCACAGCTGTATTGTGAGAGAAAGCAACATCCAGCTCTGTGAGAGAGGGCCGGATCTGATTGCATGTACCAGCCCTCAGAGTTAAATGATAGCATACAGTAAACTACATTCCTTGAACAAGAGCATTTTGGTCCAAAGAAATGGACACATTTTTTCATCCAAGTCCTAATTATGTCTTTTCTTGAGGGTCTGCATTACATGGCTGCCGTCCTTGTAACAGAACTGTGAGCTCTAAATCAAGTCTTCTTCAAACAGAGCCAATAAAAGCTTGCAGCCAGCTGGCAGTGGCTCGCCTGCTCCAACAAGCAGTAATCAGCCTCTAAAAACAGATGTAGTAAAGGAAAAAATTAATTTTAAAACATGAACTGCTATAAATAGCCAAAAAAAAAAAAAAAAGAAAGAAAAAAAAAAGTAAAAGCTGAATTTGGAATAGGGCAAATCTGTTACTTGGGTGGAAAATGCTACAACATCAATGACAATTGTGCTGCTTATCCTGTTAGTGCTGCCATTCGTGAGCAGCCTCACACTTAGGATTAGTGCCGTCAGGGGGGAGGGGGCTGTTATTTTCCATAACTATTCTATATGTAGGCTGATTTATTTTTCCTTTTTTCTTTTTTTTTTCCTTCCACACCTGCACTAGGGGTGAGTGCCCCATTGTGTCAGCAGGGAGCAGACTGTGGGAAATTGCTTTATTCCCCAGCAGCCGTTTGTGTTAGAATAATCTTTCACTTAATTAACAGGAGAGGATGTCTGTTGGCAAGAAGCTGTTTGTATGAGAGTTTTTCATTCTTGTAGCTGTTGGCCTCACTCTTTGCGGTATTTCTCAGGAAGCTCGAGCTTCGCTCGTCATGTGGTAACATCGTCGTCTATGGTAACTTCCTACGATTCTAACCCTCACCATTTCACGGAGCCTACACACATCACAGCCATTACCTGCGCTCCTCCCCGCCCCTCTGCAGGGAGGCGAACTCACGGCGCGGCCCCGCCAGAGGGCGCTCGCCCGCCGGGATGCGCTTTGCGCCCAGCCCACCGCCGAATCCCCGCCCACCGCCTCCGCATCGCCAATCAACACTGTCCCTCCCATCGACATGCCCCGCCCACCGCAATGGCACCACCAATCAACACTGTCCTTTCATCTACATGCCCCTCCCACCGCAGTGGCCCCGCCCACCAACGCGGCTCCGCCTGCTTGATTGCCCCGCAGGCAAGAAGGGCGCTAAGAGCTATGGCGCTCAGGGAGGGGCGCAGCGTTGGGCTGCGGTAGGTCAGGCTGGCGGTTGGAGGTGATGATCTCGAAGGTCTTTCCCACCTCAAATGACTCCACGATGCTCTGCACTGAGCCCCGATGTGCTGACCTCGTAGGAAGCCGGCTCCCTTGTGCTAAAAATACAGTGCTGCACAGAGCTGACTGGTGGTGCTGAGCACAGGAACTTCTCTGCGTGCAGAGCTTGGATCAGCATAAGGCTGTTTCTGTATCCTCGGTGCTTTCAGCATCTGTTCTCTCGATTTATGTTATTTTATTTTAATTATTAACATCCCATTTGTCAGTCTGCTAAAAGGAACTTGCTTATCTCCTTCAATTCAGCTGTTAGTGTTCATTGCAGTCTTATCTATTTCTGGACAGTCTTTTTAGCTAAAGTTATAAAAACACATTTCCTAACATCTACTGAGCTAAAGAGAAATCAGCAGTGCTGTTGGCTGGAAGGAGCATCGCCCAAAGTTCCCAGCACTGACCTGTGCATTTGATTTGACCTTAACCCAAACACTTTTTCATCTGTTCTGCATCACACATTGCCTGACCACAAGCAGGGGGTAATGCTTCATAAAACACTCTGCATGAAATGTGGTAGAAAAGTTGTTATTAAATGGTATTTGTGGTGAAACCGTGATTTGTAATTAGACCTAATTGTTCACAGTGAGACATTACTAACCTATGTATGTATGTATGTATAGCAATAGCAAATGATTTTAACTCCTGACACCTTAACTCTTTTCCAGGTTTGAGGATTTCGCCTTTTTGGAAGCACTTCAGATCTGTGATGACTCAGTAGGTGGGTATGTGCAGAAATCAGTTTTGCTAGCAACAGGCAAAGAGCTAATTCCCATTTTTTACACCTCAGGTGTTTATGAAGGTTTGCATTGGATGTGATGCTAAATTGCTGTGGCTCCTGGAAGTAGACTTCCTACCCCTGGAGCTCTTTTTCTGGCAGAATTTTCTGCTGCTGTCTTTGGAAGTGTCACTGTGTCCCTTACCTCCTCCTGGGTCTCTCGAGGTGCTTCAGGAAGCCTCTCATGGAGCACTGCAGTCTAGGGAGAGAAGACAAGGACCTCACTAGCACCTAGAGGACAGGGCAGCCTAGAAAATAAGAGAGAGAAAGAACGTATTAGTTATTTAGAAAAGTGATCTTAAAGCAACTTGAAGATCCCTTGTGTGGAATAGAAACAAATAGAAGGTTCTCAACCCTGAGACCTGAGTCTGCAGTCACTCTTGAGTGGCATCTTGAGGCAGAAGCTGGGATCAGCATCATCTGGAGAAGCACCCTAACAGGCAGCAGCTCCCAGTTTCTGTCTCCCACCTGAGGGCTGCGTTCAGCAGGAGCTGAGTCTCACAGGTGAAAAATACTACAGATGGATGGCATTTTGCCTCTGGAGAGGTAGCAAAACCCAGCACTGACACACCTAACCACTAATTTGGAAAAGAGAAATATATTCTGGCATAGCATCCATAAGAGCTTGCCAACCTTTGTCCTACAGCAGTGATAACACTCTTTCCAAATTGTGAGCAAGAGCAAATAATTAAATCCATCCTCTAAATTCAAGGAAGAGAGAAAAAAAAAGAGGTAATAAGTGAGTTTGGGTCTGGAGTTCTCTGCTGTAATTGTCCCAGGTGCACAAAAAGCACTTCTGAAGAACAATTTGGAAATCTCTCCAAGCCCATAACCATAAAGCCAGCTGTCTCTTACTGGATCTTCCAGCGTGTGCTCGCAGATGACTCAGGCATCAGCTAACATGTCTTAGAAAATCACCCAGGCTGTTGCTTTCCTGAAGCCTAAATATGTTCCTCCAAACTATGCTGTGCTTTTGGGGATGTGGGCCTGGTTGTTCGAGTTCTGGGTTACAGCCACAGCCCCGCTCCTGTGTTTACATGATATCCTTTTTGCTTCTTTGCTGACCACATGCCTACTGCAGTGCTCAGGCAAAGCTCAGCAGGGCCAATCTTGCTAGCTGTCTTCACTTGGTTGCAGAAGTAACACAGTGAAATGCAGTATCTTCTCAATAAGTGAAGTTAGATGCTTATTTGTAAGCCTTGTCCTTCATGCAAGAAAACACCTCTCGCTGTCCCTCTGCATTGTACTGGGCTATGTAGGAAGAATGTCTCAGTTCGTGTTGACTTCAGCTGCTTGCAGTGTGTGAAAGGCAGGAATTCAGTCAGTGACAGATCTCCTGTGCTTAAGATATGCCACTGTTCATGTCCTTTCCAAATGGCCCAGTCATCAGCTGTCTCTTTTGTGCAACATTGAGGCTGTTTTTAACGAGAACACACGTTAATGAGATGTTGTTTAAAGAAGGCACAGGTAGCATGTTCTGCAAACCAGCTGACACGAGGCACTGCTGGTACAGTGCTGTCATTGCACTCTGCATTCACTGCCCCTGCGTCTGAGCATCTTACCAAATTAAATATTAAACGTTCTAGAGGATATTGTGTTCCTTTGTTTCTTTGGTAACACAGAACTTGAGCTCTCTTGATCCTCTCCGACTTCACATTTTGCAGGTTCATGTCTCAATGTTCTTTTGATGCTTGTTTTAACACCCCGAAGATCTCAGTCCACTCTCATGTCTGTTATACAGAAAATGTGGTGTACAATCGACTAGACAAGGAGATAGCTACTTAATGAGCAGGCATTTCTCATCAGCACCCAGACCTAAAGGTGAGAAAGAAGTGCTGTGGGGCAGAGCAGCAGGACAAGAAGCCACATCTATTCTTAGAATCCAAGGTCATACCAAAGTCTGCCAGTGATCACAGTGACCACTCCTAACATTAGCTAGGTGGAGCACTGACCAGCTGTAACTAGTACATATGTAAATAATAACAGTAAGTAGTCAGTCTCCCTATTATAACATCTGGTTTGAGGGCACTGGATGTAGATGACTGCTTCTGTTTGTATGCTTCCATCTGTTCTGAGCAAATAAGACCCACGCCGGTTTGAAATCAGAATATTTCCTTCCTTTTTCTTTTATTTTTGCCATTGGAAACATAAGCAAATCTTCCTAGCACAAAAGCAAATCCCCTCAGCTCTGGGAGCAAGGCTTCTCTGGGCTGCTTCCATTACATAACATCCTCCAGGAACATATGGGCCAGCAAACAGAAGACGTCCGCTGCATAATTATGGCACTGACAAACCCATTGAACCTCAGCAGCTGCCACTGGGGAGATTTCATTCATTCCCAGTATTGCCTTTTAAACTTAAGTGGCACTGAAACAAACACATCTTTGATCCAAGTAGGAAATCATTTGGAGCTCTGTGCTTAATAGAGCTGAAGCCCTGGGAAAATGATGTCTTTATTAGCCTGTATGACAATGCGGGCCTCATGGCAGGCATGCAGCAGTCTGATGTCAGCCCCATTACTTTTTCAGATGTATTTGGAAATATTTGTTCTTGAACTGATGTGGAAAAAAGTGCTTTAATTCAGCTGTGCTGCTGGAGTACCTACAAACTGCATTTGGGACCACAAAAGGAATCTGAGAGAAGGGGGAGAGGAAGCACAGTTTGGGCAGTTCCAAAGCAGAGTTGTGTCTCTGCATTCTCCCCTTGGGCTATTTCATGATCTTTTGGGGTCACTTGTTTCTCCCTTACCTCAAAATGCAAATGAGAGATTTCCCTGGAAAACCACTGTCTTATTCCCTGGTGGAGGTAATTGTAAGCATTATCAATCTAAATATTACTCCTAGTTATGAACAATTACATCAACTGAGAAGAGAGGCTGTCTCTCGCACAGACAAATCTGGCATGCTTACAGTAAGCGAGGAACGGTTTGCAGATATATACATCTAATGGAGATCTTCAAGACTCTCTCTGTGTGCATCTCTATCTCTTTTAGGTCTCCTTTTTATTTTTTTCTTCTTTTTCCATTTAAATGAGCTGTGCTCAGACTCTGAAATTCCCTTGTCTGGAGTCATCTAACATCTGTGTTATATCCATTTAAACAGCAGATGCAATGGGAGACAGCCTGACGACAGAGGACAGAGGTGATGAGCTAGCATTTCATCGAACAATACCTCAGCCTGACAGGTGAGCAATGGAGAGCCTTTAGAAATAATGCATGAGCTTCAGGCTCCCCTGCCACAGGAGCCTGTTACCACGCTGCTCACCTGGTAGCTGCTGTTTCCTTCACCACTGATCCCTTTTACGACGTCACCTGTGCTGATGGAAGAATCAGTGTCATGCAGCAGCCCAGTAATGGAGCTGGGAGAACCAGGTTACCAAGTAGCAGTGAGAAAAGCAGGCACTTGGACTTGCAGTTCTGAGCTACACAAAACCCTTCAAGTTCCCACACAAGTGAGATCTCTTTAAGCCCTGCTTGCCAAGCCATCGAGACCCCCTGTGTGGTTTATCGGGAAACTGGCACCGTCATTAGAGCACAATAAAATAAAATCATTGTAAGGAAATAAAAGAGCATTCCGGTCTCTTTCTGAACAGATTTGTAGCACGGAAGGTGACTGAACTGCACCAACCTTTTATTGCGAAAAAAAAAAAAAAAGCAAAAAAAAAGCCTCTGAATACAGAGGAAAAAAAAAAGTAGAACTTCAGCAACACAGCAGAGAACAGAAATTGTGTTTATTTCACTGCCCTGGGATAGCAGAGGGAGATGTGCTTGTAAGGATGGTTGTTTGTATAAATAAATGTTCATTCTTGGCAGTGGAATGCAAACTATGCTGAAGGGCTGGAAACAGACCACTTTGTAAAGCTGAGGCCAGAGTAAGGGAAAGATGAAGCGAGGTTGTGGAGAGGAAATTCACATTCATTTTTAGCAACTTGGAGAGTTTCTCAAGCATGTTTGACATTTTTAATTATGCTGATGTAGAGCCTATTCCAAGGACAAAAGAAGTCAGGATTACAGGGTAAACAATTAAGAAATTTCACAGCGGCCAGTTAGGGATATTGTTGCCTGTGGGTCTGGAGACTTTGCTGAAATATGGGATCATCTTTCATACTCTCTAGACAAATGGAATTTGAGTGTCTTGCAGAATCCTCACCTAGGTCAGGAGCCTCAGATCTGCACTGTTTTACTAAAGGTGCATTTTTGATGGCACTGGAAGGAGATCAGTCTGAACTGCTGCTATGTGTCCAAGCTTTCCTGCAGGGCTTCCTGAGGAGATGAAAAACAATCTCACTGCATCTGTACCAACTGTTTCAGAATCCGTAACATCACAGTGGAAAATAAGACTGCATTTTCTTGTGGGGAAGAGGATCAGCTCTGCTGCATCAGATCACACAGCCATGGTCTGTTTGTCCATCCTCCATGCTCAGTCTGTTCTACATCATGGCCACAACATCTAATTTTGTTTGTGTATCACTGGAAAAGGGCTTTGAGTGCTCATTCACCAACCTTCCTTGCTGAAGAAGTGACATCTACCTGTATTTTAGTTCCTGTGTCAATGGTGATACACATAGCACTGCAATGGCAGGAGTTTACCATTTGTTGCTGAGCAGAAACATTTTGGAAAAAAGGTAAGGGAGAGGTTTTTAATGCACACCTGCTGTTTGCCCAAGATCCCATGCCTCGTGTGCTAACACAAGGGCTGCTACTCGTACTTTTAAGCTTGGTACAGTTGAATAGGAACTTGCATTCTCTTTGAGATAATGGAAAGTCACAGTGGAGGTATCCAGCTTCTGGGCATGAATAAATCATCAAGGGTATGAATTATTCAGAGATCATCCCCACAGCATGTGCTACATTCAGACTCAAGAGGCAGTATTCCTATTGTGTGGGCTTTTTTTTTTCCCCAAAAAAATTACAAATGTATAACAGGCTAATGAATCTAAATATTCAAATGAAATCTTGGGAAATTAGATTAGAAGAATAATTTATTAAACAACAACAACAACAAAAAGAACAGAGGAGTAAAAAAGTGCATGAAAGAGCTGAGGTACTTCAGCCTGGCTAGAACTACAATGATCAGACATTCTTCTTAGCTCGGTGACACTGTTGAATCAAGCTGTCCACAACAGTTAGAATCACACTGGGAAATATGAATAAATAGTGGCTCAGGAAATTGGAAACACCGGTTGGAGGAAAGAGCTGAAATTATATGGGCACACAAACAGGACAGAAACTGACCTGTGCTTCTAGCATTTTGTGTGCAGTTCTGGTGTAAGTTAGAGGGGGCATAACCAAACCAGAGATGAATCCACTCCAACGCACACTGGAAGAAATAAAAAAGTCCAATGCACTCAATAGCCAGGAAATGGCTGGTTCATCCCTCACAGGAAATGAGTCACCCGAAAGCATCTGCGAGGAGCAGCAAAGACAGGGAAGTTCTGAAATAACAAGAGCTGATAACAACAGTATAAGACATACTAACAAGAGCTGATAACAACAGCATAAGACATACAGACAAGTCTCTCATTTTGTCATTTGTTAGGAAGGAGGGAAGAAACGCCAAACTTCAGATTTTTTGGTGATTCTTACAATTTTAATTTGATGCAAATCCTTGCAGCACAAAACCATACCAGGGGACAGACGGTTCCAATGCTGTTAAAAGGTGGATTCATACCGTAAAATGGCAGCACTGATGAGAAGTGTCACGTGCAGATAAAACTGCAAAGTGCTATCCATCTTTGTCCTTGGAAGGGAAGCATCAAATTGCTGTGTGACACAGCTATCACAACATTTAGTTTTGCAGCTCGAGCTGCTTTGAAGCATTTTTTTTTTCTGTCCAATATTGAAAATACATAAAGCTCAATTCCAAAACAATGCATCAATCACCTACCAACTGGTCTGCTTTTTGATAATTCTACAGTGCCAAACCCTTCTGGATCAGTGGAAAAAATACTTCCTTTGCTAATGATGCATGCTGCTGGTAAAACTGAAAGCCTACAGTTAGGAAATGACCTTAGCACCGAGCTAACACAGCCAGCTTGTGTGCTCACCTCTCTTCCTCCAGTAACCCAGCTCTCTGCCTGTGCAGCTTGTAACTCCTGCCCTGCAGTGCTTCTGGTCCCCCTTCCTCTCCATTCCTCAGGCTGGCTGATCAGCAGACACACAGGTCTTATTTTGGAGCGATAAACACAGCAGTGAGATTGCTCTTTCTCTGCTAGCTCTAGCCTAACCATTTCCAGGGCTGTGATGTGGCATCGTGAATGATGCACATAAGAATGTTCTTGGCATCCAGAGATGTTGCTAAAGCTGCAAATACTCTTTCAAAACGAAACGGCCATGTTAATTGAAAGTGGTTTAAAAGAAATAAAGGCAACAAAAAGAAGCAAAGTTATTTGAAACATCCCCTGCCACTCCAGATTGCACTGGGGCTATACTGTAGCAGAGTTATAAATGAAAGTGTTTCCTGGTTTAGAAGTTTGCAAGGTACTGAGAATAAAAAGGGAGAGGAAGGTGCAGGAAAAGAACGTTTTGTCACTAAAAGCACTATCCAGGATATACACTACAGACAGTGCATTTTCTTCATCAGAGACCACATTTTGGAGGGCTCCTGTTTTCAGTTCACAGATAGAAGGGCAGGATTGAGCAGTCAGCAGAAAAGGGAAAACAGCTTTCTAGTTTGCCAAGGAATACAGTTACACAGAAAAGCATCCTGTGACTGTAGCACAGGCTGCAGGGCTATTTAAAAACACAAAGAAAAAAGGCAGGAAAAAGGTCCTTTTCGTTTCAGAGGTTTCTCTTCCCGGCGTGGTAAATTAAACTCGGAGAGATAACATAGGCAGGAAGGGCTTAGAAAGAGAAAAAGCTGGGTGTGTCTCTCCAAGGCCTTTCTGGCCATGTGAGTAACTGGAGCTGGGGGAGGGTGGGACCTTGTGCTGGATTGTACCAAAGCAGCTGATTCATATTTTTTTCCTTCTCCTCCTCTTTTTTTTTTTTCTTTTATTTTCTTTTTTCTTTTTTTTTTTTTTTTTTTTTTCCTTTTTTTTCACATGGCTATTTTCACGTGGGCTTCTTTTTCAAAACAAAAAGATACAGTCAGGTCATTCTCCCAGATACTGGTGGGGTTTTTTTTTGCATTGATTTTTTTTCCCCCATAAAGTATTATCTTGTTCTCAAATGCGTTTTCCTGTTTGGCCCAGAGATATGCTGCGTTACACAATAGCATCCTTCATCAGTTTGCTACCATTGTGTCAAAAAAGATACTAGAGTTTCAGTTAAGTATTACAATAAGATGATAAAAGGTTGCATAATCAGCATTTCTGCTACAAAATCCGAGTAAGCTTGCACAAATTTTAACAGTTTTTTTTTAGTTAGGCCACAAATGAACGAGAGGTCTTTGAAATACAATAAACCCTTGATGGCATCCACCCATGTTTGCTTTTCCAAAGATATTTGAAAAGCAGCTGGAATATCTGCACTTGCAATAAACTAATTTCAACAGCCACCAGAAAATGATGTTAGATAATACGAAATGAAACTCTTCCATGTGAAACATAGCTTAAAATAGGCACAGTTGGAGAAAGTGTGTTACGGCCTGTGAGACAGGAATCAAATTCCTGCTCTGCTTTGATCAAATCAGGTTAACTCTCTGGCCCTCAGCTCAACAACTCTAAAGCAAATCACACAATCCCATCATTTTCCCATTCTCTGACTCATCTAAGTTGTAAATCTCTTATCAGTGGCACAAGCTAAGCCTCCTTTCATATGCAGCATCGAGCAAAATAACTTGGATTTCAAAAGGAGCCTTTGGTCGCCTGTAGTAATAGGGAAGAACATAACTCTTCTCCATTTTGAACTTTCCTGTTTCAGCAAAGGGCAAATGGCTGAGAGCCCAACGAAGCTCTTGATAAAATCTGAGCTCATTGGGAGCTCTTGCATGTCACAGATGGTGCCAAGAGTGAGCTGACAAGCGAAGCATCCCACTGCTCTATGAGAAAACAGGGCTCTGGGCTACAGGAACCAACACAGGAATGCGTGTTCAAGAAAAACTTACAGCTGGCTTCACATTTTTAATGTTCTTTTGTTGTTTTGTTTTGTTTTCCTATAGTTACCTGTCTAGTGTATGCTTCAGAAGGAAATGAGAAGACAGAAGACATGCCTGTACCTGTCAGAACTACCCAATATTAAGCTGAAGCAATGCCCAAGGACGTGACTCCATGTTTCATTTGCACTTTTAAATCTTTCCCCAAACCTTTGCAGGTGCCACAGACACTGCTGTGTTACAGCTCCTGTGCTTCCATCCATGTCTTTGTTTACTGCTGACAACAGAGGCAAGATTGGCAGATCTGTGCAAATGTTTTCACAGAAATGTCAGCAGTGGGTGTGCGAGTGAGGGATGAGGGATCCTGTCTGCAACAAGACCAGAATTACGTTGCCTAGAAACACCCAAAACAGGGCTGCAGCTAATGAAGCCAAGATCAATGTCGACTGAACGTTAGATATTTGATTCAGTGCTACACAAGGGACTCATAGGGAGGCCTGGGACAATTAATTTTGGTGCTGCAGTCAAAGGATAGGGGTTAGGACAAGCGAGGCAAAGAAAATAAATAATGCCGGTAGAATTCCCAGCGAGGAAATATTGGCTATATTTAGACAGAAACACGCAGCTTTTCATCCCCATGGTGTGAGCAGGAGGAGCAGCCCAGGGCTGCCAGGTGGGAGTGCTGTGGGCTGAGCACTGCTCAGCCTGCTGGGACCACCTGAACCAGAGGGATGCTCACAACCACATCCTTTTTATTCAATGGCTTTAAAGGAACGGCATCTCTTGGCACGCACAGGAGGTGGATGGTGGCGTTTAACAGAGCCAAGAATCCAATCCAAACGTATCCAAACGTGTTTGTATTGCACACAAACTCGCTGTGGCTGGCCCAGCACCTGCAAAAGTACTGCTTGCAGAGGTTTGAAAAAGTGCAGATTTTTACCTCAGCCTCTGGGAGATATGCAGCAGTTACACGCGTTGAGCACGAAATACGCTTAGCTGAGTAAGCATTGACTGGAAAAGAGGTGTTTCTGTCAGCAAACGTTGGCACAGCTGTACCTGAGGTGATCGCCGCCTCAGGCAGCGCAGCCTTGCCTCAGGCGCTGCCTCCCTGCATACTGCTCATCATTTACACACAGCCCGCAAAGAAACAGATCCTGCCCTAGATTTTAAGGAAAAAACACCCTACTAAGTGTTGCCTAACTTCATCAGCCCCCCACCAGACTAGCAATTAACTTAATTGATCGAGTTTCCCTTACTCGAGATGGCGGCTGACGGCAGCGCACGGCTTCCCTGCCCATAGCCAAGATGGCGGCGGCCACTCCCCGCTCAGGAGGCTGCAAGGCGCCGGGCCGCGCCGCGGACGACAACGCAATGTGCACGTTGGCGCTCTTGCCCGTACTCAAGATGGCTCCCGATTAGATTATTTCATGCCCTGCCCCCAATCAAGATGGCGGACGCGTGTGGCATTTCGGCATCCTTCCCGCTCTCAAGATGGCTCCTCCCAGCCTTTTCCCGGAGCCTATCCAATCGCGCCACACACCGGGGCTGAGAACCGCCCCTCGCCCCGCCCGCAGCCAATAGGCGCGTCGAGAAGCGCCAGGGCGCCAACCTCCGGAGGAGGGCAATCCCCGCCCCTTCCATCAAGCTGACACCTCCAGTAGCCAATGGGATGCTGGCGCGGGTGAGGCGGGCCGGGTGGCGCCGCCATTTTGTGAGTCTATAACACGGAGCGGTCGGGCTCGTTCCTGTTATTCCGGCGTCTCCACTCCGTTCCCTGCGGGTCTCCTCCGTGTGCAATGGACGGGTGAGTCTCGGCCGGAGCGGGCGGGGCTGCGACGCTGGCCGTGCTAAGGGACAGCGGGCAGCGTTACGGGATCCCTGCTGGGGTCCGAAGGGAAGCGGTCGAGTTGTGGTACCGCGCCGGGGGCTG
>JAPSGF010000082.1:1456156-1486948 GCA_035772895.1 Perdix hodgsoniae
TGTGGGGCTGGGTGCTTGTGGGGCTGGGGGGAGTTGTGGGGCTGGGGGGGAGTTGTGGGGCGGGGTGCTTGGGGTGCTTGTGGGGCTGGGCACTTGTGGGGCTGGGTACTTGTGGGGCTGGGGGGGGGTGGGGGGGCGGGGGGGGGGGGGGGGGGGGGGGGGGGGGGGGGGGGGGGGGTGGGGGGGGGGGGGGGGGGGGGGGGGGGGGGGGGGGGGGGGGGGGGGGGCAGAGCCGTGCTGAGGTCCCCCCCTTCTTAAACCACCGCTTCGCTGCCGGGGTTCGGGAAGGCCGCGTTCGGCGCTCCGTGCCCGGAGGTGGGAGCGGCGGCTCCGCCCCGCTGGGTGCCGGGGAGCCCGGCGGCGCCGCGTGGGCGTGAGGGGCTGGGGCGCGTCCCCGCGTGTGTGTGTGGGGAGGGGGGGGGGGCGGGAGCGGGCGCACCTGGCGGCGGGAGCGCGCACCTGGCGGCGGGGGCGCGCTTGCGGCTGATTCACTCCCATTGTCCGCCCGGGGGATCGGCGCGGGGCTTCCCGTGTTTGTGGGAGGCGCTGCGGGACGGCGAGGGCGCCGTACGTGGAAGTAAAGGCAACCGAAGCCCTTCTGAGGTGTACGGGGAGGGAATGGGGGTGCGGAGCCGAGGGTTCGGCTCGTCGTTTTTCAGATCCTTTGGCACAGAGCTCCGTGCCCCGCTGGTTCTGCCCCGAATTTCCCCCCCTCAGCCCCCGTTACAGCGATGGTTGCATTAAGGCTTAAACTGCGTTTTCCCGCAGGTCTGATTCTCGTTCCTTGCTGAGCGCGGTGTTGAGCTGCAGTTCTTCCCAGAGCCCCCCCCACCCCCAAAAAAAAAGCACTCTGTGCTCCCAGCGCCTCAAAGCACAGCGAGCCCAAAGCTCCTCGTGCATCGCCTGGCTCGGGAGGTGGTGTCTTTTACAGCTCTTTACACTGCAATAATGTCTGTTTTTATCAAAAAGAAAAAACAACCCACATTCCCAGACTATACCTTACAATACATGCAGTTGGGAAAGCTGTTTTGCTGCATATGTTGCAATAGCGCTGAAGTTACGAGTCTGAATTATTCCTGGCTTACAGAGGGTCCCTGTGTGACCTGCTTACCCCAGGAAAGCTGTCCCCTGTTGGAGTTTCAGCAGCTTCTGTGGCTGGCACTGTGTGCCTTCAGCAGAGCTGTGATTTCTCCTACCCAAAGCCATGTCCGGTTTGGTGTCTGGTTGATCCTTACTGCATGCAGGGAGGGCTGTTTGGGAAGGGATTCAGGTTCTGCCCTGCTACTTAATCTTTTATCTGTTAGCTCAGGAATCATTTCATTTTATGTTAAGAGTAACTTCATTAAAGGTTGTGTTGCCAGCTCTTCTAGAAAGTGAACTCTGAATCCCACATTGAAGCTTGTTATATGATAAGAACACAGCTGAAGATGTAACGTGCAGGAGAAACAAAATATCATGTTTAATAAAAAAATAGATCAGTGCTGCTGCTGCTGGTTCTGTGTAGTTTATCACAGGGGTTGCAACGACACTGTGGGCTCAGTAGTGCTTGGCATGTAAAAGCTTTTCCTGTTGGATAATTGTAAAGGCTGTCCCCTGCTAAGGCGACTTTATGTAAAACATTTCCTGTGCCTGAGGCCCGCAGGAGGAACAGGAAGCAGGAGCAGTTGCTGGGGGTAAGGCTGAGGGTTTTGGAAACTGGAGAGATTCCTTCTTCGTAATGCACTTGGCTGGGGATACCTTAATGACTGAAATCCGTGGGGCAATGTATGTATTTTAATTGAAGAAACGTATGCTCATAGAATATGTAGTAGTTGCTGGAGAATGATTCTTGGAGCTGATATGTACAGATGGGTGTGATTAGTTCGTTAGTGGTGGCCCTGGCAGTGCAACAGAACCCATCTGAACCTGAGCAGAGCCTGGAGAACCCCAACGCCTGCGAGGCTGCGGCTCCAGTTGCAAACTGCTGCCGTGTGATGACATGGCAGGTTGGGTTGGAGGAGGAAGTGTGAGGAGCTGAGCTGGCCAGAGCGTGCGTGACAGCTCATTTGTGGAGCTGGTGAGATGGGAATGGCTTAATAATAAGATGGAGCAGTATTTAATTCCCTAAAAGATGAAGCGGTGCAGAAGGGCAGGGAAGGAAGAAAGAGTCTGTAAGTTTTCTGCTGTTATTGGCTGAGGTTTGAGTGGTGTTCTTGAATACTTCAGATTTCATGTTGTCGTAAGGATGACTGCACTGCTTTCTCTTAGTGCTGTGTGTTCTTCCTAGCTGCAGCTAGCCCTGCTGGGGTTCTCTGCCCTGAACGTTTGGACTTTGTCAGCGATTCTGTTTGGAAGATAGGAGCTGAAATGGGTGGTGCTGCACGTGGTGCTCCTATCTCAGTTGTGTTACGCTGCTGCTTTACCACGGGTTGGATTTTATTTATGAAAACAAGTAAAAAAAAAAAAAACTTCAATACAAGGGTGTAATTGAAATCCTCTGCCTGCCTTGAGCACTCCCACTGGAAATAACGTCCAGGTGTGGTGATGCTCTGGAAGGTTCCTGGGGTGCGGTGTGACTTACTGATTCCAGCAGGGGAGATGCTCTGTGGGTGTGCATGGCAGTGGTGGGTGCTGCTGACAAGAGCTAGCCCAAGTTGCTCGGTGTGCAGCTGTGTTACTGTTCACGTTGATCAGTTAATCTGAAATTCTCACTTTAAAAGCTTAAGCATCTGTGATAGAGTTGTTTTCTCCTTCTGCTGTGTTAGGCTGGGAGCTGCCTGGCTGTGCTCAGGTGGAGCTGGGCTGTGAGCACCAATAACTCCGAGCACTGCTGGTCCTCATTGCTGAGCTGGCTGCTCCTTCAAGGTTGAGAAAGGGTTTCTTTACAGAATAGGGGAGGTTACTCCATCCAGTGTCAGGTTTTTGAAGCACGGTGGAGGTGACTGTTGGTGATGGAGCTGACTCTTGACACTTCTGCCCTTGGTTTAGTCAAAGGCTGCGTTCTCATCACACTGCATTCCTGTGAAGGGAGAACGCTGGACTTAAGCAGCGTGGGGTTCTCAGTTTCAGCCCCACAGCACTATGCTTAAAAGGGGTACGTTCCATTCTGGGCAGTGGAAGAGCTGCATTTTTATTTTCCTAGGACTGCTGGGTCTCGGGTCTCCACCATCACCATCTAATAATTTTCCTTTGTATGAACTGTCCTTGGCTCACCTGCAAAGACAACTGTGCACTTTGACTTGCTTTTTTTCTTACTGCTGTAAACTATGCTGGATATTTGTGGCAAACCTATCTAACTTTTTAATCCTTTTCTTTCTTTTTTCTACAGCATTGTCCAAGATATAACAGTTGGTACAAAGGTAGGCACTTCTCACTTTTTCTCTCTTTTTACACTGCTCAGCATCTTGACCTAATTTTAGCCTCGTCAAATGTAGATCTTGAGCTTGAAGGGGTTATTTCTGGTACCATGTCCATTGGTTTTAACCAGAAGGTAATTTAGTTTCATGTGCATTAAAACTTTTATTATAGCTCAGCACTTAGCTCTTGGCGTTTGGACGTTGATTATCAACTTCAGAAGAGAACATTATTGCATTTAGGAACAGCCCTTTTCCCCTGCTAAAATGTCAAGCTGTGCTTGTTATGTGTGTGCTAGACAATGGTTCTCAATGGAGAAATTGGTCCTTTCTCTGTAGAGTTCCCCTTCTGCCACAAAATGGAGTGTTTAGCTGCTGATTTCTGTCTCCTGTGAGTACAGTAAATATGACCTTTACCCTTCAGTCGCAGGTTTTGAAAGTGCAGACCTAACCCTGAAACTAAAGTGCTGACAGGAGCCTCCTTATCTGTGCTGCTCAGTAATAGCTGCTGTGTTCACAGGATAAAGCACATTCCTCTGAAATGCTGAACTGGAATGTGTGGGACAGATTGGCACTCCTTGGTGTATTAAGGGCTTTTTATTTTCCTTAGCGAACATGGTAGGTAATGTTCTGGGATCAGGATCACAGTAGTTCAGCCCTGCAGGTTCTTATTTGATAGTGCATGGATGCGGATGTCGGCCTTTGTGGCTGTGTTGGCGTCTTCATTATTAAGTAAGGAACAGAGGTGTGTATCAGCTCAAATAGCTGGTGGGGTGGTGCAGTGTGAGATAGGGCTGATGTGGAAGGGAGCTGAGCTGGTGTGGTGTGAGCTCTGGTGGGTCTGTGCAAGTGGAGGGGAAGTATTAGAGAGAATTTGCTTCTAGGAAGCAAATAGTTGTAATATTGAGAATACAGAACTGGATGTGAGTGCTGTAAACACAGGTGTGTGTGTGTGTTAGTGCTCCAGGGTTTCTGAGGAGTGTGAAACATGAAGAAAATCTCTTTAGCAGCTTGTAGGGGCAAGGTTGTTCTCACTTTTGCAGTATGATGATCTGAAATCTGAATCAATCATAGTGACAGCATGGCGATCTCAACCAGCACTGAGCACTGTCTGCTGTGAGGAGCTGAGCTTCCACTGAAGGAGGAGGAGGGGAGGTATGAGGATGGGCAGTACAGTTGGCTAATAGTTCATAGCTACTTCACAAAGTGAGGCAAGCAGTTTCTTGACCACCACTCTGAGTAATCTGATTAATTTAGGTTGAAGCCCCCTAAATTGGAATTAATGTTGCATCTGTTAATCTGCAGCTTTAAGCGGCGCTTCTACGCAGCTAAATGTGACTAAGAAGCTTCTGAAACCGTAGCTATAGTCCTCTCAGTCCATCTTGAAAAGCTTCAGGATGTGGTATTGCATGCCTCGTGGTTCTGTCTGTGGGGCACAGCAGTCAGGTGGTTACAGCGAGGGCTGGGAGAAATCCTGAGCTCGTGCTTTCACTCCTAGCGCAGGACAGAGCTGTAACAGCCTCTGTACTGTTTGGGCACTGGGGCAGAGAGTGGAAAAGTGCACAGAAAATGAAGCTGTGTGTTAAGGCAGGCAAGGGGAGGAGGGTTGAGATGGTTGAATCGGATCCCAGAGCAAAAAGGGAAGTTGAAACATCTTGATAAAGGTAAGTTCTTAAAAACATTTTCTGATACAGCCGTGTTATCTGATTGCTTAAGCAAGTCATTGAGTATGTCAGTGTAGCTTATGTAACAGAAGTTGTGTTGTCTAATGGTAAACTGTAACACTTCATTCTTATCGTGTATTTTGCTGTAGGTGGGTTAAAATCTGGCCTGCAGCAACAGAGCGAGGGCTTCTCTCAGCTGTGAGCACAGAGTGAGATGCAGGCAGCTCATCACCAAGATGTGTAATCAATTGCTTGTTGAGAGCACTTATCTCAGTGGTAACCATTAAACCTCACTGGCTGCAGCTCTTTGTGATGCTGCTGTTGCTTCTTTAGTGCTTCTATTTCCATCTGATTTCCTTTGGTTTGGCAGAAAGCAGTTGGAAGGACTGCGGAAGGTTTCTGTAACATCACAGAAACATTTCAGTCTTCTCTGCTACAATAACGACATTGATAGAGCTCTGTTGTTCTGGTGTCATTTTTCTGACCCCTGGGGCATCACTGAAATCGCTTTGAGGATTAACTGATTTTTCCCTCCCCCCCATTCAGAAGCAGATGTTCCCTATAATTGCTTGATAACTCACCATTATGTGTAGCTGCAGTTTAGTGATCTGCTGGCTTCATAAAGCATTTCTAGCTGTGTTCACAAGCTTCCTGGCTGAGCTCCTAGGCTGGATACGAGTGCTTCACCTGGAAAAGTGTTCTTGGCCTGGGGTGTAAACTGGCTCATTTTTACTATGTATGTGCAGAGAAGATAGGAACACAATTCTGTCAAGTTCATTAAGGCGTTAGGAGATGAGTCTCAAAAGCTGTGAGATCTGTATTTTGTTGATGAGAGAACACTGGGCACCTTCTTAAATGTTCTTGGTGTGACTGAAAAGACTTCTTGAACCAGTAGGGAAAGTGTCTGTAACCCAGGAACACTGCTGAGCAAACTGTCAGGAATGATTTACAACAACAACCTCTTGGTTGTCTCCCTGCTGTAGGATGTTCTGGGTTACTACAGTCCAGCTTTGAAATGGAAGGCTTTGTAGAAATGTGTATGTTTGCTCTGCTTTGTTTTAGAGGTGGGGTCTGTACACCTCTTGTAGGACTTTTTTTTCCCATGTTATGAATTCTGACACATTTGTGTTCAGAATACAGAGGTCTGTGTGGTATTTATGTTCTGTAACTGAAGTTCCCAGGTGTTCTCATAGCTGAATACCTGAGTGCTGTGCTGCCTGATGCCCTTGTTTCCATTGGGTGGTAACTGTGGCCATTGCTGGGAATTCCCCTTCCACCAAATCCTTATGCTCTTCAGTCTGAAGCATGGCAGCTTGTTTAGGAAACTCATTACAGTTCTGTTACAGGACTCTTGATGCGTGGACTTCTGGAATGTCCTGTAGATTGGAAACACATGACTTGAGTCTCACATCTGTCCATGATTCAATATCTGGGAAGGAAGGAAGCATCTCCCTTTAAGTGGGGGCACCGTACTCAGAGTTGGAGGTGCTGGGTCTGGTCTGGGCACTGTCTCTAAGCAGGACTGACATATATCATAATTCATACTCTTTCTGTCATCATTCTTTAAAGTTGCACTTCAATTAAAAAATGCTGCTGGAAATGCTGAACGATCATTGTAGTTTCTCTGTTAAATTGAGCTCTCATCAAAAGATGACACTTCCAGGAAAAAAAAAATAGAGTACACTTTTGTGGCATCTGAGAAGTTAATTTTTAAAATGGGGTTTGCTGGAGTGTGATACAGACTGCCTGCATAGAAGTGATTTGTGGTCAAGCAAGGATTTTTGCCATGGGAACAGTAATTATGGCTTCAGGCAGCGGGCCAAGAATGCTGTGAGGAAATTCCAGTCCTCTCCTATGGCTTTAGTGAGAGGCTGCAACAAGCTGGCTCTTGTGGCCTGCCTGCAACAGGCATGATCACACATGTAGGGCACATGGCTCAGCATATGATGGGGGGGGGGGGGAGGGAATGCTCCATCTCATCTGGGTGATCTGCTGTGCAAAGTCTGCTTTTGTGCACCCGTGTGCAGTTCATAGGTGACTGTCCTGTGCAGAGGCAAGCAGGGAGGAATGGTGGGCTGTGGAACTGCCTGAATTCTTTATTAGCAGGGTTTAAAGGTATTGGTTGAAGCGCAGGTGGTAAGCAAGGTTGTTATCAGAGGCTTATCAGCTGTCAGAGCTGCCTAAAGCCAGTTCTTCACTCTGCATCTAGAATACTATGTGGAAACGAGCTGAAGCTGTGTGCACTTGGGAGGAGGTGGAAATGCACACTTGCTAGTGAGATGATGACAAACGTGGTGAAGAAGAGTGAATGTAGTTTAATTCCTACCTCCATGGGGCTCTTATACAGCTGTCTGCTAAGCTTTGCATGAAAACTCATCGAGTACTGCTTTTAGTTCAGCGTGTGTTGTGGTAATCTCAGTGTAATTGCTTGGCCTGTGCTGAAGCAGTTTCTGGTTATTACACAATAGTGATTTGGAAGAGATTGAATTAGTGGGGTTCCTTCTGAACCTGCGTGCTCAGTTTGCTGGCTTATGGGTTAGGTCACCAAATATTCCTTCATCGCTTCCATCTGTTCCAGAGTGATTCACCCAGCAGTGTTTGTGTGCTGGTATTTGTGTTCAGCGTTATGGAGAACCTGTCTGCTCTGCTGTAATGATTAGAGGAGCTCAAGGCTGACTGCTGGTTAAGTTTCAACTTGGGAACGGTGGATCGTAAAGCCTGGGTGTGTGCTGTCCTACAAAGCAAGAATGACTGCATTGCTGCAGCGCTTGCCCTTTAGGAATTTTAGAGCTATTTGCCATGGCCACACCTTTTATTTGCTCAGAGGGCAGGTTTGTTTCATGGAGTGTCTCCATAGCAGCTAAGGCTGAGAAAGAAAGTCAGGGAGGGGCTGATGTGATGAGGGGGTGAAGGATGTGCCTTTGTAAAGCTGCTGTGTGCCTGAACGGAGGCATGCTGTTGCTAAATCCCACCTCGGGTTGTGGCAGCAGTTGCTTAATGTCACGCTGAAATTTCTGGTGTCTCACAGTGCATGTATAGATTGGGGCTCCCATAGATGTTGCACCAGGTGCTGCGGCTGTATGTACTGTAGGAAAACAGGCTTTCTGAGTGCCAGACTGTATACAATGCTATGACCAACTGATCTGGTTTCCAGGATGCTGGGAAAATGTGTGTACCCTGTATGTCAGTGTGAGGCTTACTGCTAAGTTCAGCATGCTGGCGCTCATGGGTGGCTGTGACACTGACTGTGGCCCAGACAGAAGTGGGGCTGTAGCAATTTAAAAGGCCCCGAGTTAAAGGTGCCAGGTGTTTGTCCCCAGATGAGCAGAGTTTTTAAACAGTGCTTGAAATCTAAGTGTGCTAATGCCTGCATAGCATCTGGCTGGATTTAACTTGCAAGTGTTCCAGGGGTTTCTGCATTTGAATGAGTGCATCTAAATCAGCCAGGAGCCACTGAGTGGACTGAATTCCCCTCCCCCCTCCCCAGCTCTTGTTTTTTGGGTTTGATTTGGTGAAGTCCCACCTGTGGAAGATGTAGTTACAGCTGAGAACCACTGCATGGTGCAGTGCCGTGGCACACCTTACAGCCATGAAACAGGCTGCAGGCCTCAGTTGCTCAGTATTAATCTTAAATCTCCTTCTTTGAAGGAGGATATGTTTTATCATTTGTTCTCCAGACGTGTTTTCACGCACAAATAAGAATCTGCTATTCTTCTTGCTGTTCTACCATGAAATGGGTAAAGAATACTGGAGGCAGGAGTGGAAAAAGGAGCATTAGGGGTAGAAGTGAGCCTTGCTTTGAGTGAGGCTCCTGGGGGAGATGAGGAAAACTTGCACCATTCTTCCTAGTAGTTGAGATTTATCTCCATTCCTATCTCTTGAATCTCAGCAGAAAACACTGGAATGTTACTAAAAATGTGTGTGAACGAGGTCACTGGACTGGATTTTCCTTAGTAGCTCCTCTTTGCAGAGAGATTTGAGTCTCAAAGTATGCATTCTTCTGTTCCTTTGGGACTGAGCTCATGTGGAGCCTTTGAAACACACTTTGGAGATGCCCAATTCTTTCTGTGCTCTGAGTCTCATTCACTTTTAGCAGAGCAAAAAAGGGTTTGGGTGATTGTGTGTGAAAGTGTTACTGTGGTGGCCTCTTACAGGGACCAAAATCTGCATGATTTTAGGAAGCATGTAGTAAAGGAATGATGCTGATTGGGCAGACTTGCAGGGCTGGAAAGGATGCTGGTGTGTTGATCCCACCTGTTAAGATATATATATATTATTAGCCAGCTAGTAGCTTGTGCTGGCCTTCCTGTGATGGGTGTCTTCCCCTGTCTCCTTTGATAGCAGCTTTGTGCTGCTTTCTGCCAGTAACACCCTCTGGTAGCTCTCACCAGGTACTGATATCACCTGTTGATCTTCAGGTTCTTGATTTGATCACTGTGTGTATGTGAAGCTTTTTGCAATGGCAGAATGTGGTTGGCTTATTGTAATGCATGTGAAATGAATGACAGGACGTGGAGTGGCTAAAGGGTTACATTGGGCAGCTGGACATCTCTATAGAGTTTCTAGGTGTGCCTTTCTCCATTCTCCATTCCCAAGCACAGTGAAGTTTAGGTGTAATCCTAGTGAGAGTGAGCCAGATGCTTAGTGTGTTATGAGCTAAATATTGTTTTTATTTTAAGCTGTGAAAGCAGAGGCTAATTTGAAATTCTTACAACTCATTTGTTAAAATGTGCTTTTAAAGCCAAAAAGTGGCTTAGAGTTCGGGCGATGGTTAAGAATGTAACCTGGAAAAATAGAGAACACTGGGATTCTGCCTTGCAGCAGGTTTCCCTTCTCTAATTCATGAAAGGGAGCTAAAATATTGATAATGAGCCCACACAGAGCAGGAGTGTTGCATTAATTTAATGCAGCTTGAGCAACAGGCCCTCCATAGCTGTGTGCTGAGGACAGAAGGAGGTTGCTGTCATAGCAACACTCCCAGGCAATGCTTTACCTGTCAGCAGAGTGTGTCTAATTGGTGCTGGTGGTGCTGGAAACAGCCTTACCCTGGACTAGGTAAGATTTGGCAATGCAGCTTTAAAGATGGTGTTTTTTTTTTTCTGTAAACAGGAAGAGGTTTATTAACTGAGCTGATGAATTTATGCAGAGCAGTGTTACTGTGTTAGCGCAGTATTGCTTCTGTTAATCTCTTTGTAAAAATACCAGCTGCAACAGAATAAGCTGAGCAGAAATGTCAGTGTGAATTAACATCTGTGAGTGGGGTGGCTGATTTTAATGTGAAGAGCTGGCTGATGTGTGGCACAACTGGGCTTCTCCCAGGTGCTTGGGAATACAAAGGCAGAGGAGTGCTGTGGGCTGAGCCTGGCCAGCAGCCCAGCACCCACACAGCTGTGTGCTCACCTCCTTCCCTCCTTATGGCTCAAAGAGTTCTGTCCTTAAATAAAGGAATAAAAACAGTTCAGGATCTGCACTTTGTTATTAGCCTTTTCAGTAATGCTCAGAATCCCCAAGGGAGGTGGTGCTGGCAAGAAGCTGCATCTTCTGAAACAACCGGACTTGATTTGTTTCTTCTGGGTCTGGTGCAATACATTGCTTTGTATGGGGTGTTTGAGTTTATTTATAACACAGTTTTAAAGAATAAAAGGCCTCTTAGCAATCGCTGCAACTGTAAAGGCAGCCACTGAGAGTCCCACTGATGTTCCTACCACAGAGTGCGAATGGATGGAGCTGTCTTCAGTTTACCTCAGGCAGTGTTATTCCAGAATGCATCCACCAACACAGACTTGCAGTTTGGTGTGCCCCAGCAGCACCAATGAAGGAAGAAATGCAGAGGAAAAGGCAGCAGCTGCTGGGGTTTCCCTCTGGTGAAGACTTCCCTGCACCGACTGCCTGGTGTCACCCCAGCTATGGCCTGTTCTCTCCTAAGCTTGTTCACCCGGCATTTCTGCGCAGGGCCACCAGGGCTGGATGTGCAGAAACCAGCTTGTCTCTTGCTTGCACTCAGAAATCCCAGTGCTAATTACAGCAACTGTTAAAAGGGCCATTGCTCATTATGACTTTGTTAGGTGACATTGCCATGGGTGCTTCTTGCCTTTGCAGGACCAGGGCAGTGCTTGTGCAGGTGACCAGCAGCAGCACATGAAGCATGGCATTGGAACCTGCCCCAGTTTCACCTATTCAGTACATCAAAGTCCTCGAGCTCTGCTTTGAAGAGCAGTACTGAGCAGTCAGACAAGAAATTCAGGATCTGAAGAAGAAAAAACCCAATCTCCTGTCTGTAATTCGGTGTGCTGGGCTCAGTTTGTGACCTACTTTCCTGGCCTGTTCCCTGTGCAGCCAGCAGAGCTCCTGTTGCTGTACAGGTCGTGTTACTGCAGGTGCCAGCAGATACTGGGTAGGGGGGAATAGCATCCTGGCAGCTTCCATTGGAGTGCCTGGGTGGGAGTGAAGGCAGGGCTGGGCTTTATTTCCTGTTGCTGGTAGGGGTCTTCTACTGTGACACTATGTAAAATAGTTTGGAAATTAGAAGAAGGTGCTTTTGGGTGCTGAATTTATGTGGCCGTGTTTGCTTGTGCTCACAGTGAGCTTTGAGGTCCTTTGCATAACTTGGTTGAAATTCTTACTGTTTTTAAGTATAGCTTGTGCTAAGTGGTAATGAAATGCAACGTTTGCTTTTAGTCATAGTAATGCCTTTTTTTTCAACCTTCTTGGTTTTGCTTAGTTCTGGTCAGTTCAGATCACTTGGATCACAAGGGGTGCTATAATGAACTAAAGTTGCATGCAGTGGTCTCAGAGCCATTCGGTGTTGTTCTCAGGGAATGAAGGGAGAGCAGTGCAGGTGTGTGAATAGATGGAATTACACCTTGCCTGCAGATAGCAGAAGGCCTGGAATAAATAAATGCATGTCTATTGTGTGGTATCAGTTTGCTTGGGCAGAGTGATTCTGGTAGGAGCCCTTTTGGGAGTTTTGGTTAAATAAGCTCTGTAAGGCATGATGCTGCTCTATGGAAAACCAAAGGAAGATACTTTGCTGTTCTGCTCTGCAAGTAGCTGTGTTGACTTCAGTGTGGAAGTCTTCCTGCCAGAGGCAAGGGAGGATGTGGTCACAGACCTTGCGCTCGTGTTTGTTTCTCAGCTTCAGAACGCTCAGTCCTTTGGCTGAAGTGTTTGCTGAGGTGTTGCTGTACTATTGCCCTGTAGAAGATGCTGTTGCTATTCTGAGGACTGTGGCTGGAAAACAACCCAGTGATCTGATAATACACATTCTATATGATTCTCCTTATTTACACTTCAGAGTAGCTTTCTTCAAGGAGCTTCATTTTCTTTCCCTCTTTTTTTTTTTTTCTTGGGGGAGGGAAGGAAGGGGGAGAGTTCCATTTACTTTTTAATATCTCCACGTTGTCATCCCATTTTCATTGGAGAATAGCATCTTTATCTCATCATTAAGCCATAAATTGCCTTTTGCTTAAGACTTCCTCTAGACTTGGTAGCCCACAGTAAAATAATTGGTCTAATCTTAATGAATGGCGTTAAAAAGGTACAAATGAATAGATGTCAGCTGTCTGCTTTGCTATTTCGAATCAGCTACCAATGCTCAAGCTTAACCTTACAGTATGAAAATCAATCTGACACCAGTCATCAGAAATACGGTTATATTTATTAGGAAGCAGTGAATATCAGTGCCCAATGCTCGACGCTGGCTTCAGACAACTCAGCAATGCTTCAGCTCCTGTGATTCCTGGTGTTTACCTCGACGGAGCCATTGGATAGTGCTATTCAATTACCAAATTGGATCTTGCTTATATTTAATTGATGATGATGAGGTTGACTGTCAGTATATTTTCACTTGCGCTTCTGTTCAGCTTCTCTACGCCTTAATATCAGTTGTTCTATTCAGGTGTTCTGAATACAGTGGAGTTCAGTAGAAATGCTGTCAGTTTACCTTTCTTCTTTTCTCTTCCAGCGGGGATCTGACGAGCTTTTCTCTACTTGTGTTACTAACGGACCCTTTATCATGAGCAGCAACGCTTCTTCTGCAGGTAAAACTGCCTATAAGAAAAGAATAGCAATTGATGGGTATTGCAGATACTATCAGGAGGTCTGATTTTGTTTTTATATATTTTTTTTAAATTAAATGTATTTATTTCTAATACTTACTAGGTCTTTGTAGGTTTATTTTTCAGCACCATCTTGTCTTGCACCTTGATGGCTAGCAAACTGAAAAAATTTGCTTCAGAACATTTGTTCTAATGATTTTTACAGTAATAAAATAAATTTAGCTGTAAACTGGTGTCTTTGAAACACAGTTGTGTTTCACACAGGATTATTTAGGCCATATATAGCAAACTGCTGTTGTTTATTCTGGGAGTCTGACACCATCTAGAGGTCAGTGATCCCACCAGAACAGAGTTTTGCCTAATGTGCTCACCAGTGCTTTGAATTATCTTACCTTGAGCTGCTGTTCTCTTTTCAGCCCCTGGTTTTGCTCTGCCAGACCCTATCAGTTGTCTGATAGTGCCATAGATGTAATCCAGCAGATCTAAAACGTTGGGTTGTTTTTATTGTTGTAATATCAATTGTTTGAGAAGAACATCATCAAATCTGCTTCATTGCTAAGAATGCTGGAGTGAAGAGAAATAAAGCAGCAGTCTGAAATAACAGATTGGAATTAAGCAGTAGAAATGTGAGTGTCTGGGGATCTGCATGCTGCAAAATGGCCACTGGAGAGTATGTTCCATTGCAGTGACATTCAGCTCCATCACTCACATTCATGTAGTCTGCAAAGGAGTAAAACTGTGTTCAGACTCGGGTTAAATTGGACAATAGATTTTCTCTGTAACAGAAAGAAGTGGACAGGGAGCACAAGATGCACACCAGAAGTACTGATTGTGTTTGCTCATCAAACTCACCCTAATGAGCAGCTGCTCTTTTTTTTTTTTTTTTACAGCTAATGGAAACGACAGCAAAAAATTCAAAGGGGACAGCAGAAGTGCTGGGGTCCCATCCAGAGTAATCCACGTCCGTAAGCTCCCCAGTGACGTCACGGAGGCTGAGGTCATCTCTCTGGGCTTACCTTTTGGCAAGGTCACCAACCTTCTGATGCTGAAAGGCAAAAATCAGGTACTGTGTCCACAGCTGACAGCAGATGTTGACAAAGACTTGAGTTTGTCATCAGTAACGCAGCTCTGAGTTGTTCTGACAACTGTTACTCATTTGGATTGATAACTTCTGCATGCTGTGTTTTACTTTTCTGTGGCTGTCCCACGAGCTGTAGAAAATACAATTTTCAGGCTGCTCAAGTAGCTGAGTCCATAATTATTGGTAGTCATTCATAATTAGCATCATGCTTGTTCTTGTAGATTACAGGCTAGGTAAATGGTTTGGCCAGCAGTGTCGTGAGTTGGCCTTTTTCACTCCAGCCAGTTTGGTTGTTGAGTAACCACCACTGTAACCTTGCATATTAAGGATACCTTTCCAGATAGAAAAAAATGAGCTGGGTGAAGCTGCAGCACCACTGGTTAATGCATAAGGTGTGTGTGAGCTTTGTGACTGTAATCGTACAAATTAAGGAGTTAAAAAGCAAGCCAACTTTAATCATTGCTTCAAGTACTGTGTCTTTAATCCTAGTGATGAAAATGTCTCTATGTAGTGTGATTTCATGGAAGGGCTGCTCCAAAAGTAATGCTTATTGGTTTATTATGTTGGCTAGTGATGTCACATGCAGCTGCTGGTGGGATGGCAGTGGAGGCTGAAGCTTCCCATCAGTATTCTTTTACATTTGGTTGCTGTGCTACACATGGCAGCAGAGGGGTGGTCTGACACAGTGACATCTGACACACGGGGGTGTGGAATTCAGTTCCTGCAGTTGTGCATCACACAGAGTAACCTCTGCTTAATGTAATGACTTGCTAAAATTCCTTATGTTTTCCTTCTAAAATAGAGAAGACCACAAAGGTGTGAAACAGTGAGTAGGTTTACAGAAGTATGGAAAGCTGCTTATTATACTAAGTGTTGAGAGTCTGGATTATTGCTCTACTCCAGTGTTCTAGCAAGCACTTCTGTCATTGCCAGTCCCCCAAATATATGTAGCATAAAGATCTTAGGATGAGTTGGCTTTTGCATTAATGCCAGTCTGGCCTATGAGTGCAACTGTGAAAATTAAATGCTGTTCATTTCAACTAGAAGCTCCCTCTGAATTCATCAATCACATGCTACTGATAAGCATTCATGTCTGCTAGTGTGAGCTGCTTTGCTAATGTGCTGAATTGATTGATTTGACTTTCTGTGTAGGCTTTCATAGAAATGAATACAGAGGAGGCAGCCAACACCATGGTAAACTACTACACCACAGTCACTCCAGTCCTTCGAAGCCAGCCCATCTACATCCAGTTCTCCAACCACAAGGAGCTTAAGACAGACAACTCACCAAACCAAGCAGTTAGTTTCTTTCTTAACGTTGTCACACAGGTGGGAGGGGCAGATGGTTCCCAGCTGGTGGTTTTGCTGCTGCTGTAGGCCTGGAGGGGTTTTGAGATGAACTATATCTACAAAAGTGTTGAAAAGAGCACGTTGTGTTTCCTGAGAATTTGATTGAATAGAAATGCCTCTCCATCTAGGTTCTAATAGGTTGTCTTTCAGCATGGCTGCTTCTGACCACCTTTTTCCCTTTGCTTGCAACTTTTTCATTTGCTACTTGATTTCTACCCCAAGCTTCTAGCTTATAGATGAATACCTACTGTAATAGCTTTTGTCCAGAGCTTCAGCAGACTATTAAATGAGCTGCTAAAACTTCCTTAATGTTGGGGAGAAAATGAGTGAGATCACAAGGAATTGCACTCTAGCATTCTTTAATAAGAAACTGTAACAGTACTTCTCTAAAGACTTACAGTGCTTCAAAAATGCTGCTGGTGTTCAAGAAGTTTATGTAAAATGAAGCTCTGATGGAGGCAAAACCCCTAACTCCTGGAGAGGGTTGCTGGTATGTGCTAGCTTTGAAACAGGCAGAACTGAACACAGTGGTTTTTAATGCTTTTGTGTAAAACAGGCTCTGCATAGTAGAAAATTCCATTTTTGGCTTAGCTGCTCTTGGCAATCTTTCAGGACTGGAGCATTGGAAAGAAGTTCAGGTTACTTGCACCTCCTTATCAGGAATGGCTTCCTAACACGTCCAGTTTGCCTCCTCACTTTTCAGCCTGACTTCCATCGGCATCAGAGCATCTCCTGCTGTGCAGATGAAGTGCCACTGCTTGGTGCATCTAACAAAACCACAACTTGATGCACGTGTTATATGCAGAAAGGACACTCAGCAGGAACTGCCATGTCAGTTTTCACTGCTGGATCCCCATGGCAGTTGTGCACTGAACTTGTTAGCTTTTTGTCAGCTTCACTATTGTTCTGGAGGTGATGTTGCATTCCAAAAGAGCCTGGATTTACCTTTTTCCTGAGCAGTGGAATAACATTGCAGCATTAGTGGGTGCTGAGCAAGAGTATAGATAACAGTAGTATAAGTAGCATTTTATTTAGTGTGTTTTGCATTGTTATTGATTGAGGTGACCTCATATTTCCCACGTCTAAAATGTGCTGAAATACTGCACTCTCAGCTCTAGGAACAGTAAATTGCTGCTTGTTGTTGTGTAGTAAATAGATGGGGAAACTCAAGAAAAGCTGTATGTGTATTTTTGCAAGCAGGAGTGTCAGTCTAACAGGATGTTTGGTTCTGCAGCGTGCCCAAGCAGCTCTGCAAGCAGTGAACTCTGTTCAGTCAGGAAACCTGGCACTGCCAGCCCCTGCTGCAGCTGTGGATGCGGGGATGGCAATGGCTGGCCAGAGCCCTGTGCTGAGGATCATTGTGGAGAATCTCTTCTATCCTGTCACTCTAGATGTTCTGCATCAGGTAAAATATGTCCTCACAACTTGCACTTGGAGGAAGGGAAAGAGACAAATAGGGAATTACACATTGTTAGAGTTGTAACAGCACATGTCTGTGTCTGTAAAGCAAGCTCTGGAAAGAGCAGCTCTGACCACAACTGCAAGTTTTCTGCTTTCTGGAGACCCTTATGCCTGCATGAGGCTCTCCTTGTTTTGTTTTCAATCTGGCCAGTCTTAATTTGCAGAGGTTTGCTGGCCCACTGTAGTCAGATTGCAACCTGGTGTGGCAGGAAGGACAAATGTTAGAGTTTCAAGACTGGTCTTAATACTCTGGTGTTAATACACTGCTTCCTCCACCCACAACAATGCTTAGCCACCATGGGAAACTACTGCACCATACTAAGTGACGTATACCTATGTCACTTAAATAGTAACCTATCTGAAAACTTACTTCTGCTCTGCACTGCAGTCACTCAACTTGACCTTTGTTTAAGATGCAAGCTTGACTGCATGTAAAAATCCCTGAAATTCTGAAAATGTTTGAGTTTGTGAAGGTCTGTGTGTATCTTCCCATATAAGAGTGATGTTAAAATGAGGACTTTATTAAAGATGCACTGAGCTAATCCTGTTCCTTCTCTAGGCAGTTGCCAAGATGTAGGATAAACAGTGCTTGTGGCATAGTTTAAAACCTACTTTCAAGCTGGGAAGCTTACAGGGTGACAGGGACAGTTCTTATTGTTTCTGCTTCTAATAATGTGAGATATGAATGTGATGCTCAGTTCTGGTGATGGGGTGACAAAGTGTGCAAATATTATCTTGCAGATTTTTTCCAAATTCGGTACAGTCTTGAAAATAATTACATTCACGAAGAACAACCAATTTCAGGCTCTGTTACAATATGCTGACCCCATGAGTGCTCAGCATGCCAAACTGGTGAGTACTATGCTTGCAGTGTTAAACACCTGCGTTGTTTCAACTTTTCACCTTGCTGTTGTTATTCTAGGACAAATGTGTTTATGTGGTTTTGTGAAAGCATCACCCAAATGGCAGATTGCACGTGTGAGTGGGAGGGAACTTCACCACCAAGAGCAGTGTGGTGTAGCAAGGATAATTATTGAAGGGGACGAGTAGAAGTGATAATTCTGCACAGGTTATCTGTTTGTCTTTGAACGCAGCACTCCCTGGAGTGATGCAGTGCTTTCTCTCCTCAGAGATTTCTTTGTGATATTTAATATGAATTCATTTTGCATTTAAAAAGTGATTTATTTCCTTGCAGTCTTTGGATGGGCAGAATATCTACAATGCCTGTTGTACGCTGCGCATAGATTTCTCAAAGCTCACAAGTCTCAATGTAAAATACAATAATGACAAAAGCAGAGATTACACACGACCCGATCTACCTTCTGGGGATAACCAGCCTCCTCTTGATCAGACCATGGCAGCTGCTTTTGGTGAGAGTTCTTAACGTGGGAGCAGGGCAGGTGAAACAACTCCTATTAGTTGGGGAAGAGAGGATATAATTCTACTGTGTTTGGTTATGAAAAATTTTAGAGTGTAGTGTGAATGAGGAATTCTGGGATCGTTGAATCTGAGTGCAAAATACTTGCACGGGCATATGTTTGTGGCTGCATGTAGCTGCTGTGAAAGCTGTTTGTGTGGGGACTTAGAAGATTTTAGCAGCTGTCTGTGCTTCGAGTGCCATCTGCTGTTCTGTTTACAGCACAGACTGAGCATTAATTTGGGGGTGTTGTAACCCATACTTCTGGAAACCGTACCATGGGTAAGCAGTGATGGGAGCTGATAACTTGTATTCTGGTCAACAGCTGCCTTCTGCTGGCAGTGTCAGCCCAGTAGGGCTGGAGGAATGCTGCTGTCACTTCTTGAAAAAACTCAGTGTTGCTTTAAAGACACTTTTGATCTGCTGGTTACGGTTTAGCTTCCAATTCATACATAGAAGGACAGATGAAGATAGCTAAGCCTAGAGTTTTCTTGCTGTTGAGTATCTGTGTATAATGTGTGTCTCTTTCCCAGGTGCCCCTGGAATAATCCCTGCCTCTCCATATGCAGGAGCTGGCTTTCCTCCCACTTTTGCAATTCCTCAGGCTGCAGGTACTGTACTTCGTAAGTTGGAATTTTATATAGGTTCTCTGGTTGTTGCTGAAGCATCTTGATGTTTTAAAGCTAAGTAGTGGTGGTTTGGGGGGGGGGGATGGAGGGGGGGGGGAGTGTAGTCCTTTAAGTCCTAAATGCTGACACTTTGGGTATGGAGGGGAAAGATTTTTTTCAGTACACAATCTTAGCCAAGTGTGTAGCTGTAGTTACTCTGGCTAGGCAATATTCACGTGGAAAGAAGATCTGAGTGGGAGCAACACTAAAACCAGTATTTAAATATTACTCTATTGGGAGATTTATTGGTAAGTTAAGGTGTTTGCATTTAGCTTTTCCTCATGGGGCTGCTGAGTTTCGGAAACCCACCGTTACATCTGTAGAAGTGAACAGAAGCAAGGAATCTTTGCTTTCCCATAAGAACTGAGTAAAGCTGGTATCCAGTATGGGCTGAATTTACATTACTGCAGTTGCTCTGAAGCTTAAAATTCGTGTTGCTGATAGCAAAATATTTCTACTTACATGCCTAGCCAAATATGAGACAAATACTTATGCTTTAGGTGCTAAATATACTTGTTAGTGTCAGATAAACAGTTCTGATCTTTTCATAGCATACCAAGCTATGTTGACTTCCCATAACTTGGTGGGATTTTCTTCTTTATGAAAGAACAATCTCAAACCACATGCTAATATTTTGTCAGTGTGTTTTCCTCATGGGGATGCAGACCATGCCCCTTGAAGTAATCCCATGTGATTCATTACTAACTGTTGTTTCTAGAGCTTCAGCCCTCCAAAGGGCAACACTTAATGTGGTGAGGTGCCAGGTGTTCCAGAAATGAAATCTCAGTGTTTCTTCATTCAATAAGAGATTAGCCAAGGGTAGCATGATAGCTGATAATTTTTATATGCATGGTTAAAGAACAAAGCATTTTTTGGCATGCACTGGTTGGAAAGCCCCTTCCAATTACACCGTTTGTGAGACCTTTCCTGCCCCACCAGAGCTGAGGCTTTGTGCTGATTCCGCTTCTTGTGAAACGTGCAAAATATTGTAGTCAACAAGATTGTGCTGAGGCATCTGTTGAGCACCAGGCACTGCAAAGAGCAATTACTATGAGAAATGATACCATTTCCTGCAGCACCAGAACTGGAGGCTTCTGTTGCTGTTATAGTCACTGTGTTTTGAATGGTTACTTGCATGTTACAGAAGGTGTGCTGTTCTCCCTTCTGGTGCAGCAGATACGCTAGAGTACGTGCTGTTAACTTCTTCACTGGTTAATATTCTTTAATTTCCAGGCTTGACAGTTCAAAATGTTCATGGAGCTCTAGCTCCTTTGGCTATCCCAGCAGCAGCTGCAGCGGCTGCAGCAGGACGGATTGCCATTCCCGGCCTCACTGGGGCAGGGACCTCTGTTCTGCTGGTTAGCAATCTGAATCCTGAGGTTAGTGGAGTCCTAATTTTACTTTTTTTCTCCTTCCTGTTACCTCTACTTTCACTTTCTGAATGCGGATTATGCTGAAAATCATTCAAAGTGAAACCCTACTGTATCCTAAAGGAAACGGCAAAGTTAGAAAAGCAGATGTGCTCTGCCAGCTCTCAGTCTCAAAGCAGACAGTACTCTAGTTGCTGAAAGGAAATCAGAAAGTCCATCTCTCAAATTAAAACCTTGCTGCTCTTTAGTCGAAAGCTGAGGATGCTGCCTGCCTGCTCTTGTCCCACAAAGACTACAATACCTGTCCCCTCCCTCCCTTCATTTGGAATCTCTCTGCCATTCCCATGTAGTATTGTCACTGGGTCAGAAGAGTCACATCCATTCTTTCTTTCCCTTAGCATGTTCTAGATTTTTAATACATTAATTCAGAACTACAGAGTTCATTCTGACCTTTGCTCTGTATAGTGTCTGGACCCCTGCCAGCTTCACTTCATACTTGTGCAGTTATTTCCTCTGCCATGTGCTTGCACATTTTTCCTTTCCAAGATTTTGGGAAGGTTTTCCTTAGCTAAACCCCTTAACAGCTCACAGTTTACATTTTCAATTCTGTTTGACTTAGTGAGTTGAAATGCTTGGGTTTCCTCAATAACAAAGCAGGAAATTATGTGCAAAAAGTCTTTAACGGAAGATTGCATCATAAGAATTTGATATCTTGAATTTTTCCCAGTCAGCTTTTGGCTCTGTGTTGGATTGAAAGTGTAGCATCTCCTGTTGTGTGTGATAGCGTGTGATCAGTCTGCTGAGCACACTTTAACTGGTGGGACTGCACACACACAACTTAATCCTACTTTGCAAAGCTATAAAACTTAACAGTGATGGCAGAGTAACCACAAAACCTCTTTTGCATCAAAGGAGAAGCCTGGATGTGATGAGTAATCAAAGAAAAAACAGTTAACTTTTGGTGAGAGGCACCAATTGGAGCAGTATTTCAGACTCACCTGCCAGTACTGTTTTCTCCAGGGCTTAAAATAATGCTGAGGACTGCAAGCAGCCCTGGTTTGGATGAGGTGTATTTTCTGCCATTCCAGAAGCTGTCATCTCAGTCCCAGTGTCATGCGTGCTCAAACAAAACACTTTTAAGAGCTGGCCTTGCTGTTCTCAACCATTGTAATGCTGCCTAGCTTGGTTTTCTGGGGGATGATTTTGTGTCATCTGGATGGCAATGATAAGACTGTGCTTTTCACCCCTATTTACTTTGCATGTGCTTGCTGCTCTCCAAGAGTGGCATCTGAGGGGTGTGTGCCTTGTTCACATATTGGGTTATTTCATGCCTTGTGTTTTTTGGATGAGCTCCTCACTATCCATCCAGCTTATCTTTGGGCTAGAGAGACTTTGATACTTGTACTGAAGCTGTGAACTAACAGACCTGATACCTGAAACTTTTTCCATTGCCTGTATAATCAGTGTTGTAGAAACTTACCTGTGCCACAAACAGTTAGTTAAGAGACAGTATTTCTCCAGAGTGACTGCTCTGCAATAAGGTGGGAGGCTTTTTTTCCTGAGTCAGAAGCATGGTAATTGAAATGACTCCATCTTTTTTTCTTTCTATGGCAAGCAGAAGTCGTCTCAAGTCTTCAGCTTGCATTGACTTTCACTTGGAATGCAGTTGTCAGTGGGAGCAGAGATGCTTTCCCTTTCTGGATCAGTAGTAGCAGTGCTGGCTTCCTGCACAGCAATTCCAACCCCTCTGAGACAGATGGAAGGGAACAGACTTGGTTGTAAAGTGCTACCAAGCTCCTTTTATAGCAAGCATTCCTACCAGGCTTTTTTTTGGTAGTGGTGCAGCTGCTCATCCACATGACATGGCTTAGTATCTGAATTGGCTTTTTACTTTTTCACAATTAAACATGCAATTATAGATTGCTTCCCTTTGTCGTTAATCCTCAAGGAGCAGCTCCAGCTGTTTGATTGGATCCAAGAAGTGTTCCCTCTGCAGTGGCAGCAATCAGCAACAGTTTTAGTGAAATTTTGGGGAACATCACTGCAATTTAACTCAGTATTGAAGCTTGTGAAGTCATTCTGTTGCGATACTGTCTCTTACCTCTTTGTATATCTGAAGTTAAAAATGCCTTTTCTTTATCATTGTGTTCCACTAGGTAAAACCTATTAACTGTTTCTGTAAACAAGTTATTGTATGTAGAATTCTATAAATCTGACTGATGGAACACTACATATTTCCTTATGTATTTACTGACCTGTGTTTTTTGCTACTTTTTTCTTTTCTCCCCCATCCCTGAATATTTTTTTTTCTTCCCCTGATCCGGAATTTCTTTGCCAACTGACTGCACGGTACTTCTGCTTCCTGTTGTTGCTTGAAACAAACCAAACCAAACAAACATATATATATACACTCCCCTTTCAAAAAAAAAACAAAACAAAACACAAAAACAAACCAAAACCAAAAAAAAAAAACCCTGCTCTTCGGAAACCAACCTGCCCTTCAATATTAACCATCTTGAAAACTTCATCATCCATCAACCAATTTCGCCATTTCCGGGGATTCTGCCCTTCCTCGTTGTGGACGATTTGTGCAACCTCGCTCTCCCCTTCGATTCCTTACCTCTTCCCTGTCCCTCCGCTGCCTTGCTCTGCTGTTCTCTAAAGAGAGTTACACCCCAATGCCTCTTTATTCTTTTCGGTATGTTATCATTCACACTTTTTATTATCTTGTTTTTTCATTTATTTGAGATTTACTTTATTTATTTTGATTTTTTTTGGATACTTCAGAAATGTACAGTTTGCAGTTTGCCTTTTTTTTGTTTGTTTTGAATGCGTAATTTCGTTTTTACGTTGTTTAGTTTGCTATTTAATTTAGTTTGCCTTTATTTTACATTCAGTTATGCATGATTTATTGCTTTGCATGTCTTTTTTATAAGAGTTTTAAATTGTGATAGCATGCTAAATTGTCCAGTCTTCTGGCAGTTAGATTTTGCCTTTTTTTTTGTTTTTGCTAAAACCCAGTATCTTTTCTTTAATGTATTGTTCCATTATTATTCTGCTATATAAGAATTTTCCTTAAGTAGAGCAGAATAAGTAAAACGTGGTTGGAATGAGATCAGTTCTGATTGTGAATGTTTTTTTGCTCTTGGATTGGTTAGCTAAAATTAAGTTGTATGAGGCTTCCTTCTTACCCCTCCCTAAGACTGTTTTTTGTTTCCTCACTTTCTGAAGGAGTCTATGGTGATGTGCAGAGGGTGAAGATTTTATTTAATAAGAAAGAGAATGCCCTGGTTCAGATGGCTGATGGAAACCAGGCTCAGCTTGGTAAGCAAGCTTAAAAGTATCAACTGATAGCATTAAGAGGCACGGGGTGGTCAAAGCTTTCTGCCCTTTAAGACAAAAACAACTCCTTATGTACTTAATTGCTTGTCTGCATCTGTAGCATTGCTCTGAGGCAGCTCTGAAGAAGTGATGGGTAATTTGTGTCAGATAATCTAGGGGTAGAATAATGGAATTATCAGTACAGGTTCTTTCCTATGAGAGCGGTGAGGTGCTGGAACAGCTGCCAGAGAGGCTGTGGGTGCCCTGTCCATCCCTGGAGGTGTTCAAGGCCAGGTTGGATGGGGCCCTGGGCAGCCTGGGCTGCTATGAAATGTGGAGGTTGGTGGCCCTGCATGTGGCAGGGGTTGGAGATTCATCATCCTTGAGGTCCCTTCCAACCCTGGCCATTCTGTGATGCTAAGGCAGAACGATGATGCCTGTCATTGTATTCCTAGGAGATGCAATATCCTCCCTAGGGAAGAACTAAAATGAGGTTCTAGCTTTGATAAAGCGTCTGAACAGAACTGGAATGCCACTGTACTCAGCTTTGTGTTGCACCATTGCAGCCATGAGCCATTTGAATGGCCAGAAGCTCTGTGGGAAGCCAATCCGTATAACGTTGTCCAAACATCAGACAGTGCAGCTCCCTCGTGAGGGGCAGGAGGACCAAGGTCTGACCAAGGACTATGGAAACTCTCCTTTACACCGTTTCAAGAAACCAGGCTCCAAAAACTTCCAGAACATCTTTCCTCCTTCTGCCACTCTTCATCTGTCCAACATTCCGTGAGTATCAGTGTGGGAAACCTCCTGTGCTGCTCAGTGTGGAAATGTCCACAAACTCAGTGTGGGGGGTAAAATGTGACTTTAAGTGCTCACAGGAGAGAAGCTTGCTTTCCTTCCTGTTGTTCTCCGTAGTCTTTCCAGGCCAAGGAGCTGTGCTGTTGGTAGAGGAACTCAGCAAAGGGTCTGTTTTAGTGCTGTAGTCTGATACTTATTTGACTGAAAAATGAATAAAATTATTGGTTTCAGACCTTCAATAGCTGAAGAGGACCTGAAGATGTTGTTCTCAAGCAATGGTGGGATGGTCAAAGGCTTCAAATTCTTCCAGTAAGTGTTTTTTTTTCCCACCTCTCTTAAATCCTGTCCTTACATCCAGGTGAGGAGGGTAGAATTGCCTGACTTATCAAAATCTAAGGCTAAGGGAACAGTGAGCAGCACTGTCACATAGCAGTCCAACTCATCTGGAAGAAAGAATTCAACAGCATCTCTGGATGGAGTGCATGGTTGATAAAACTTTAAGGTAGCTGAGTGAGATTTTGTGGTAAGCATGTTTATCTTAGGAGTGTAGTTTTCCACATTAAAAAAAGAAATAGACATTATATTGCATTTATCCAGGTAGTTAATATTCAGTTTGACCTTGAGCACCAGGTGATAAAACTTGCACTGACTTAAGCAAATGCTGTGTGCAGTGATACTGAATGTGCCTTAAATCTGTGTCTTGTCAGGAAGGACCGTAAAATGGCTCTGATCCAGATGGGCTCTGTGGAAGAAGCCATTCAATCACTCATCGACCTCCACAATCATGACCTGGGTGAGAATCACCACCTGCGTGTGTCCTTCTCCAAGTCCACCATTTAAAGCTTTGGAAGGCATGAGACAAAATGGACTTGACTTAACCTCTTGAGTTCAGCCTTGACCTTAAAAGGCTGAACACGAGGGTTTCAACTTCCATCATTCCAGAAAAAAAAAAAAAGAAAAGCCACTTTAAAAATGCAGCTGAAGTGACCTTAAAAGACCAGAGATTTTATTTTTTTAAAGAGAAATCAGTTTACCGGTTTTTAAAAAAAGAAAAGAGAAAAAATTAAATCTAATTCATATTGCTAACCTTGCGGTGATGGGTAACAATCTTGACTGTTCAAATAAAATATCACAAGTTGAAGTTTACACTTTGGAACCTGCTCTGGGAAATTCCCCTCCCTTCCTGTTCCTTCTCCCCCGAAAAGCAGATCCCAACAAGTTTATCAGGTTTCACATTGATGCCTTTGTTTTTTTTCTTTACCCATCCATGCCTTGAAAGACCTAAAACCACTGTGTACGTTCACTTTTGCGCCTTTTGAGTCAGGATTTTGCAAAATGTGTGGTTGTGTAGGAGCTCCCAACCCAACTAGCACAAAACCAAGTTGCATTGATCCTACCTAAACTGTGCATCCGCTATCCTGTGCCTTAAACCTTTTCCTTCTTTTTGGGAAAACATCTGAATTGTGGAGGTCGGATGGGAGAGCGGAGGGGAAATGAATGAGTTCTGGCTCACTAGATCTACTTGTAGGGAAGAATTAATCAAGCTGGCAGAGTGGATAAAGAAAACATTGGGCTTTGACTCTTCAGGCAGTCGTATCCCACTTGTCTCAATTGCGTAGCATCACGTGTTTTTTTTTTTTTGGTGCCACTTTCCAATCTGCTTGTGGTTTATCTCCATCTGCAAACCTCCAAGTGGGAGTTAAGATCCCTGGTGTGACATTCAGACCGAGTAGAAGGGTCTGGGTGGGGAAACATTCCCAAGACCAAATCACATTCCGTTGTCAGTAGTGAGCCAACAGGCTCTGCCCTTTGATACACAATTAACCACTGCTGGACATTTGTGAAGACAAATCATTAAGAATTTGTCAAAATTATGTGTGTATATATATCTCTAAATACTTGGCTAGGATTTGAAGAGTTGTTGGATATCCCACATCTAGAAAGGTGTTCATGCAAGTCACCTTCGTGCCCCTGACTTGAAATTAACAAGACCAGTGTAGCTCTGCCATCATTCTTATAGCGTGTCTTCAGCATTTGAGCTTTTTGTTTTAATTCTTGTATTATACTTTTTGATGCAGTTGCTGTCATCTGTGCCTAGCAATATTTCCAGTTGACCAAATATTCTAATCTCTTTATATGCAAAAGAAATAGTTTAAGTACCTTTTTATAGAATGGTAAGATGGTATAAACGTAATCTAAATTTACTCCTTTGTGATATTACCCTTGTATACTGTACTTTCTTTTTGTTTTTTTTTATAATTGAAACTGTAGGGCAGTGATTTAGTTATCAGGCTGAGGTCATGACTGAGGATGAGGATGTAATGACATGGGTGAAACACGTTGAGCAGACTTTTAAAGCAATGTGTTTGAGATACCAAGCGTAATTAGCTTGTGAATTTAAGGACCAGGCTCAAGTTTTTCCACTTTTTTTAACCGATAAGCCCAGGTATTTTTAAGTTATAGGAAGGGAATTCATTATAAGTAGAACACAGCAGATCGTTTTCTCCCAGTGATAAAACAACCTTTGTGTTTTCTGGCTTACAACTCTTTCCCAGGCCATTCTGCCTTCTATTTCGTGTAATCCAACGTTGCCTTACATTTCCCTCTAACCTGCAACCTGTTTGGATGCAAAATAACAAGAATCTTGTACTTTTTTTCAGGGTTTTTTTCTGCAAATTGTGGACCAAAGTTTTGTTTTCTAATTGTCTTAGTGTTGCAAGTTACGGTTTCCTTGCTCAGTGTGGGAGCTCTGACTTGCCCAGCACTGAGTGTTTGGAAAAGTCTTAACTTTTCTTCGTTCCTCCCTGAACTCTTGAGGATGTGAATTATGCTGGAGAAGCGCGTGAAGTCTGAGTGAGGGTTCAGCTTGGGTTGCTGGCGTGAGATCTGGAGCACTTCCCTGCCCCCAGCCTTCGTTTCTGTGGCTGAGTGTGCAGCCATCAGTGCTGGCTTCAGTTACCTCGCCATCTGAGCAAGCCTGTTCACTGAATGGCAGTCTGCCTCTCTGAATTCTGTGTTTCCTTGCATTCAGCAGTGCAAATCCAGGTGTCTCGGACTGGAATCTGTTTGCTGGTCTCCCTTCCTAAACGAGGGGAGCAGCAGAGGCCGCATTCCTGGTGCGGCTCTGCTCCTGCCTGCCCTGCAGCCACAGATCCACGCACAACCCAGAGCAGAACAGCTGTGCTGTAGCTTTCAGATGCATTCAATCCACCTCACCCGAGATGCTGGGAAGAGGCTCATTGGAATGAAACCTGTCTGGTGGCCTTGACATGTTAATTTGCTCGACCCACAGGCTATGTATGTATTCTGCAAAATGCAAGCAAGTGAATTGAGGTAACCCCAGAACCCAGACGTGGTGGGTTTTTCCTTTTGGATCCCTGTGTTTGCATGTAAAGAATGTGAGTAACAAAAGGGTGTACATATTTATAATTTTTTTATACCTGTTGTAAGACATGAGGGGGCAGCAAAACCCAGTTTTTTTTATGGTGAACAGATGTATTGTATATTTTGATACCAGCTATTACAGGTTCAGTATTGTGGAAAGTGGGGTGGGGAGGGTAAGCGTACACAACATCAAGAATTCCATTGCCTCTTTCAAAGAATGTTTGTAATGCAAAAAGAAATTAAAACTATTTTATAACAACCTTTGTACCTTTCTGTAGCTCCATTATTTACTGTTCAGATTGTAGAAAGCAGTTATTGGCCAGTCTGTACTTGTGCTTTCAATAAATTTCTTCTGTATTCTTTGCTTCTGATTTCCCTCTCTCTTTTATTGTGCCTATTTTGCTTCTGGTTATTTTTTTTTTTCTCCCTTCTGTTGTAATTCCAGCTGCCTCATGTGTTAACTTTGACCTCTCACATACCTCTGGGCACCTCTGTGTGGAGCAAAGGATGCTGAACGGGGACTGGTGGGGACTGGAGCTGCTCCCACTCCAGCCCTGCAGTGCTCGAGCAAGGCTCAGAGGTATGGGGTTACAGGGCCTTAACTGATGCTCTGCCTTTGTCCCATTCCAACTCTTTGTTTTATTTTTAATTCATGTTCCTAAACTTTCCATATGTTTCTAGCTAATATCCATGAAATAACCCAGCTTTCCAATCCAGTGATGTGATGCTCTCTGAAGTTTCATGCTTTGGATGTGTCAGAGCTCTGTGGCTGCCTGGTTCCACGCACCAGATCCCACACACCACCGGCAGCCCCGTTCCTTCCTCTTTTCGTGTCTGTTATTTCAGTTCTTAGGGCTTATCCTACAACCACTGAAGCTGTGCTGGTGCACGGAGCTCAGCTGGGGCTGGAGAAGCACAGCCTTGTGCCCCAGGGGGGAGGGAGGGTTGTCCTACCTGCCCTTTCTGAAGATCCTTTAGGCACAGCAAGGCACCGGCAAACCCCAGGGTGAGCGCAGGGAGCCAGGAGCGGGGTGGACGCGTCCCCATGGCTGCCTGCTCCCTGCCCAGCCCTGCAGCTTTGCTGGCAGTGAGCTCTGCTGCCCTTCCCATGGTTGCAGGCTCAGGAGCTGCCCTGTTTCACCCCTTACAGCTTCCCCGAGCCGTGCGGTGTAACGTCCTCGCTGTGAGTGCTGCACATCGCTCAGACCAACCCGTGCTGCTGGAAGCTCGCAGAAGCACGGAGCTGTTTGCCGTCCTTCGGCTGCTTTCGCATCAGCATCGCCCGCTGCCTCTGCGGGAGCCTCGGGCGATTGAAAGAGATCGCTGTTATTCCTTGAAAGCTCAATAGGATTTGAAACAGCTGCCCCTTCCCCTGCTTGGTTCCGGCGTTCGTGAAGCCACGCTGAACCCTCCCAGCCGCCGGGATTTGAGCAGGGATGGATTTGGGTTGGAGGTGATGCTGCGAAGATGGGATGCGGTGAAGCAGGGATGGATGCTGTGTGTGCGCGGATGGGATGCGATGCTCCAAAGCGATGCTGCACCGCGTGTGTCCACGTGCTGAAGGACCAACGCTTACAAAGCAGCTGCCCTTCCCCGTGTCCTTAGCCGGGAGGGGGGGAGGGAGGGGGAACCTTCGAACCCCAGATCGTGGAATCGAACCCGGAGGGCGGCCCTGAGCTCAATAAGAGCCGTCGGTGCTGCGTTGCGCCCAGGGTTCCGGGAGCAATTAGCGATGGGTGGTTAATGAGCTTTCTCCCCGGCATTCCCAGCGCCCCGCCGGTCCCAGCCTTTTTGTTTTGGGGGGGGGGGGGGGGGGGCCCCCGGGGCCCCCCCCCCGTCATGGATATTCCTTTGGGAGCGACCCCCGCGTTAATCCCCGCACGCATTTCCAGCCTGGCGCCGGGTGATGGCGGATAATCCATATGTTTGCCAGGCGGATGCTGCGGGATTTCCACCGCTAATCCAATTGGCAGAGGCGCTTTAGGACCATCTTCCCGTCACCGCGGTGCTGGAGGAGCGGGGGCCATCGCTGCTATCCCCCCCCCCACACACACACACACACTCCCACCCCCCGCGGATGTGTGTGACACCGTCGAGCTCAGCGTTACGGAACTGCTCCTGGAAACCGGGGGGTCCTATAACCAACCCCCCCCCCTCCCCTCCCCGGCCGGTTTATGGGGCTGCGACAAACGGCGGCAGCTGCTGTTCAGCGCCGGGCCGGGGTCGCTCAGGGTTCCGCCGCCACCATATGGAGATGGAACGAGGAGGGGGGGGGGGTGGGAGTTCGGTTTTCGCCTCCCCCCTCCTTCCCACTCGCTTAGCCGGAGCTCTGTGTGCCCCCAGGGGGGCGCGGGGGGGGTGAGGACAGCTCGGGGACCACCGCAGCGGCGGTGCCACGCGGGAGCTGAGCTCGGCGCACGCATCCCTTCCGTTACCACAGCAACGGGGATGGAAACTGCAGCGGTGGCACTTCGCTGCCGGGCGGCTCCGCAGCCGAGAGGGGACCTCGTGCTCAGCACCGGCACCGCGGGACCCTCAACCCCCCCCCCTCCACTCGCCCCTCGAGCCCCCATCACAGCTGCGCGAAGCGATCCCCCCCCCTTCCGCACCCCCCTCCCTCTCCGGATCCCCCATAGCGCAGCGCCCTCCCGGGCCACGTTCACACGTTTATTCACTTTTCAAACCACAGCGGTTTCAGCCGACGCCCGACGGATGCGTTCACAGCTCCGAGACTCCCCTGCTCCCCCCCTGCCCCACCCGGAGCCTCTGCCCGGGGCTCAGCTCAAGCAGCACCCAGAGCTCATTGCAGCCCAAAGCAGCTCCGGGGGGGGAGGTTCCCACCCACCCTCCGCCCCCCCCCGATTCACTCTTTACTTCCCCCAGCGCAAT
>JAPSGF010000082.1:1491948-1520179 GCA_035772895.1 Perdix hodgsoniae
TGGGATGGGGATGGGGACAGAGCTGAGCGTCCCCAGGAGGGCTGTGGGCTGTCGGATGGGTTCGGTTGGTGGGCAGAGACCCGTGGTGGGGTCCCAGTGACAGAGAGCAGCATCACACTGCGCATCTCTGGGGACGGCTGTGAGGGACATTGAGGCACCTGGAGAAGGGAAACCTCGTGTAGAGTCAGGAAACCCCACCGCAGTCCTTAAGGGTGTGGGGAGGGGTCTCGAGGGGTCTCCCATTCTGCCGTCCCCCAATTAACGCTGCCTCTCCCCGCCCTGCACCAGCACAACCCCGGGGGCGGATCCTGGGGGGTTCGGAGTCTCAGCCCCACCTGCGGCCCTATATGGCCTCGTTGCAGCTGGACGGGCAGCACGTCTGCGGGGGATTCCTCATCGCCCCCCAGTGGGTGCTGAGCGCCGCGCACTGCACCGAGCAGATGTGAGTGATGATGGGGGGACGTGGGGGCTGCACCTGGTGGGGGGGAAAAGGGGGGAGGAGGACTCCTGGCCCTGCAGCCCCCCCAGCTCCGTACGCTGAGCCCCTTCCCTCGCCCCACAGGGGAGATAAACGCTTCCAGGTGCTGCTGGGCGCTCATTCACTGACGGAACCGGAGCCCCACAAACGGCTGTATGGTGTGAGGGCACAAATCGCCCATCCCGGCAGCAACATCCACAACAACCGGGACGACCTCCTGCTGCTCCAGGTGGGCTCCCCTCGCCCTTCCCCACCTCCCGACCCGCACTCACCTGCCTTCTCCTCTTGGCCCCCCCAACCCCTTTGCATCCCATGGAGCATTCCGTGCCAGAACGTCTCCATCCATCCCCACGATGTCGACCCCAAGCTGCATCCTGGGGGCTGCAGGAGGGATCCCGGCTGTGCGCCGCATCCCCCCGACCCCTCCGCCTTTCTCCCTCGGTGACAGCTGGAGGAAAAAGCGGAGCTGAACGAACACGTGAAGGTGCTGCCGTTCCAACGCGTGGACCGGGAGGTGGCGGCCGACACGCTGTGCGATGCTGCGGGATGGGGGACGGTGACACACAGCGGGAAGCGACCGGATCGACTGCAGGAAGTAAAGCGGCCGGTGATCAGCAGAGAGCTTTGCAACCACCGCACCCGCCACGACCGCACCATCACCGAGAAGATGATGTGCACCGACTCCCGTAAGAAGGATACCTGCAAGGTCGGAGCCCTGGGAGGAGATGATCCCCCATGCGGGGCTTGGGAGAGGAGCGGGAGGATGCCGGGGAGGGGGGAGGGTGGGGGGTGGGATGGGGTTTCATCCCTGCTGGGATCCCTGCGCCTGGGTGAGAAGAGGGGTCCCAGTATAAGAAAGACAGGGAGCTGTTGGAGAGGAGCCACAGAGATGAGCAGAGCTGGAGCAGCTCCACTACAAAGGCAGGCTGAGGGAGCTGGGCTTGTTCAGCATGGAGAAAAAAAGGCTGCGGGGTGAATGATTGCAGCCATCAGTACCTAAAGGGAGCCTGCAGATAGGAGGGGAGTCAGCTCTTGGAAAGGGGAGAGAACAGCAGGATGAGGGGAAACGGTTTGAAGTTGAGGGAGGGAAGATTGAGGCTGGGTGTCAGGGGGAAGTTGTTGGGTGTGAGAGCGGTGAGGTGCTGGAACAGCTGCCAGAGAGGCTGTGGGTGCCCCGTCCATCCCTGGAGGTGTTGGAGGCCAGGTTGGATGGGGCCCTGGGCTGCTATGAGATGTGGAGGTTGACAGCCCTGCATATGGCAGGGGGTTGGAGGTTCGTCATCCTTGAGGTCCCTTCCAACCCTGGCCATTCTGTGAAGGCTGGTGGGGGGGGACAGCAGTGAGACTGATCCAAAGCTGCAGCCTGAGAACCACGTGGCAACGAGTTTTGTCCCCACAGGGTGACTCCGGGGGTCCTTTGGTCTGCAATGGTGTGGCTGAGGGGGTGGTGACGGCCGGCTCTCGTGTCTGCGGCAACTACAAGAAGCCGGCCATCTACACCCGCATTGCACCCTATGCTGAATGGATTGACAGCATCATGGCCTCCAGGGATGGGGATGAGGACGTGGCCACACGTTGAGCCCACACTGCTGGGCACAGAAGAAGATGGGGACCCTGAGATCCAGCTTGTGAAGTGGGGGTCCAGGGATGGGGCTGAGAGATGCCCAGGGAGGGGGAGACACTGCTGCAGGCTTTGCTGGACACATCTGTATTGCAACCACCACAATAAAGCAACGCCGAGTGCTGCAGGCAGAACTGCACTGAGTGTGGGGGGAGCAGTGCCAAGGGGTGCCGAGATCTGGGGGTGGCAGAGCCACGGCAGCCCCATGTCATCCCCACCCTCCCTGACCCCATCCCTTACTGCACACAGACCCAATAAGCCGTGGGAGTTGGAGCCCATGCCCTCCCCCCCCAGCACAGCTCTGAGCACCCCAAGGGAGCAACGCTGCACCCCACAGCATGGCAAGGTTGGGTGCATGGCCGAGGACTGCCTGCATGCACGGGGCATCACAGGCTGCAGGAACAGAGCTCTGCTCTCTCCTCCATGTGCCACAGACATTAAATAACCCCAAAGTGCTCCTCCAGACAAAGGAGATGAGCAAGGACCCACGTTGATGAGTTTTACTTACAGGGGAAAACCGCCCCGACGAGGAGTTGTAGTTTCCTAATTAGCCATCTGACTGTCCTTAATTAGCAGCAGAATAGCAAGGCACAGACCAGCATGGCAGAAATACATCAGAGCTGAGGGCTGGGGGCTGAGCTCTTCACCACCAGCTCCGTTTATCACTAATAAATGAAAACTCACTCCCAGAGGGATGTGAATATTCCAAAAAGAATGGCATCATCCTTCCCTTCAATGGGCTCAGGACACCCAGCCGTAGATCCAGCTGAGCAGGAACTCAGCCAAGCCCCAGCTTTGCTCCAACCACCCGCCCAGAGCAGCTAAAAGCACTCAGATTTCGGTCTGAGTTGTTAGGAAAGCTCTTCCTCCAACACACTGCAGCACTCAGCTTTGTCTGAAGCTGCAGACTTACAACATTCTTCATTACCCCAAGTTTTCTCCTCTCCTGCCCCTAATAATCTGACAGAAAGTTGAAAACCATTTGATTTTGCAAGTGCTCGCAGCTCCTTTCCTAACAGAGGTGCAATTCACACCCCTTCCCTGCTTTTCCTCTGTTGGTGCATCAGCAGCCCTGGGTTCACAGCACAACCAAAGTCACATGAAAGAGGGCTGAAGTTCTGCAAACAAACCAAACATTCTGTACGGAATTAAGGGCACTTTTTATTTACAAAAGAGCTCAGAGTTCCCTGGCTGGGTTTGCTCCAGGCAACAAACCTCATGTTCCTGCTCCTCCATCCACCAGAACGCAGATACACACAAGGATGAAGTCTCCCATCAGAGGAGCCAAGTTCACTCAAAGCACGGAGATGCAGAAGGAAACAGAAACTGCCCAACCTGTGCCCTGCTTCCCAAGCAGCCCCCAGCAAAGGAGAAACACAAGGAACCGAGTGTTTGTTCCTCTCCCCTTGGAGATGCTCTGTGCACCCCCAGAGCCCCTCAGTGCCACTCCGTTTGTGCCATGCCTGACTGCAGGACTCGGTCGTTCTGCTCAGTCAGCCCCCAGACACACGAGGGCAGCAGGTTCCCCCCCCCCCCCCCTCTGTGGCCCTTGGCTTCCAGGTGACATCACCTTTGGTGGCCATGGGAAACCTTCACAGAGTAAAGCCTAAAGGGAGCCCTTCAAAAGTTCCTTTCCATCCTCCTTTTTCTTTTTAGGGCTTCAAGCGTTGAAGACCAATGCAAGAAAACCCTACCAGCACAGCCAGCCAAGCACTGGGTGCTGCCTCACAAGGGCTGCAGCTCCTCGCCCCCAAAGCACTTCCAGCTCTTCCACTGGGCACCCCCTGCTCTCTCCCTGCCCCACGGAGGTGCTCTCAGGAATAGCTGAGGGGCATCCTCCTCCACAGCCCCCCACACAGGCAGTTTTTGACCCAGCGTTGCTCCCACTGCTTCACAGCTGTGACTTTGTTGGGGGATTTCAGCATCGTAACGCAGCCACACCTAGAAAGGAGGGAAGCAGAAGAGAGGTAGAGCCTGGAAACAGAAAAGGTGGGAAAGGCAGGAAACAAACCAGCAGTGCTGGCACTTCTGGTCGTACAAGGAGCAGGGAGTGAGGAGGAAACCATCTTCTGCCATTTGCAGGTGATGTTTCCGAGCACTGAGACATCTTAGAACAGAGGGATGCCTTCATACAACAGCCCCCAGCTGTTATTTGTACACAAAACAGCAGCCGCTCCATCTTTTACACATCATCTGCTACTGAGACTTTCTGTTAAAGCTAATAATTAGAGCTAATTTGATCACATGGTGGGTCGATGCTCTTTTGTGTGGGGCCAGCACAAAAGGACTCCAAAAGCAAACTGAAGTTTGAAAGATCACCCAAAAACAGCACCGTGGGTGCTGCCGTTATCTGCACTCACTGCCTCCTCCCCATAACAGGGGAGCCTGCAGGCTGAGCCAGGGATCTCATCACCAATAAAGACCCTACAGGCAAATCCTGGTCTCTGTTTACCTTTGTCATCTGAACATCCCCCTGTTTTTCTGTTAAAGCAATACCACGTTTATCCCACATCGCAGCATTCAGCCCTTCCATCAGAATTATTTCAACTGACAGTGAGGAATGCAGTTAATCCTCAAAGAGCTGTGGTTACTCTGCAAGGCAAGGCAGTAAGACTTAAATGTAAACACTTGCAATGATAGTAGCAGCTATCCTGAGTCAGCCTTGCTGCTCTCCAACAAGCATTTAAGGATTCCTTCCTCTTCCACACCAGGGATATCTTAAACATACCCACAAGTGCTGTCTTTAAATGCAAAGTGCCATAAAGGAAAAGCCTTAATTTAGAAGCAGCATTTCCTCCTGCAGGCGTAAATCACATGAGAAATCACTGGGATACCAGCTGGGATGGTAAACAGAGAGCAAGGGAGCTTTTGAATGACAAAAGACAGTTTGAGTTTCTGCCAAGACCTCCTCTGCATGGAAGGGATCAGTCTGCATCACTTACCTGGTACATGACTTGCACTCTTCTGTTGGGTATGCTCCTAAATGAAGCCTTCTCAGATGATCAATTTTGGGCTGACCAGGTGCCCTACGCAGGAAGAAGGATGGGATCATTTCTAGGGCATCATTTTCTACAAGCTGTTGCCAGGCCAGTGAGCTGCATTTCAATGGCCAGTGGGGCCCAGGCTACAACTACACACTCTGTAAAGTGCCACTGCATTCAAAGGGCACGCTGACATCAATCTAAACACCAATGAGCACTTTTCCCCCCCCCTCCTCCTGCCATCTCATTTCAGTTCCTTAACTCCCTAATGGCCTCAAGCAAAGAGAATAAAACCCCTCTTGTGACACAGGCATCCCAGATCCAAGGACCCCTCAGAGCTGGCGAGATCTCAACCACACCATTATTTGTTTCAGATCTTTGTACCTTACAAAGGCATCAAACTGGGAAGAGACACTGTGACCGATGAGCCCAGGAGCTTTTCCAAACTGCAGCCTGACAAGCTGTTTGTTTTGCAGCTTGCTGATAATGCCATCGTTGATAGGCAACCAATCAATATTGGGAATGAGCAACTGGCTGGGCAGGAGGCAACACTCATCTATCAGGGTATCATCTGGCTCTGTGATGTGATTTTCTTCACGACCTGCATGGAAAATGAAGCAGAAAGAGAGGAAAACCAGCGTGATCCTTACACATCTCATTTACAGACCGAGAGAAGTGGATGCAGTTTCCTCCTCCATCCGCCAACACAGCATAGGGAACAAGAAAGCTGGCAGCTGCATTTGCCCTTTCTAAACACTACAGACCCACTCAAGAGTCCCCCCCTGCAATTATTTCTAGCACGCGCAATCCAAATGAGGCAAGATCCTTTTGTCTGAGGAAACTGGCAAACACTTACAGCACAGCCAGAGTTTAGTTAGAAGCCTGAAGAGGAGGGACATGCTGTCCTGAGTGTCAGAGGTTGCCGTGTAGACGGGGAGGCAGCTTGGTTTCAGCAGCCCCCAAATACGAATCACCACCATCAGCTCCCTGAACATGCCCAGGGATGCTCCGTCTCGCAGGAAGCTGTGGCCTGGCCTCACAGGAGAGCCCTGAAAAGAGAAACATTTTGGGATTGGGGCTTAAACTCAGCCTGCTGGAGCTGCTGTTCCATTTGCAGGACAGTAGGCAGGCTTGCAGAGGATGCCACAGAGCTTAGAGGTGTAAGAGGTTCATAAAAGACTGGTTTTGGAAGCCCAGGCTCTCACCTGGTTAGGCAGGCTGGCCAGCAGATAGAGCACAAAATCTCCCACCCACTGAATCAGCTGCTGCAGGGATTGCAATGTGTTCATCTCCAGGACGAACTCCTCTGTCTTTAAGTTGATCATCACCTTGTCAATGTCTGAAACAGAAGCAGCAAAACATCCGGTTCGATCAGGAGATGGACCCACACTGCACCCTCTATCCCTGCAGTGCAAAAAGGCATCACTTCCCTCTTCCTCCAACCCAGGAAGCAGTGTGAAATGTCATAAGCTCATAGCTGAGTCTAAAAGGAACTGATTGCAGGACACTCAGAAAGCTGTGCCTGACATTACCAGCAACCCCCACCTATATCTGTGATCTTGGAGCAGATCTCTGTGAGCCGATCCCCAGGACTCTTATCTGGGGTGTTGAGGAAGTGAGGGCGCAGCAGTGACTTCAGGGTGCAGCTGATGGCAATCAGGAACAGCTTGGCATGGTAGTCACAAACACGGGCTATCGTGCTGGAGGAGAGCTTGCAAAGAGATGCTTTCATGGCAACAATGCGTGTGGCGAGAACCTGAGGGATGGAGGCACGAGAAAACATTCAGGAGTGAAGGTAGAAAGAGGATCAGCTCATAAACTGCTTTATCCTCTGTTCTGCATCTCTGCTGTGTGAACTGGAACAGTGAATGCTGTCTCATGCATGCACAAACAGCCCCATTGCAGCCAGCACTCTGACACGACCTCTGTCAAAAACGGGCTCTAACATCTTCACCAGAGCTTCCCTACAGGTAGAGATTGGTGACAGCAAACACTGTGCCAAGAGTGGCTCTTCACACCTCAAGCACTGCTCAAGTAGAGCATTCAAAGACAGCCCAGGCAGGTTTGTTACAGCCCTGATGCTGAGACCTCTCCCTGTGCCCACTCCCCCTGCTGTAAACCAGGGAGATTCCACTCTTGCTGACCTGCTGCAGGGCTGCGCTCTGCCTTGTGTACTCTTCATGCAGCTTCTCCACCAGGTTTTGGACCATGTTGGGCTGGACGTGGAGCAGGATGTCCCACCAGTCGTAGCCAGTCACCATGCAGTACTCCAACAGGAACAGCAAGTGGCGGAGGGAGGTGTTCATGTCCAGCACATGGCCCATGGAGGGGGAGATACGAAGCATGCTCAGCTGAACGGAGGAGGCAAGGGAAAATTCCTATCAAGAACTGGCTTGAAAGCTCTCCCCAGAAGCTACTGCATAACACAGGGCGACCTGCAGCTGAAGATACAAACCCTACAGTAAAGGGATGCATCACATCTTGTTTAACATGGATCCCACAGCTGGAAATGGCATTCCCAGAGCTTTCCAGAATGATCCATCACCATTTAGAGGGATAAAAGAGAGATCCCAGGAGAGCAGCCCCCAGAACACAACACACTACCTTCCCATGGCTATCAATGCCAGCCAAGGCCAGAGACGTCCAGGAGAGCTGCATGGCTTTGAAGTGAACCAGGGGGCCAGTAGTTCTCTGCCTTTTGATAGTCTGCTCATCCACTGGGCGCTGGGAAGAAGAGCCATGGAAGACAGCCATCATTTGCAGGGACAGGCGATGAACAATGTGGACACTGCCATCGTGAAAAGCCAATGCCAGACCTGGGGAGAGACAACAACCAAAGCTGGGCAAGCAGATGCTGGTATAACCCTGACCTCACCCAGCAAAACAGCCACTGGAAGTGCATGTGGCAACAACACAGCGCCCAAAGGCTCTGGGCTTGCAGGCATATTCATGCCTTGAAGCCACAGCAGCATTTCAGAGGTAGGCATCCTCCCATGGAAAGGAAACAAGGCAAGCAATGCCTTGGAAAGTTTCTGTATCAATCTGTATCAATCTCACATACGTGTTGTTCTCGTTCTGTTGTTCTTCCTTCAGCTACAATTCAGAAGATGAGGAGGGAAAGTTTCAGGCAGAAATCATATATTTAAGAGAAAGAAAAACAGAGACTCCTTACCCAGTCCAGGGAAGAATTTGGTGTCGTTTGCCACCTTCAGATCAGTGTTTGTGAGGGAGATGGGCAACTTGGGCAGAGCCACAGCTGAGACACGATCCAAATCATTGGTGGCAGAAAGAATTCGCCATTTCAGGATCATGGGTTGTTTGTCTCCAACTTGGAAAAATAAAGGGAGACATCTCTGTCCAAAGGGGTCAGAAAACAGCGGCCCTTCCTGACTTCTGCCCACACTTCTTTATGCAGACCAGTGTATTTCCCCTGGACCTCCCCACATTCTTCTGAGCTCAGTAACCACACCAGTAACGACTTGTTTCGCTGTGTCAGTTTTGATGGAAGGCTCTGCTGGTGGTGATCAATAATTCTTCATGTTAAACAACCCTTTGCATTTCAGCAGAGCAAACAGCACGGATTTGATGCTGTTATATCTGAAATCAAGTGGAAGAGATGTGCAGACAGGGCAGCTCAATGAACCTTCTTGCACACTGCACCATTTTTTCCTTTAGAAGGCTCAGCTTGCTCTGCTCTCAGCAGGAAGAGTGGTTGCACAGCAAAACAGAAAATGCCTTTTATTGAGTGAAAGTAACAACTATAAACCACTTCCTGGAAGGCATCAATTTGTTGCCTAAGATGCAAATAAATGGATGGAACAGAGCATGTGGCCAAGAACACCTGAATCACAAATAAATACATAATAATAGATTGGAATCCTTGCCTCACCACACTCATCCAGACCTCCTCATGACCAGACACTCCTGTTCTTAAGTTCTTGGTGCTGGAACTCACCCACAGGAGAGATTTGCTGGAAGATGTTGTTGACAGGCAAACCCTCTTTCCGCAGAGACCAGCACTCCACAATGCTGTTGTTCTGGTTGGAAGCACAAAGCAACACCTGCAGAAGGGAAAGCCAGACTGTTTGGAGGCACAGCACTCACTACAGGGAACCACGTTACTCTGTAGCGTTTTCAGCCCCTCTCCCTCTCTGCTCTGAGGCTTTTTTTCCTAATTAGCCCATACACCACTAATGAAAAGCAAAGGATTGTATCAGCAGTGCATAATGGTGAAGGCTCCAGCTCCAGCTAGAATGAAAGAGAGGCAGAACTGTGCAGTGCTCTCACAGCCTGTGCTTCTTCACATCCCTGATGATCTCATCTGTCACAAATCTGTAACCTGCCCATGCTGCCCCATACATCACAGGCTAAACATGAAGAAAAGGGCAGGAACAGAACTGGCTTTGAAGCCAAAACAGGCACTGTGTTCTCCAAGACGGCACTCAATCCTAACCACAGGGAACAGGAGAGAGTTTTTCAGCTTCATTGAATCACTTTGATTTCCAAAGTCATATTACCCTGGCAAATAGAGTTAAGCTGCTAAATTAAGTCACATGGATCAAGAGCTCCAAGTGTTCTGGAGAGGGACTGCTTTGAAGTCAAGACTCAAAGATGAAAGACTTCATATCTCAGCACCTCTCCGGACTGTCCAGCAGAACCTCCCACAGTACCCAATGGCAGTCATAGAAGAAAGATAACACGTAATCAGGTTAATGAAGAATGGGGCTTTTCAGATTGCTTTTCTAGGAAGTGGAGGCCTCGGCCCTGACACTCCCAGACCTATCAAGTGCAACCTGACTGCATAAATGTGGACAAGCAGCCGGTCCAAAAACAGCAGAGAATCACTGCGGGAGGTGATTGCTCCCTCCTGGAGCCTCGAGGTGAAGCCACGGGAGGAATAAACTGCAATCTCCTTTGTTACCCACTGAACTCCTACTTGTTTCAACAGCAGATGCTCACCTGTTCTGACATATCCCGAGCAAGGAACTTCAGGTGAGTGATTGCTGGGTATTTGTCCTTGCGCGCAGGGTCGGTGGTGCAGCGCATGAAGAGGGAAGGCAGGATTTCAGTGTCTATCTTGCATTTCTCATTCACCACGCTCACGCAGACTTTGTAGAACTGGACAGGGGAGGCACTGCTGCCATCCGAAGTGGCCACCACGATGTTTCCCCCACCAGTGAAGGCGACATCTGCCAAGGCAACGCGGCAACGGAGGCGGCAAAGGCTTTCTGTGGATGTCAGCACCTGCCCGTTGGGCTTGAGGAGGGAGACTGTCACCAGTCCACTGATGGTCACAGCAATCCAGCCCTCCATAGGCTTCCCACCAAACAACGTCAGCGACGGAGAGAATTTGACCCTGGAAAACTTCTCCCCGAAGTTGGACGCTCCAGACTGTGAATGAAGATTGGCAACGCGAAGATGTCAGCGTCTGACGCCTGCAGAGCAGCCAGAGCTGCAGAGTTCTGCTCCCCTGAGTCACTGCAGCAAGGTCAGCAGAGCTGAACATAGTCCAGGCATCGAGCTCATACACCCACCTCCGAGATGTGACCGTGGGGAAGGCTTCTCCCCAAGTGATAAGCAGTTCCAGCTGCTGCCCAACACAATGCACAGCCCCATTATGTTTCTGTGCAAGACTTAACATTTGAGAATGCAGAATGTTAATTTGTACTGGACAGACTCTCTCTTTTTTTTTTTCCAATCGGAATTAGACATGCTTCAAAACAAACAGCTGCTCTCTGTGCACGTATGGCTCCCGTTATCAAATCCCTGGAACAAACCTCCTTACCTCAACTGCATTTCTGCTGAGGTACCCCTGGGAGGCCAGCACGCGTTTTTATCTCTGTTTTACAGCCACGGAGATTGAAACAGGCTGAGTAAGACAAGCTTAAAGCACCAAGAGAAGTGAGGCACCCCACCTGCATCTCTCAGCAGGAGCCAGGAAACATTTCACTTGCAAGATTCCCCAATCTGACACACCCAGCACCATGGAAAAAACCCACAGCAGAGCAGAAACACGCAGAGGAGTTTCCCAGCTCCCCCATCAATGACCCAAACCAGCCCTTGACGAACCTTCTCCACGTGCAGTGCCAGCTTTACACCATTGTGCAGCCAGGACAGGGCCACCACGGGATCTCCCTCCACCATGCTGCCCACCGTGTTCTCCCAGCTGTTGGCCAGGTGGTCAGTCATGCTCCAGCACTTGATGTGGCCGTCTGCATCCGCTGAGAGCAGCCTGGAGCCTGCAGAGACACGGCCCTGTAAGATCCCTGGGTGCTGCCAAACGTCAGGTGAGGAAGCAGAGCAATTCGTGCAGCTCTGACAGAGCCCAGCACTTGGCAGCTGTGAAGCCATGCCAAATTACATTGAGTGGCACAGCACCGCTGGGGAAAGTGGCCTGAAGTAGGAGTGATTTACCTACAGGAAAGCTGGGGAGAGCTTTCTATAAGAGCAGGCAGCGATAGGACAAGGGGAAACGGCTTTAAACTGGAGAAGAGTTGGTTTACACCAGATATCGGGGAGAAATTCTTTACTATGAGGGCAGTGAGACACCTGGTGCTCAGCGTGGCTGCGGATGCCCCTCCCTGGAAGCGTTCAAGGCCAGGCTGGATGGGGCTGTGAGCAACCCGGGCTGCGGGAGGCGGCCCTGCCCATAGCAGGGGGTTGGAAGGAGGTGACCTTAAAGCTCCCACCCAGGCCAACACCTTTCCTGTGATGCTGCACAGGTCGAGAAGGCCTCGAGCTCACCCGACTGATCCCACTCCAAGCAGGTGATGGCTTCCACGTGGCCGGAGTTGACGGAATGCACGTCCCAGGGATGCTCCGTGTCGATGATGTGGACCATGTGGGTGAGATCTGCGCGAAGCCAGAAACCGCGACGGGTTATCGCAGCAGGGGACGGGGCCTGCCGGCACCGCTGGAACGGCCGAGGGACCCCGAGGGCACCGGCGGTTGGGGTATGGGGGGGGTCGGGGGGGGTCCGCACCGCGTTCCTCCTCGTTCCGCAGGTCGGTGGTGAAGGCGATGAGGTTGCGGCAGGACCAGGCGCACACCAGAGGGATGGACGGGCAGTGGTCGCTTTTCGGCCGCTTCTCCCATTCGCACACGTACGCCAAATCCATCGCTGAGCCCGAAGCGATAAGAAACAGAACCGGAAGGTTTGGGGTGGGTGGGTGGGAGGGGGGGAATGGATGCCACCTGGAGCGGCACCACGCATGCGCAACCCGTGCCAGGACCCCGCGGGCTGCCCGCGCCGCGCCCTTTCAGGCACTGTCGAGGACAGCCCAGGCAGGGGTCCTCACTGCCGGCTGGTAATTTGCATAAAGCGCTACCCAGAAGCCCTGCGGTGCGAAAATGGATTAATATGATCTTAGAATAGGGAAATATTGCAGCAAAATACGCTAAGAATTAGAGTACCTATAGAATTGAGTGTGTTATAAAGCGGAGGCTTTTGGGGAAATAAATGAAAAATCACCATAATCTGAAAATAATTACTATTTTGAGGGTTATATACCCTGCAGGAAGGAAGGGCAGTCGTGCTCGCTTCGGCAGCACATATACTAAAATTGGAACGATACAGAGAAGATTAGCATGGCCCCTGCGCAAGGATGACACGCAAATTCGTGAAGCGTTCCATATTTTTTTCTACCTAGGGTCGCACAGCCTTGTCCCTTTTGTATCAGCCCCGAGCCCACCCTGGCCCCCCAGTTTCCCCCCCCCCCCCTTCTCCAGCCCCAAAACACAGCCCGCAGATCATCGGAGCACCACACTTTTATTGTCCCGGCATGAATGCCGCCCGTTTCTGACGCACGCACACAAACACGAGGCACCACCCTTGCTCACGCCCCAGCCTGCTGCAGCTGGCTGCACAGAGCACATACCTGGGGCCAGCACTTCTCCCTCCCCCTTCCCGCCCCCACACATACAAATATACACATAAAAAGACAGCTATGTTACATTTAAAAACAGCCCTGCTCCATGCTGAGGCCAGCCAGCCAGCTCCAGGGGTGCCTGAGGGCTGTGCCTGCTGTCATGGAGGTGTCAGAACACAGCCAGGGCCACCCCACAGGCCCCAGGCGCTTCCGCTGGCTGAGCCCAGAAGCATCCAGCCCAGCAGCATGCCACGGGCCTGGCATCATTAAAAGCACACGGGCTGTGGGCACACGGACAGGGCCAGGATGCGTGGCTCCTGCCATGGCTCATCTGCAGCCCCACAACACACTGCAGTGCCTACGGGGAGGCTCAGCCCACTCAGTGGGGAAGGGACGAGCCCCATGTGCTGGTCACAAGGAACGAGGCCCATGGAGGCCATCAGTGGGCAAGCAAAGCCTTCAGCGTGCTGAGCATGGGGCAGGGCAGCCCCTCGCTGTCAGCTCAGCTGCTCCAGGTAGTCCGAAAGCAGCAGCTCTGGGGGCAGGAAGACGTGGTGCTTGTTGCTCACTTTCATTTGGCGTTTCCCTTCGATATCCGAACCTGGGGGGCAAGATGGAAGAGTTAACACAATGCTGCAACACCACAGCCCAGACCCCCCCCCCCCCAGCAGCCCACTGGGTTCCTACGGTTCTGTTTCATGCCCTGCAGAGGAGCTGCCACCTCCAGCCCCCTCCACAGGCTGCTTCATATTATCAGGGTTCTCGTGCTGTTTTGAACAAGGAGCTAACTCCACAAAGACACAGCGTAGAGTTTCCCTCCCCTGCTGTTGCAGTGACACCTACAGAGAAACCCACAACCAGGCTCTGCAGGGGGGAGGCAGTGTGTGAGGCTGAGCTTTGAGCCACCCAAGCCCAGAAACAAGAGGAGAAGCCTAAGCACTGCTGCATGTGGCATCATGAAGTAGAGCTGCTCTGGCCACGGTCAGAGGCCGCAGCCTGGTGCTTGGAAGCAGCACAGTACGGTTATCTGCAAGCTGCAGTGAGAGGTGGGGCCAGGGAAGGCAGGGAGGAAGAAGCTGGGCTGGAGAAGGGAGATAGCAACAAAAAGGAAAAACAAAAAAACAAAAACAAATGTGAGGCGCTTACTGGCAGAGACGAGGTCCATGTACTGGCAGAGTGCGTGGAGCAGGAGTCGCTCAAAGCTGGGGGAGGCAGGGGACTGGGTTAGAGCTGACGTGCTTCACATCAGCACTGCCCTTCCCTGAGCTGTGCCAGGGAGCCCAAGGATCAGAGCGGGAGCACAAGGAGCCAGGAGCTCTGGGCTCAGCCCTCCCTTGTGTGCCCACAGCAGGGATACCTGTTGTCCATCAGTGCCGTGTACACGGAGTGTGGAGTGACAGAAAAAAAGGTCAGCAGCTCCTCCTCCAGGCACTCCAGCGTCCCCTGCAAGGAACAGCAAAAGAATCAGTGAGGAGAGGGCAAATCCCATAAAGGGGTGACAGCGTGCCATGCCCAAGCTGCCTGTCCCCAGGAGCTCCATGCCCCACAGCCAGAGGGCTTTGCCTTTGAAGAGCTGCAGACCCAGCCAGCAAATACTTGGCTACCCCAACCACTGTCCTCTGCTACATCCACACAGCTCAAAGCACGGCAGGAGATGCAGGACAGCAGGGAGGCACGTGGCAGTGAGACCCAGAGCAGAAGGGAATCCAGCCCTGCCAGCTCCACACTGTGCGTGCCAAATGCTGGCATCGTCCCTCACAAGTGAAGTGGCAATAGCCAGAAGAGCCTTGAGCCTTCCATCCCCTCCTCTCCTGACAGCCAAAGTTCAGCTGGAGTGCAGCTCACCAGAGCACTGCGACCCCAGAGACAAGCAGCAGCCTCAGCTGAGAGCAAATTGAGAAGAAGCCAAGAGGCAGGAGGAGCTGAGGCTGCTTTTAGAGACAGAGCTCTAATTAGAGCAGGGAAAACAAACAGCAGGAAAACAGCACCACTGAGAATAGAGCAGGGAGCCAGGCACCCTGGGCTTGGGCACAAGGCCACTGCGTTGCAGCACGGGTTTCCCTGCTCAGCACATTGTGCAGTTTGACCCCTTTCAAAAGGCAATTAAGTTTTTGAAAGTATCCCTGTACAGACAAGTCTGAAGACCCCAAAGGTTGGACTGCTGCTCGGGTTGGCGAGCACGCTTGGTTTCCACTTACTGAACTGAGACAGGGAAACAACCAGGTAAAAAACAACCTGCAAGTCCCAGAAGACCTCAGCTAACCCATGAAAACCTCTCTGCATGGGGAGCTGAACATCTGCTGTCAGCAAGCCACTGCTCCAGAGGTCACACAAGAGCAGGTGCGCATTCCCAGGAGCTCAGCGCTTGCTGGCAGCTCAGGAACAGCACCAAAACACACCCCAAAGCCCTGCCCCCACCCCTCATGTCCCCAGCTCACCATAGGGATCCTGCCACGCTTCAGGGTGGAGCGCAGGCGGCGGCTGATGCGCTGGAAGCACTCCTTGGGTGTGTAGGCAGGGTGCTCTGGAGCCAGCAGAGGGAAGAAAAGAAGGGATTTAAATGGGGTCTGCAGCCCCGTGGCATCACCTCACTGAGGTGCTCAATGTGCCCCCAGGACCCCAGCCAGCTACCGCAGCCACAGCTGGCCCACATCAACTCCCACTCAAGTTCATGGTGGGATTCTGTGGGGCTTCTAATCCCTTCAAGCACTGTCGTACCCCTGTCCTGCCATGACTGGATGGTGCAGGGAGCACCTCAGGAAAAAGCACCCTTCCCAAAGTACAGGGAGGGAAGGGAGAGGCTCTCCCCACCCGGCCTCCCCTCCCAGCACCTTTCCACTTCTCTTTGTTTTTCAAGGGCAGCTTCCTCTTGTGCTTCTTCCTGGCCTCCTCCTCCAGGTAAAGCAGGACACGCTCTTGCTCTTCTCCTGACCGGTTCATGAAGTCATTCCAGATCTGACAACACAAGCACGAAGCCCCAATGCAGATCACAGGGAGCTCCCCGGTATGCCCGAGCCTCTGCCTCGAGGAGATGGATGTTTGGCACTCAGAGCCAACAAGAAGGTGGCTTTCTGCAGGGAGTCCAAGTGATGACACCTCCATCCACCCACGCAATCCAGCCAGATAGACATCAGGCTTTCCAAGTTTGGATTGAGTAAGAGCGGAAGAGCTTCACAGCACCCAGAGTGCACAGAGACCACACGTATAGCCCTGCAGCCAGAACTGTGAGCATCTAACACAGGAGTGGTGCCAGAAGACGAGGTCATGGAGGAGGTACAGCAACACCACCCGGGCCGTATGGAGCAACCGAGGTGTTTGGCAAGAGGCCTGGCGTGGAGGAAGTGCTGCAGCTCACTCAAGATTACCCTCTGCAGCTTGCCCAAAGCCACACAAAGAGCTCCCGGCAGCACTTCAAGCACAACAAGAACAGCAGCAGACCCCAAAGCAGCCAAAGCACAGCACCCACTGCCAGGTCAGGCACATACAGGGACTCTGAGGGGAATGCAGGCAGCCCCTCTGTCTGGGGCAGCAAGGTGCAAGCACTCCACATGCTGAAGGGCAGCAAAACAAGCAGCTACATCCTACCTCCACATAGGTCTCATTGTTGCAGGCCTCGGTGAAGATGCTCGGGGTGGCGGAGTGGGCGAGCTCAGCCTCATTGTTGCCACATTCATCTCGCTCCAAGAGTGACATCAAATAGCGAGCTGGGGAGGAAAGCAACAGCAGAGCCCCTGAGGCTGGGGGCAGGGTCCTCACAGAAGCCCTCACTGCAGGCAGTGGAGGGAACTGGGGGTAGATGGCAGCCACCCAAGCCTTACTGTTCTCCAGCCTCTGCAGGCTCTTGCGCCCCTTGGCTTTAGGGATGAGGTCAGAGTTGCGGATGGCCTTGTTGATGTAGTACTGCTTCCTCTTGGAGGGGGAGAAACGCTTGGATGGGGAGCTCTCCAGTGGTGGCAGGCAGTCCTCAATCCTCCTGCAGGGATGGGACAGAAGGGCTGAGCTCCTGAGGCCCCTTGGGCCCATGGTGATGGCAAGGTGGTGCAACCTAAGTAGCCTCCAGCAACAGCATTACTGCAAGAAGGCAACAACCCCAAGCTCCACCGAGGCACTCGGAGGCGTTTGGTTTTTATTAGCAATGATTACGTCGTCAGGGTGTTGTTTAGGTGCAGACACAGTTGAAAGGATGATCATAAATGGGTGGATTTAACAGGAAGGTTGAACGGAGCGATCAGCACGAAGCTCCCTGGGCACCTCAGCAACCGCCTTTGCTATCAAAGTTGACCAAAGCCCAGCCAAGCACAGGATGTTTCGCTGCCTTTCGCTCTTTGCCCACTCGCTAAATTCTGTGCGCCACCAGCTTCCCCTCTGCTCCGTGACGGTTTCCTTTCGCACAGCAACGGGAGAGGGGCAGAAAAAAACCCCAAAACAAACCCAACCAAACCCAAGAAATGAAACGACAGCGAAACAAATGCCAGGCGGAAGGGCGACTTGGAGCACAGGGAACACAGGGAGCACAGCCGCCCGGGGGCTGGGCACAAATCGGGTCGACAGGTCGCAGCCCCCCCAGCCCCCATCAGCACCCCCAGGTCCGGACAGCGCCCTTCCGGCTGCGTTCCCGGTACCGGCGGAGGGCAGCGGCCGGGGATACCTCGCTCCCGCAGCCCCCAGCAGCAGCACCCGGAGCGCCCCGCAGCCCCTCCCCGCCACACTCACGGGAAGGGCTCCGGGGAGCCGCGCCCCGCCGCACCGCCCGGCAGCACCACCATCGTTCGGCGCCCCGCCGCCGCTTCGGCCTTAAAGGGACGGCGGAACCGGGCCCCGCTCGGTTTGACAGGAAGTGACGTCACCGAAGGGCGGGGCCTGAGCGCGCTCGCTCACCCAGCCGCAAGGCGGCGCCGTAGCAGCGCCCCCGAAGCCGCCGCGCGGCTCCGCGCCGCGATATTTGCATGCGGCGGCCGCTGTACGCCAATAGGAAAGCGGGGCGGGGCGAGGCGGTAGGAGACAGCCAATGAAAACGCGAGGCGGGGCGGGATGAGGCGTGGCGGGAGCGGCGGGCCAATAGCAGCGCGGGGCGGGGCACTGCCGGGCCCCCCTGCCCGCCCGTCCGGAGAGCAGCCGACGTGCGGGCACCGAGCGCAGCCCCGGCCCCGCCGCAGCCCGAAACCCGGGCGGCCGTGGCTGCTATGTGGCTTTGCGGCGCGCGGCCTCCACCGGGTAAGAGGGTGCGCACGGGGCCGCTTACCGCGGACTGGGGCCCTTCTCGTCGCTGCCGCTCGGCGGGCGGCTCGGGGCTGCCCCGCGTTCGGTACCCGGGGTCACAGACGCGTCTCCCCCGCGGCGCGTTACTGGTGGACCGCGGTGCTTTTAACCCCCTTCCCGCCGGTCTCTCTCCCCCCCCCCCCCCCCCCCCCCCCCCCCCTTCCTCCGTGGTCGGTAACGGCCGCGGTGCCGCGCGGCGTTTGCTCGGCCCGGGACTTCCCCTCCGTCCGACTCGAGCCGCGCCGCCGGCTGCCCATCCCACGGTCGGTTACCGGAACCCCGTTGGTGACGCTGAAGCCGGCGGGGACCGCAGGAACCACCGCGATGCCCACGCACTGCGAACGGGGCTGCGGAGGACGGCATCGGGCAGAGCTCGCAGAGCCCCCCGGCCTTTTTCCCTTCCCTCCGTTCTCCCCCTCGCCGTGCCTCGTTCCCGGCCGCTGCCACGTGCCCCGGGCCGAGCCCTCCCCTCTTTCCCCCTCCCCCCCTCCCCGTGTCCCCGTGGGCTCCTCGTTCCCGTCCCCACGCGCAGCGGCACCGCCGGGCTCCGTTTCCCTTCCCTGCGCTCCCCGCCGTGACTGCGGGGCGGACCCGGGAGCGTTCGGTTCCGGCGCCGTCCCCACGCGAGGGTGAGCGACCGCCCGTGGGGCTGCAGGCACGGAATGGGGCCGGACAAAAGGGCTCGAGGTCACCGTGCTGTGGAACTGCAAACCCGGGGATCTGTGGGCCCCTACGGTTACCCCCCCCACAACCCTCTATTTCTGTGGCTGCAGCGTTAATTGGCCCCAAATGCTTCCAGTGCGAATAGGCAAAGTGGGGGGCAGTGGGGAGTCTGAGGCTTGGGAAGGGGCTTGGTAGCCCCCAGTGGCAGCCGGTAGCCCTCCACCCTCGGGGCTGTGTAGGCGTTCCCCACCACGAGCCGTTGCAGGGAATGGATGAGATCTGGTTGCCAACCCTGGTGGGCTCGAGGCGGTTTCCCCTTTCCCGGCTGAACCCCCAGCAGTGCAGTTAAACGAGGGGAGGGGGCTCCTGGCGTGCTGCTGGCTGAGCCCCCGCTCCTCGTGCTCTCGGGTGGTGCCAGGTCAGACACCTCCGTGTTTCTAGAAGGGGATTAACTGCGGGATGAGTGACCTTGTGGGTGGCTCTCCTAGGGAAGGGTTGTCCTGCCCTACAGCACGGTGTCCACGGGACCCTTACAGGACTCTGTGTTTTGGGACCATGCTTGGAGTGCTGGCTGTGGGGCTGCATCTCACATGTGGCATCTGCAGCTATGGGGAGCAGTGTCTGCCCTGAGGGTGGGGACGCTGCACCCCACGTGTCCTCGGTGTCCCTATGTGTCCTGCTTGGTCCCAGCAGCAAGGGACAGGCGGTGATGATCCCTGTGTGGCCCCAGCAGGGTCTGTTATCTGCACTGCTGCTATCCGAGCTGCCTGGAGGCCCGGCTGGGCTATCTGGATGCAGGCCCCTTCCCCCTGCAGCAGCAGGGCCCGGCCTCCCTATCTCATTAGCTCGAGATTAATGAGGCTCCTGGGCTGTCTTTAACTCCTTCCTGCTCGCCGCCTCCTGACCCTCTTCTTTACTTCTCCCTATGCAGGTTTGCGCCCACGCCTGGCCAAGGCTCAGCTGCCTGAGGACTGAGGACACTTTGCAGCTAACGGGGGGGGGGGCCAAGGGCTGAACGCAGCCCCTGGAAGTGCCTGGCAGTGAGGACGGAGCCATGCGCCTGGCAGCCGCCTGCTGACCCCACCAAACTCCTGACAACAGCCGAGCATCCCCGAGCCCACGTTCCCAACAGGAGCCCTAGGGCAAAACAAAGCGTGGGGTGGGCCGGGGGGCCGCATCGTCCCTTCCTGTCCCACCTCGTGCCCCCCACGGCCTTGCAGAGCCCCCCAGTGCCTCTGACCCCCTCCTGGGGGCTCGGCAGCCCCCTCGCAGGGCTGCCCGCCCCACCGCCCTCGCCTTGGCCTCCCGCCCTGCTGGAGCACGGCACCCTGCCGGGCGCTGCCCCCCGCGCCCCCAGGGCATCCCCCCCCGCCCCCCCGGGGCCCTGCCGCCCGCCGGCAGAGCCATGAAGCTGCAGGCAGTGATGGAGAACCTGCAGCGACAGCAGCGTGCCCGGCTGCAGCAGGCTCTGGAAGCACGGCAGCAGGAGCAGCAGCAGCAGCAGCAGCAGCAGCAACGCTCCACGCCCCCCCCCAGCGCAGCCCCCGCCGGCCTCAGGACAGACCCCTGCCCGGGGACGAGGCCCTGACTTGGCCCCAGCCCCTTTGGAGGAAGGCACGGAGCCTGAGAGCGCTCACATCCAGCGGGCACAGATGGCTGCCCTGGCTGCCATGCGGGCCGCAGCCGCCGGCCTCAGCCACTCGTCCAGCCCAGGGCTGTCGGAGGAGAGCCAGGAGGAGGAGGAGCGTGGTGAGGAGGAGGAAGAGGAAGAGGATGGTGGCGGCTACCAGCAGGAGATGGGCTCCGAGGAGGAGGAGGACCTGTGAGTACACGGCAGCACATGGGGCTCAGGGAGGAGCAGGGGGTCGGGGCCTGCAGGTGGGCAGCAGCACTGGGCCCTCCCTTGGAGGCCATGCATGGTGCCTGGGCTGGGCTGGAGCTGCTGCCCTGTTGACAGACAGTGGAATCAGCTGTTTTTACCCTTCTCAGACTCACGTGGAGCCATCTGCCCCATGGTGCTGGCTGGGCACTAGGCAAAATTCAGCTCTGAGAGCCACAGTGGGGCTGTGATGCAGGATCCCAGCCTGGTTCTGAATGATGAGGGGCCATCGGTGGTGGTGCATCTGCCCGACCTGCAGCTCCCTGGGCAGGTCACAGACTCCCAAAATGAAGGACAGCCCGCGGGGGTGGCTGGAAGCCCAGCAGACCTCATCCAGATGCTGGTCTGGGAAAGGCTTCTGGATGTAGGGGGGGCTCGTGGGAACATCTTCCCATCTCCTGCCCGTGAGTCTGACGCTGCAGGAGTGCTGTGCAGATGGGTCAGGTGCTAATCACACATCTCCCCCCTTTCCCTGCTCTAGGAAGGGCAAATGGGATGAAGAAGAATTTGAAGAGGACCTGGGCGAAGAGGAGGAGGAGGAGGAGGAGGAAGAAGAAGAAGAGGAAGAAGAGGAGGAGGAAGAAGAAGAGGAAGACTATGAGGAGGAGGAAGACATGGGCGAGGAGGGGCTGGGCTCAGCGGAGGCGGTGCGGACGGGCACGGGGTCCCTGCTGCTCCGAAAGCCGCCGGCACCGCAGCACTGCCGGGGTGAAGCACAGCGGCTGCCGGGCGCACAGGAACGACTCCCAGCTGGACTGGGCCCCCAGGGCCACGCACAGCTCCCACAGCCTGCACCCGACCACGGCGACTGGACCTACGAGGAGCAGTTCAAGCAGGTAGGAGCTGAGGGGACGTGGGGTTGGAGGGCTCGCTCCTTGGGTTGAGTTGGGTTCGGTGCTCGCCGGGTTCCTCTGGGCTTTGAGTCCTTTGGTTCGTTGCAGGGAGCTGGGAGAATTGCTGGGAACGGAGTGGGGTGGGGGGGGGGAAATGTCAGTCCGGATTTGCAACTGTGTAGTAGCTCTTGGATTTGTTTTACTCTACGTTCCTGAGGCTGTTTTGGTGGGCTCTGTGCCAGCAGAGGCTGCAGCCCCCCAAGCTCCGGACTCTCTTCCACGTGCCTGGCCATGGGCTGCACAAACCCGAGCTCGGGGCTAATAGAAGGAAATAGTGTAAAGCGGGGCTCCCCGGGGGCTCCCCCGGCCCTTTGATGTGTGTGTTTAAGTACATCTGAGTTTAGGGCTGGGGGAGGGGGTGAGAGCAAACAGCAGCAGATGGGACCCAGATGGAGAGCCTGGTGTTTTGGGAGGGGTGTGGTGGCCGCTGTCCCTTGCTCAGCTTGGGGAGAAGGGTTGGGGGCTGCTGCCAGGGCACGGGCAGCACTGTGCCATCCCGTTGCTGTGGGAGGAAAAGGGCTGCCCAGGGCTGGAGGCTGTTGCACAACTCCCAGCCTCCCCAGCAGCCTACAGCCAGGCTCGGAGAATTTCGCAGCGTGCTGTGGCAGGGAGGGGAACGCCCTGGGCTGCCCTCACCTCCTGGGTGAGCAACGCTGTGGGGTCTGGGGGCTGCCCTGCTGGCTTTGATTGGGGGAGCAGCAGGGCAGGAGCTGCGTGGGTCCCGCAGTGGCTGTGCACAGCTGCAGGGCTGGGAGCCTTTGCTGGAGCAGGGCTGCTCGGCACCATTGGGCACAGCACGTGGTGGCTGCTGCCGTCGCCGTGCCCACCACCCGCAGCACGGCAGGCATCGAGGGCAGCACTCAGCCCCTGCTGCCCCTTCCCTGTGTGCTTCACAGCAGCCCTGGTGCCTTCGGTGCTCCTCCGTCACCCTAACGTACGTCCGTGTGGGTTTTACGAACACGCTGAACTTTTCCTGTGCTGTCTCGAGTGCGCACATATCCTCACCTCCTGGCGCTGCATCGTCTTTCTTCTTGTGGTTTCTCTCTTTTGTACTTCCTGTAATTAGAGAGTGGGGGACGTAATCTTTTTATCTGTGAAAAGGCTTTTAGATACCACGGCTGTGATCTTCCTGTTTGTCACCGTATGAGCGTATCCCAGCCCTGCTCAATCAGTCCGGGAGCTGCCGGCCGTCGGTACCCAGCAGCGCAACGTGGGGCTCAGTGCCACCCCTCCCACCCCAAATGGGTACGAGGGGCCGTGCACCCATCCCTCTGGGCACCGCTGGGACAGCATCCCGGTTGTGCTGGAAGCACCCAGCGTCGAGGGGGGGGGGGGGGGGGAAGGTGCCTGCTGCCTCCGTGCCGTGGGTGGAGGCAAGGAAGCAAAGCGCCCGCTTGGGGAGAGGCTTCCCCCGGCACGTCAGCTTGGATCCCGGCCTCTGGATTGAGGCCAGGGGCTGTGAGCGGCTCCTGCCCGGGAGCTCCTCCTGGCCGCCCTCCAACGCGTGCCTCCCAGCTCGCCCTGGCCCAGCTGACGGGTTGGGAAGGAGCAGCAGGAATGTAAACACAGCGCAGGCAGGATGCGCCAGGGCTCCGTGGGGTGGGGGGGGGGGGGCGCGGGGGCTGCACCCTCTCTGCTCCGTGCCTTAACCCAGTGTGGGATGACCCGACTGAATGCAGTGCTGCAGCCCAGGGATTGAGTGGAGAGGGATCCTGCTGCTGGAGGGGCAGTCCCTGGGTGCTGGGGGGGTTCTTTTATTTGCTCACCTGCTGATGGGGGCTGTGAGCGCTGCTGTGCAGTGATGGTGTTGCTATGATGGGGACATGCAGCTTGAGGAAGGTGCTATTTCTGGGTTCCTCTTTTCTTTATTTTGCAGCCGAGCTCCTTGCAGGCCCAGCTCTGCTGGGGTGCAGCTCCCGCACCCCCCCCCCCCCCCCCCCCCCCCCCCCCCCCCCCCCCCCCTTTCACACCCTCACCCTTCCCCTTATGGCTGCACTGTCCAGGGGGTTCTGCGCTCCCCTCTGCTGGGGCACTTTATTGACTCCTTTGGGGCAGATTCCTGCAAATCAGCCCTCTGGAAGCTGCTGTGCAACGGGGCGAAGGGGAAGTGTGCGGGGTCGGGAAGCCAATGCGTGGCACCTCCCCATCCCTGGGGACAGCCACTGAGAGGCAGAGGTCAGCTCCTGCTGACCTGGGCGCTGCCCGTGCAGCAGCAGAACAAAGGAGCCTGCAGGGCTGGGGGCTGCCGGGGGCTCCTTGGTGGGGAGCTGGGGGGGGGGGGGGGGGGTGCAGGCTGGGGGCTCAGCTTGTTGCTGAGAGTAATGCTGAAATCCTTTGCTCCTGCTGGCTGTAAGCTGGTCGCTGCGCTTGTGCCGGGCTGGGTCAAGAATGTGTCTTTTCCTGCAGAGGAAAATCCCCTTTTGGGGATGATGACATTGAGACCTGAAGCAACCAGCGCCTGGGGCAGGGTGTAACTGGAGGCAGTCGGAATGCTTCTGAGAACCCCCGTTCCTGGGAACCATGGGTTTTTTGGGGCCCTTTACCCAGCGAAGGGCTCAATTCAAGGAGAGCCCAGAACGACCCCAGCCCACTGTCTGCATCCCTCCCCAATAACAGACAGCAACGTGGCCCTCGCTCTTCGTTTCGCCTCCCTCCCTCCCTCCCTCTTCCTTCCTTCCCATAAAAGCCTGTAGTGGGGCTGACCCCCTGTGCCTGTGGGGCAGGAAAAGGTTTGTGCTAGCAGCCTTTCATCTCTCCCCATGTGGGATGCTCAGCCCAGGGCTGGCGTCGGCTGGGCGATGCCACCACATCTGGGCTCTCAGCATCAAGCCTGGAGCTCTCAGCCAAACGTAGGCAGCTGGGCTAGGGCAATCCTGGAGCCTTGGGCTCTGTCCCCAAGCCCAGTGACACCGCAGGCTCTGCCCATGGCCACGCTGGGCCGTGCTTGGGTGAACTGCTGAGCACGGGCAGCTCAGTGCCTGCAAGCAAGCCGGCGGTGCAAAGTGCTGCGTAATGCTGCCCTGGGGAGCACAGAGCTGGAGGAACCTCAGCAAAGGGCCCCACTGCGCACTGCAGTGCCCCGGGAGAACCCCTCTCCTGACCTTTCTGTTTCGGGTGAGGATATGACTGCGCCCCACTAATACCAGGAGCCTGAACTGGGGGTGCGCTCGCAGCCCACGCCATCACAGTTTCCTGTCCCTGCCCTTTTTGGAGTTTCCTGTGCCGAATGTGAAAGCCAGCTGCTGGTTGTGCACCGTGGGCAGGCGCACGGCTCTGATTCAGCAGCAAACCAGGTGTGTGCACCCCATCACCCCGCAGGGAAACCAGGGCTGCCCTGTCCCGGAGCCGTGCGTGTGCCAGATCTCAGAGCTGGCAGCAGGGATGGGGTTGGGAGGAGCTGATTGTGCCCTGCCTACGTTCAGGGTCGCTTTGCCTCTGTGTGCCTGCCGTCACAGCCGGGCTGTTGGTGAGAGCTGGGTGCCACGTAGGGCTCGGCGCTGCAGGCAGGTGCTGGAGCCCCCAGTCGTTCTGTTCCTATTTAAAAGAAGCTTTAAAAAACCCACGGGGCGGGGGGAGGTTGGCTTGCGGTGAGCTGCTGGTGCTTTTAGGGGAGACGGGAGGTTTCTGAAGTGTTCCAAATTGGGATGCCTCAAACACGCTGGTAGCAAAAAGAAAAACCTCAGTCCTTATCTGCTGCTGAGCAGAGCCTGCCCGAGATACGGAGTTTCAAAGTGCAACGGTTAGAAAAAAGAAAACCCAACTGAAAGCAACTCGGTAACCCCGGCACGCAGCTCAGGTCGTGTCCAGCCCTGTCCCACTCCCCAGCTCCACGGGTTGGTTTGGGTAGGGAAAACACGCTGGGCTTTTGCTGGTAGACGTGGCGTCTTCGTTCTCGTCTCGCTGCTGGCAGCGCGGCGGCGGATGGGGGCCGATGGCAGGCAGCCCACAGGACTGGGTGGTTGCAACACGAGCATCACGGTGCCCCTGGGGATGGTGCTGGCTCCCGGGTGAGATTCACCCTGCCAAGATGGTGAGATTCACCCTGCCAAGATGGTGAGATTCACCCTGCCAAGCCCATGCTGTGGCTGAGCCTCAGTCTGTCCGTCGGTCCGTTTGTCCGTCCGCCCGCATGGCACTAGGGCCGCAGCCCCCGGGGCAGGTGCCCTCAATGGTTTCATGCTGTTCACATGACTCAGGCAGCAATTAAAACTGAAAAGGGGGAAATGCAAGAGGGGCCGAGGAGGCAGAGGAAATGGTGATTTCTTGCTCAAAGGCACCCTTTGAATGCAGCCGGTGCTGCTCGCAGTGCGCAAGGATCCGACGCCGCTTTTGTTCCGGATCGACCCCCACTGATGGCTCGGGGGGGGGGCAGTTGGTCGTGCAGCCCCCGGGATGTTCATGGCTTCTGTGGTGAGCACGGCCATCCTCTCCCTTGGCCATTTGTGGTGAAGGTCTTAAAGCTGTTCCTTATCCTGCTCATTTTGTTGGACTAAAAGCCCAAACGGTGCCCAAATGAGGGTGGCTCCATGCTCCCCGCTTTGCCCAGCCCCTGCCAGCAGCTGTGGGCACTGGGGATGGGATGGGAGGGCATGAGGGTGACAAAGAACCCCCCCCCCAACTGTAGATTTCCATCAGCTACACAGAACAGCAAACTGCCAAACGCTGCCCCCGACGGGTGTGGGGAGCCTTCCCCATAAATGAACCCCATAGCAGAACTGAGATCAGCCCAACCTCTGCCTGCTGGGGGGGGGGGGGGGGGGTATGGTAGGGGGGGGGGGGGGGGGGGAGCAGGAGAAGCACTGGGAATGCGTGGGGTGGGAGTTGAGTTGCGTGCGGATGAGTCGCTTTCAAAGGCACTGGGTTTGCTCCTGGTGAGGGTTTTGTTTGCTGTAAAGTGCAAAGCTGCACATCTAGAGTGTTGGAGGTGGGGGGGTCGGATCCTTGCCCCTCTCTATCCCCGTCCTGCTCTTTGCCACCCACTGAAGGGTGTTCCTGATGAGGGATCCAGCGCGGTAATCAGCTCAGGGTGCTCCAGGAGCCTTCCCGCAGCCCTAATCCCCCCAATCCCAACCGGGGGTCAGGGACTTCTCCTCGGCTTAGCCACAAAGTGCCTCCTGGCAGCCCTGGCTCAGGGATCTCAGCCTCTGGGTCACTGCCCTGGAGGTGCCACCTTCAACTGGGGCGCGCTGCTCCCTGGGAGGCACTGGGATGCCTGGTTGGCGTGTGCCAGAGAGACCCAATGTTAAAACCAGGGGTGGGAGGAGAGGACGGAGCAGGGACGGCCCTGCTGCTGCTCGTCACACTTTGTGTCTGGGCTTGGGGGCCCCGAACTGCCGCCTGCACCATGAGCATCACCCCTTCCTTCATTGCCTCAGGGCTGAATCACAGCGCTGCAGAGGAGGCAGCAGCCTCACGGCTCCGGCACAGCTGAACCAACAGGAATAAGGGCTTATTTAAAAGAGAGAGAGAGAAAGAGAAAAAAAAAAAAGAAAAAAAAAATTGTTGCAGAGAATAGAGCATAAACCCTTTGTCAGCAAAGCAAACAGCCGTGCCGGGAGCAGAGCAGTTGGGCAAGGGTGCAGCGTTGCTCCATTGCCCTATTTCTGGCCGAAACCACAGCAGAAACACCAGGCTGCTGGGGGCGGCCGGACGTGCTGCAATCGTGGGGTGGGGGGCCCTTGGGTGGGGGGCGGCCGCTCCCCGTGTGCTCAGCCCTGATAAGGCACCTGCCTGCATGGCTGCTGTGCCGGGAGCCGTGGGCGCAGCCCCTGACCCCCTCGGTGACCCTCACTGTAAGTCGCTTAATCTCTCCACGCCTGGTTCTCTTGTCTGTAAAGTGGAGCTGATGATAATCCTGCCTTTGTCGTGGCTGCTCTTGGGCAGGGACTCTGCTCGCCGCCGGGGTGGAGGGGGCCCTGCTGGTACCTGTGCTCTGCAGGATGCTATAGGGAGGGGGACGGGAGGCTTGGCCTCCTGCCTCGGTTCCCATCTGAGCATCGCACCCGTCCGCAGCGCAGCGTTGGCCGTGGAAACGTTTCGGTGAGGTTCTGCTGTGCGCCTCAGCAGATTGGCAGTGATGGTTCATGGGGCTGACCCCCGCAGCCGGCTGCTATCAGGGCCATCCGCAGCCAATGGGCCTCCCCTGAAGGGGGGGGGGGGGCACCGCCTGACCAGGACCCCCCCCCCCCCCCCCCCATGGGGACAGCCCGCTCAGCGCCCGCCGGGTCGGAGAGGCACGAGGCCTCGCATTTCAGGAACAGATTTGCAATTACACAAATCCCCAGCCCTACCGGGGCTGAGAGTGGAAACCCTGGGTGACTCATCTGCTTTGGCTTACAATGATCTCCTTTCTAAGACGATCATTTACATATGGTGGAATTTAAACCCCAGCTTGCCTACAACGGCTAATTCAGCCACGCTCCTGCCCCTTCTCGCCTCTTCCCTTGCAGGTGCTGGAGCTGCACACCCTGCCCATGCACCATGCTCATGCACCCTGCCAGTGCACCCTGCCCATGCACCATGCCAATGCACCCTGCCCATGCACCATGCCTATGCACCCTGCCCATGCACCCTGCCTATGCACCCTGCC
>JAPSGF010000082.1:1520189-1533487 GCA_035772895.1 Perdix hodgsoniae
TGCCCATGCACCATGCCAATGCACCCTGCCCATGCACCATGCCTGCACACCCAACCCAAGCGTGCATGCAGCCAGCAGTGCCTCCCCATACGCTCCCAGCTCTGGGGTGGGTTCCTCCATAGAGCCACTCACTCCTGGTGCCGAGGTGTTGCTGCCTTGGACACGCTTTCTCAATACTTACTGACTGCACTGAATTAATATTTGCACAGGGTCAGGTGTGATAGAGAGCATGTGTCAAGGGCATGCACAAACACATACGTGGCGAAGGGCTGCGGGAGCCGCTGGTGGAAGCTGACTTCCAAATGACCTTTCCTTGGCTGCAGCTTTTGGCTGGAAAGAGAGGAACTGCCCCAAAACAGCGTGCAGCCACCCTGGGGTGGCTGTGGCTGTTGGGTTGCTCTGGCATGGGGAGGAGAGGGGCTCCCTGGTGACCTCTCAGCAGCCCACACTGCACTGTGCCATTTGCATTCCAGCCGTGAACTGTGTGCGCTTTTATTGGAGCCGGAGCCCCGCGAGCTGCCACCGGTGCTCAGTCCAAAATAGTCGTTTAAAATGCAATTGCAGCAGAATTCACTTCCTCCTTTGTACAAAAAAAAAAAAAAGAAGAGGGTAACAAGCAACCACCCAACCGTCCCCACGGTGCTGGAGCTGGATCTGAACCCCCTGCCGTGGTGAAACCACAGTGGCACTGAGTGGCACCGAGCCCTCAGCCAGCAGACCCTGCATGGCACAGCGTGGTGCTCCAGGCCTGGGGTGGCTCAGACCCTTGGGGAGGGTCATGCAGTGCAGGCAGGGACCTGGACGGGCTGTTCCTTTTGCTCTCTCTCTCCTCCCTGCTGCTTAAGCTGACAGAACCGGCTGAGCCGTTCCCATCTCAGGCGGGTGCTGGGCGCCTTTCCGCCGCCGCCAGCTCCAGTGACTTCGTGGTGCTTGGCATAGAGGGGGGGCAGGATCAGCCCCTCTACATGTGGGGCGGGTGGCTGACACGGGGCAGACAATGGGGGGTCAGGGAGGTTAAACGGCGACTAATTCGCTCTTTCAGTGTCTCCCTCTGCGTCCTGGTGACACCCGCATTGTTGGCGCTGACACCGGGCCCGCGTCCTCCAGCTGGCGGTGATGGGATGTGTCCCCATGCAGTGCCCTGTGGCAGGGAGAGCAGTGCAGGGGCAGCACAGGAAGGGGCTGGGACCCCCCCACCCCAGCAAGAGACCAGGCTAGGGAAGGCAGGAGATGCTGGACGTCTGAGCTGGGGAGTCCCGCTCATCCCTGTCCCCTGCCCCGTGTCCTGGGGGGGTGGCTTTGGTGCGCCGTTGCAGGAGGGCTTCAGCACGCAGCCATAGCTGTGCTTGGGTTGGATGCCTCGAGGTAATGCAGAGGGGATGTGCTCATAGCAGTGCTCGGGGATTTTACTGCTGGGTGGCATCAGGAGGGGTTTGCAGCCTTTCTGAGAAATCAGGAGCGGATTTACCCACGCGATGTGGGAGCGATGGCATCGCCAAGGGTGCCCCCAGGATCTGCCACCCTCTGGGTCCCTCAGCCCAAGGGGATGGCAGGACAGGCACCTGCGGCAGGGCCCCGTGCCCCCGCTCCAGGAGGCGGCCGATCCGTGGAGGGGACAATGCTGGGAACCAGAGGGAACAATAGAGCCAACGGGAAGCGCAGCGCTGACGACCCTGTAAACCTCTCGCGGCAAACGTACCCAGGCTCCCCCTCCGGAAAGGGGCCCTCTCTGGGCTGCCCCGGGGATGGGGAGCGCCTGTGCCCCCCCGCACCCCAAGCACTGAGCTCAGGCAGCAGGAATCCAGCCTGGCCAGTCAGCGCAGCCGCCCGCAGTGCCGCCGGTGAGGCTGCCCCAGCCCTGTGCAGACCCCCACCCACAGGGAGCTCTGCCCCTCTGCTGCTTCCAGGCTCCGTTGGACCCTGCTTTTGGGGAGGGGGTTGAGCCCAGGCACGGTGCATCCCCTTGGGATCCCTGGGGAGTCAGGAGCGCTTGCGTAGGGCAGGGATGAGGACAGCCTTGTGGTGGGATGTGGCCCCGTCCCTGAGTTGAGCACTTTATCTGCCCACAGGATCGGGGATGTTCACCCTTCCTGCTGCTCGAGGGATGGGTGGAAAGGAGCCGGCCGCGCTCATCACGCGGTCAGCCGATACGAACCTGATACCTCAGCACAGCTGCTGGGCGGGCAGCAGCCCCTTCCGCAGTCCCTCCAGCAGCTGAACACCCTTGGGGCTGGGAGGGTCACACTGTCGTCCCCCTGGATATGCCTGTATCGTGCCTGTGGACGCCGAGATGTGCAAAGTGCACTGCGGGCACCGGGTGCCCCAAAGCACGGCACAGCTTTACGGGAAACCATGCTGGAGCAGCGTCATCTGAAACACTTTATTTCAGGACTCGTCACCAGAACTCTAGTTTTTACTAATGACTTTCTTTCTCTAAAGAATTCCACCTCCCCACCCCCTACCTACCAGCTCTGTGCCCCGAAACCAGGCAGCGGTGTGAGCAGCGCAGGGCCGACGGTGTGCGGTGGGACAGGGGGAGCACAAGGGGATGCCAAGGGGTGGGTGGGGGTCCTCACATGCAGCCCAGTTAGGAGCTGCAGGGAAAGCCCTCTCCAAGCGTATACTCTCCATGTAACACCTCTTGGCAGCTCAGCTGCCCCCTGCTTCGCCCCTCTGCTGTCAGCAGCAAAGGTGCTGCAGCCCCAGAGGGAAGGAGAAGGGCAGAGCAAAGCCCTCCGTCACGCCAGCCATGCTGAAACACATCAGAGCGTGCTCAGCTCTGCTGCTGCTGCACGGAGCAGGCTGGTGTGGCCGCTGGGTTTCCCTCTGTTCCCAGAAAGCTCCTGCATCGTGCTTTATTTGTGTGGGCTGTTGTTTATTTTTCTCCCTAAACAGCAGTCCTGACCGCTTTATTCCCCATAGCGCTCAGCCTATTGCTGGTGGGGATTTCAGGGCACCTGGGGGGGTGGCGGGGGGGTTTCCCCCACCAGCATGCAGCCTGCACGTCACAATGGGCTGGGAAGAGAAAGGAGGAAAGCAGTGAGTGTGGAACCTTCCTGGTGGTGGGAAAAAAGGCCATAGAAATGATTCCCTGGGGCTTGGAAACCCAGAACCGCGGCACAGTGGCGTTTGCAGCTCGGGTCCCGGCACTGTGGCAGAGCGAGCCTGGTGAGATCGGCACAGATCCCGCAGGGGCCACACTGCAGGAGCCTCATTACCAGCAGCCTCGTTAACAGCCGCCTCCCGGCTTTAATTGCCATGGGTGCTCACGGTGAGGCCTCCCAATGCGTTCATTATCTTGGCACAGCCCGGTGCTTCCAGTGCCGCTGCCTCCGCTCTCCAGCATTCCTGGCATCGCCAAGAGGCTGCTTTCCATGAGCCCTTTGGAAGCCAACGGGTCAGGATTTTCATGTAATCTGGTTTGAAGGGTTGATCTGGCCATCCACACCATGCCAGGATCCTGCAGGCTGAAGCTCAGCACTCTTCCTGCCCAGGAAACAGCCACATGGCACCACGATGCGCCCGGAGCGCGGTGACAGCGACGGTGACACCAGGCACCACTCATGGGTTGGAGGAGCTGCGACGTGGGCACCTTCACCCCCGGTGTCCTGGGGGTGGCTCCGCTTTAAGAGGATATCGTGGGGGCAGCTGTGTGACAGATTAAGCCATTTCCACCTCCCTAATGATGAGATGTAAATCTCTCGGCTCAGAGTGGCCCCGGCTCGCAGCGCACCATGCTGGCACACACTGCGCCGCGGCACCTGCTGCTCTCGGTCCGGCCGGTGCACGGTTTCACACGTTGCTGAAATGAGAATGAGTTTCAGTTCCTCCTGGTTTATTTTAGCTCCTATCGCTGCGTGCCGAGAGGAGGGGATGGGTGCGTGTGGTCAGAGGTGTCCGGGGCAAAACGAGATGCCATCAATGCAAGGAAATCCTGTGAGGGGCCAAGGAATGGTCAGACTAGATGATCGTGGAGTCCTTTTCCTTAATGGCTCCGTGATTCTATGGTTCCATGTCTCTGCCTCTGCTCCATGGTGCCCCCTGGTTCCCCCCAACACTGTGCTGGGAGCACTGAGGCTCTGGGCAGCGTGGCCAGGGCCGTGCACAGACGGTGCTGAGCATCCCGCATGGCTTCACACCAGCATTTGGGTGAGCACAGGCCGGCAGCACCCGCCCCACTGCAGGACTTTGGCACAGGATCGCCAGCGCTCAGCCCTGTCAGCACTTTCCCCGCGGGGAACCCACGGATCAAAGGTGCATGTAACGATTGGCGCACGCGGCCAGGCAGCCCTCCCTGCACCACTAATCCCCTGCAGCTGAGCAGATGCACGTTTTCCTCAGCTGATGGTTAATTTTCTTTCATCCTCTTAAATGCGGATGTCCAACGTTTCCTTTGGGATTGAACCCCCAGCCCAGGGGGCACCTGGCCACGGTGATGCTTGGGGTGTGGGGGGCTCCCATGGGAGCCACCAGTGCCTTGCTGGGGTTCCTGGGCTCTTCCTGGCAGTGCTCATCTCTTCCCAAAGCCAAACGTGGATTTGGTGCATCCCAATGCAGCCCAGCAGCTCGAGGAGAGACCCTAGGAAACTTTATTTAAGAGCTGCCCTTATAAAAATTGAATGAGATGATGCTTTAATAAATGGCTAATCAATGGTTGGAGCTGTGCAGGTTAATAGGCTGCATGCTGGGCGCTGCTCTGGGACAGCTGTGCCGTGTGCTGGGTTTGGACGCTGCCCCATGGGCACCAGGCACTCGTCGTGGCCCCTTCCCAGCACTTTTGTTCCTTTGCATTTCCTTTTTTCCTCCCCCGCTCCAGCAGAGCCGAGCAGCAGGGCGATGTTTTCCCAGCCTCCCCCTCTGCCTCCCTGGATTTGTGTTTAATCAGCTGGCTCTGCTGAGAAAGCCTTGGCCGCCTCCGTCCCACCTCCTCCGCTCCTTTGTCTGAGATACGGAGGGCGCACGCTGGCGGTGGGGCTCTGTGCGCTGCAGCTTTGGGTCCCCCCAGGTTCAGGGTCCCCCCAGTGCTGGGACGTGGATGCGGTGGGGAAGCAGCTGCCAGCAGCACCCCAGAGCCCCACACCGCTCCCAAACCTCACGCAGCTTCAACCTCCCATCGTTTCCACGGGAAAGGCAAAACGGGGGGCAGTGCCATGCCCCGAGCTCAGCACAGCGTGCCAGTCCCCAGCACCCAGCACCCTCAGATCCAGCCACGGGCACGGCTCTTGTCCCTGTTAGCAGGGCGCAGGGGGCACCGGCTCACCCCACGCATGGATCCACGGGCTCGAGGTGCTCAGCAGCAGCACCAGGGAAAGCCCTTCCTCCTCCTTCCGTCTGCGTGCGGCTTTCTGAGCGCTCGAGGAAACGGGGCAGGCTGGCTTTGGCACGGGCCCAGCATCCTTCAGCTGATCTGGAGCAGCCTCTGCCCAACGCCACGCCGGCCGCATCCTGCGCATCACCCGCTGCTGCCTTAGGGCTCCCGGGGGCTGCGAAGGGGTCAGCGGTAACGATGGCTCCTGACCTCTCCTGGGCTGTTTGCTCAGGGGCTGGCCGAGCTTTTGCAAGGTTTCCAGGGGAACTGCAGGTTTATGGCTTTCCTGTAGCGCCCTTCCCTGTTATCGGCTCAGCCCCATTGATCCCTTTGATCGGCGGCGGCGGAGGAGGAATTCGGCTCCACGGGGACCCTCCCGGGGTGGGGAATTGGGGGGGGAAGGGGGGTCATCCTCATCCCTGCTCGGTGACACCAGGTCCGTGCATGCCAGTGTTGGTTACCCATTTAACCTCACGGTGCGTGCTTGCAGCCTGACACGCTCGTATTTATAGCCCCCTCCTCACGGCCCGCAGTTGTCCAAAATTGTCCTTCAGAAAAGCAAGGCTGGAAGGGGGGGTGGGGGGGGTGGGGGGGGCAGGGGGTGCAGCATCCACCCCCACACAACCAGTACCCGTTGTGTGTCCCCCCCCCAGCCCCATTCCTCTCTCGTGGCACAGGGCTGCGGTGCGGCGTCGGAGCGAGGCGTGCGTGCGGAGGGCGTGATTTGCTCGGCAGATCTGCTGCCATAAATCAGGGCAGGAATGTGTCGGGCTGTCAAACAAAGGGTGGGGTCCCGAGACAAAAGCTGGCCCCAGCAGGAACGGGTGCTTCGGGAGCGTCTTTGCACAGATCTTCCTGTCCTGGCTCATAAAAACATTTCCCAGTCGCAGGCGCTCAGTGGGCGCAGGGTGCAGTGAACCACACCGGTCTCAGGTTTGCTCCAAAAGCCGTTCCTGGGAAATGGAGCTTTCACAGGAGCACAGGCTGCCAGCATGCCAGGGGACAGCCGCTCCCAGCGCCACCCTCCCATGGCAGATTTGCTGCCTGCTGAAACGGGAGCAAGCTGTGGAGGTGCTGGAGCCAGGAGGGCACGGTGCGGCTCCAGGTTCCTCATCCCGGTGTCACCCCGTCCCATGGGTCCCAAGCATTCTCTCACCGCCGTCCCTTTTGGGGCTGGACCCCTGGGTGCTCCCTGAGCACGCTGAAGCAGTCGCACACGAGCTCACCCCATGGCAAGCACCCCACACACAGCTCACTGCAGCCCGGCGCCGGTTCCCTCGGGCACTGCAGGTGTGGAGGAGGGATCACACCAAAGCATTGCTCCGCTCTGTGCCAAGAGCGTGCTGGATTGCTAAAAATAACCAGGATCCCTGTTCTGCTGGGAGGATCCCAGGGTTGATTGCAGTCGCTCAGCCTCTGGGCCAGGCTGGGGGCAGCGCCGTGGTTTCGGGGCCGGGATCTCAGCACGACAAACGCCTGCGCTCGCTCTCGTCTTGGCTGCGGCACGGCCTCGTGCATCATTTTGCACCTGGCTCCCAGTGAGTGGAGTTTTCTGGGGGTTGATGCACCCACTGCGGGGCTGCCCTCCCGTCTGCCACCTGGGAGCTGCCTGCCGGAGCCTTGGCGTGGTGGCAAGGATGGGTCGTGGCAGGGAAGGCAGCACTGCTCCCTATGGGGCTGTCCTGCTTTGCCCTGGTCCCCACTACCCCAGTGGCTCTGCAGCTGCAGTACAGAGCAGTGCATACCTGCGCTGAGCTGCAGGGGCTTTGGGACCCAACAGCTCCATGCAATGGATCCCTGCAGTGCCTGGGGGATGGGGGAATGCTGCTTGGCACCCCATAGAGATCTCTGATTGCCTCCTGGGAGCTGCCCCAGCCCTTGGGTGGGCTTTGGGTCAGTGCACTGCTGGGAGCTGGCTCGGGGGGCTGGGGTGCCCACTCTCAGTGCTGCTGGGCACAGCTGCCCTCGCTCTGCTGCACACTGTGACCACAGACCCCCGTCTGCTGTTTGTGGGATCAGGGGGGACCCCTGGGGGAGGGTTTGGGGAGACATGGGGCTGCTCGGTGAGGTGTGTGCAGTGTTCTCCTCTTGTTGCACAGCTCTACGAGTTGGATGGTGACCCCCGGAGGAAGGAGTTCCTGGACGACCTCTTCAGCTTCATGCAGAAGCGAGGTGAGCTCCCCCTGCCCACCCCCACCCCGCTCTGTCCATGGGTTTTATTTTCTCTCGTGTCATTGTAACCCAAGGTTAATGCTCCGGCCAGACTGGTAGTTAATTTTTAACCTCGTTGCAAACCGGGGTCAAACCTGCTCTGCTGGAATCCGCGCCATGAGCTCTGCACAGCGATTCCTGCCCCACTGCTGGCCCCTCGGGGCTGATTTCATCGTGTCCATCCCCTTCAGGGTGGCTTTGCCCTCATCCTCCCCCTGTGCTGCCCCGTCCCCAGGTTATGCTGAGTCCAGAGCGGCTCCAATCCAAAGCCCAGCTCTGCTCTCAGGACCAAGGGGGCACCCACATCACCGGCAGCGTCTGGAAAATGTTGACCTGTGGTATTCGAAAGGAGAATGTCAGATATCTGTGTATATGAGCGTGCACACGCACAGCTCCGTGCTGCAGGGGAGGTCTGGGTGTAGCTGTGACTCCTGCTTCATCCCGCTGCAGTTTTTGCCTTGGTATAAAGCCGCCTCCTGCTTGGTGTCCAACACCCAGCCGTGCTCCGGGGTGGTACGAGGGCAGCAGGTGGGCACGCAGCCCGTGCCGGTTGTATTGGTGCAACTCAGCCATGCTCCAAGACAGCACTGTGCTCCCACTGGGGCAGCTGCAGGGCTGTGTGCGGTGGGACACTGCTGGAGGGTGTCCTGGGGAGGGTGGCGGGGGCCCATGGAATGGAGAGAGGAGCTCAGCGCGGTGCTGTGTGCGGCCACGTCGGCTGCTGCCACCTCCCGGCACCGGGCTGGGGAGAACCACTGCAAGGAGCCACAGTGCAGTGCTGGGGCTGCTCAGCGCTGCTGGAGCTGGGCTCCAGCGCTGGAAATGCTGTTGTGTGAGTGCATCCAGCTTCTGTCTAAAAAGGCACTTGGGGAAGCATGTGTGTGTGTGTGTGCATGGGCCTTCCAGCACCCCCAGGTTCAGCTCAGCCCCACGGGGGGCTCCATGAGCCCCTTCCAGCCCTGGTCTGGGTGATTCCTGATGATTCCCCGCAGCTCCAGCTGTGTTCCCTTCTTGCTGGGCCTGGGGGGCCCCAATTGCATGCAGCCTGGGTGCAGCACGACCCTCACCCCGTGGCTGCTGTTATAAATATCTGCTGTTGCTGAGCGCAGCTGCCTCTGCCTTCAAACCACGGCCGGCCCCTTTTGAGTTTCTTTTTCCTCCATGGTGCTGAGCAAGATGAAGTGGGGGTGCTCACAGAAGGAAATAGAGCGGTAGGGGAAGGGATAGGCAGCAGCAGGATCCCTCTTTGACTCTGCCTACCTGCACAACCCCTGCCCACTCTCTGCCCTCCCCAGGGACCCCCGTGAACCGGATCCCCATCATGGCCAAGCAGGTGCTGGACCTGTACATGCTCTACATGCTGGTGACAGAGAAGGGAGGCCTGGTGGAGGTCATCAACAAGAAGCTGTGGCGAGAGATCACCAAGGGACTCAACCTGCCCACCTCCATCACCAGCGCGGCCTTCACGCTCCGCACCCAGTGAGCACCGGGGGGGGACACGGGGTGGGGGGATTTGGGGACACCGGGTGGGGATGGGGCCGTGCTGTGCCTCACTGCATCGTTCCACAGGTACATGAAGTACCTGTACCCCTACGAATGTGAGAAGCGGGGCCTGAGCAACCCCAACGAGCTGCAGGCGGCCATTGACAGCAACCGAAGGGAGGGCCGTCGGCAGGGATTTGGCAGCTCGCTCTTCACCTACTCACCTGGTGGCACCCATGGGCTCCTCTCCTCACCCAAGCTGCCGGTGCCAGCCCTGGGGTTGGCCTCGGCCACCAACGGCGGTGCCATCGCTCCCGTCCAGAAGATCAAGAAAGGTAACAGCTGCTACGGGCTGAGGGCACTGGTGGCACTGCTCCATCCTCTCCCTGAGTTGGGTTGGCAAGTTGGGTTCCCCAGGGAGTCCGGGGCTTTTGGAGACCACTTCATTGAGTCATAGAGTGATTGGGTTGGAAGGGACCGTGATGGTCACCCAGCTCTGACCCCTGCATGGGCTGGGTGCTGGATGCTGTAGGCTTTCTGAGCTGCAGGCACGTACCAGCAGCTCATGTCCAGCTTTTCATCCACCAACACCCCCAAATCCTCTCCGCAGGGCTGCTCTGTGTCCATTTACCCCCCATCTGTGTTGGTTTGGGGCTGCAATCACCCTACCCCGCTCCAATAGGGCAGAGCCCCGGGCAGCAGCTCCTGGTGGCGGGGTCTGGGGCAGCGTAGGTGGGGAACTGACCCACTCTCTGCCCCACAGAGGAGGATGCACCCATCCCCATCTCCATGCCCAGCCGGCTGCCGGTGTCGCTGGCCGGACACCCGGTGGTGGCAGCTCAAGCTGCAGCTGTGCAGGTGGCAGCAGCAGCCCAGGCCGTGGCACTGGAGCAGCTGCGAGAAAAACTGGAATCAGGGGAACCCCCGGAGAAGAAGATGGCACTGGTGACAGACGAGCAGCAGCGGCTGATGCAGCGTGCCCTGCAGCAGAACCTCCTGGCCATGACGGCACAGCTGCCCATGAGCATCCGCATCAACAGCCAGGGCACGCGCTCGCCAGGTGGGTGCCACTGTGTGGGGTTCAGGGTGGGATGGGGGCGCGGGGACCTCAGAGAGGGGTCCGTCACCTCCGTTCTCCCCCGCAGAGAACCGCCAGGACACCTCCAGCAGCACAGCCAACAACGGCACCAACAGCATCAGCATGTCGGTTGAGATCAACGGTATCGTCTACACAGGTAGGGGGCACGGCGCAGTGCTTTTGCCACTGTCCCAGCCTGCCATCCATCACCCTTCATTTTCACCAGCAGAGTGGTGCCAGGTGCCCCCCTGCCCAGCGCTGCTCTCCCCCCTCAGGTGTGCTGTTCGCCCAGACGCCCGGCCCTTCTTCCTCCTCCTCCTCCTCCTCCTCCTCCTCCTACAGCAAAGGCAACGGCAGCGCTGGCGGCAGCCGCGGCGGCGGCGGCAACGGCACCAACAGCAGTGGGACGGGGGGCAGCGGGAGCAGCGTGGCCAGCGTCCCCCCCGCTGCTCCACCCGCCGTGCCTGTGCCCCCCCCCCAGCTCTACCTCCAACAACGCTTCGCCTTAACGCCCTCCCCCAACCTCCCCCCCCACACACAGCCAAAACCACCCCGAGGTGCCGGGGGCTGCAGGTGGGCCGGGGCGGTGCTGGGGGGTGGGATGGGGGTAAGGAGTTGGGGGGTGGGGGTGGGGTGGGGTTCAGCCTCGAGGTTTTCCTTCAGGGCCTACCCGGTGCCCCCCCCCTTTCCTCCTCCCCCCCCCGACCTGTTTACCTCACACACATCACACTTTGCACTGTACATTTATTATTATTATTATTATTTTTTAACTCGTGTTACCTCCAGACAGACGTACGGACGCCTGCCAACGCGAGCTTTAATGAAACCTCCTGGCACTCGTTAAAGGAAAACAAAACAAAACGAAACAAAAAGATATAAAAAACAAAACAAAACAAAAAAAAGTTGGAAATCGGGAGATATTTTATTCATTAGATCCTTTTTCTTCCCCCCTCCCCTCCTCTATTTTGAGAACTACACTTACTATATGGGATTTTCAGAGGTTGTTGTTTGATTGTTTTCGTTGTAAATAGCTTCTATTTTATTCTCTAAAAAGAAAAGAAGAAGAAAAGAAAGAAAAAAAAAGAAAAAAAAAAAAGAGAATCAAACTTTTAACATGCAAATGATATATATGGACGTTGTCAGGGAAGCAGGAGCTGGGGAACCCATCGCCTCCTTTTTCTTCTCCTCCCAGTTGTACCCGAGGCTCTGGGAAGTGCTGTGAGCTCAGGGCTGCAGCGGCACTGGGGGACCATGGAGGGGACAGCGTGCGCTGCACGCCTCCAGCTCGTGGCTTTAGTTGTCAGTGCAGGAAAGCAGTGCTCAGGGATGGGATGGGTGCAGCAGTGGGGTCCTGCCGCAGCCCCCAGGGACAGGCAGTGCTCAGGGGTGCTCTGGCTGCTAACATGTGCCATGCATTCCCGCGTCCCCCAGCTCTCTCCTGAACTCTCCCTACATTGTCAGGTGGTTTTTTTCTCAGTGCTTGATTTCTTTTTTTTTTTCCCCTCCCCTGTAAGGCGATACTACTGTGCAGATCCAGTTTGGGCACATTTTCCCCCCTCCCCAGCAGCCAGGGCGAGGTGACACCCGATCTGCTATTCACCCTTCCAGCAGCAAACTGGTTCTGTTGGTGATGGGACGGGGCGTTTTGTTTGCGTGGTGCCGGGAGGAATCAGGAAAATTGGGTGGTGTCAGCACTGCTGCAGCTCCAGGGACGAAATCTGTTCCCTGCTGCTCCCCGTGCCCCCGGCATCGCTTCTGCCACAGCAGCACCCGCACCCAAGCAGTTTAGGAAGGGGGGGGGGGGGGGGGGGGGGGCAGGAGGGGTCTCAGCATCCCTCCCAGTCCGGAGGCATCGCTTGTGCTCCCCAAAGCACTGCTTTAAAGCCCAAAAGCTCAGAGGCGGTGTCCTCATATGATGTGGAAAGTTGCAAGGTGCTGCCCGGCTGGGATCTGTGCATGATGCAATTCTGGGTGACGCTCAGGTCAGGTCGGTTGAACGATGCCATCACAGATTCCCCTCTGGATCGGCTTTGTGCACGGCGTGGGCCGGGATGCTGTCGCAGATCTGTGCTGTTCTGAATGGCACCGCACCAAACGCTGCTCGTGTTTGTGCACGATGCCATTCCCACAGCGATCCCCAACACCTCAGCGCTGCCATTTGGTCTTTACTCCTTACTCTTACTTTACCCACACGGCTTGCAGGTTTCCCTTCCCCTCGTGGCCACTTCCCCTCCTCCCCCCCCCCCCCCCCGCCCCATTGCCCCCCCCCATGCACATCTGCGTGACACACAATCGCATCCCAATGCTGACCCCCCCCCCACCTCCCCCCGGCTGTATCTCAATTCCTCAGGTTCTGATGGGAGCACAGGGTCCCCCCCCCACCCTGCATGGACCCCCCCCCGCCCTCCCCCAGCAGCACAGGTATTCCCCCACTCCCAGCCTTGGGATGGGGACGTGGCAAACTCAGGGGATTGGGGGGGGGGGGGGGGGGAGGGGAAGTGGCCACGAGGGGAAGGGAAACCTGCAAGCCGTGTGGGTAAAGTAAGAGTAAGGAGTAAAGACCAAATGGCAGCGCTGAGGTGTTGGGGATCGCTGTGGGAATGGCATCGTGCACAAACACGAGCAGCGTTTGGTGCGGTGCCATTCGGTCTTTACTCCTTACTCTTACTTTACCCACACGGCTTGCAGGTTTCCCTTCCCCTCGTGGCCACTTCCCCTCCCCCCCCCCCCCCCCCCAATCCCCTGAGTTTGCCACGTCCCCATCCCAAGGCTGGGAGTGGGGGAATACCTGTGGCGGTGGAGGGGGGGGGGGGGGGGTTCCAGCCCCTTTTTGCTGGTGGGGAGGGAGCATCCCCCCCCCAGAAAAAAAGATGGAAGTGCCCTTTGGCTGCATGGCACCCAGCAGAGCTGCACTCTGAGGGTCCATCCCAGCCACCCTCCCCCCCCAGATTGGGCACTTTTAGGGCTTCAGAGTTCCGTGTGTATAGAGCCACTGGGATTTGGGGTTCTAATTATCTTCACCCACCCCCACACTTTTTTTGGAGAGAGCGTGTGTCGCCTCCTGCTTTATTTCTCTTATGCATATCAATTAAGAAAAAATGTAATTAAAAAAAGTTTCTCTGGGGTTTGGAAAGGAAAAGGAACGGGGAACAGCTGCAGATATTCATCCAGCGGGCAGATCTTAACTCAGGTAAAAACGGGGGGGGGGGGGGGGGGGGG
>JAPSGF010000082.1:1533587-1565513 GCA_035772895.1 Perdix hodgsoniae
AGAAAAAAAAAAAAAAGACAAAGACAAAACCACATTTCTACCTCTGAGAGCAGCGGCTGTGGGCGCTCCGTCCCACGTCCGGCTGAATATTTCAGTTTTGCAAACGTTCAGGTATTGAAACTTTTGATTATTAAAAAAAAAATAAATAATAAAAATAATAAAAAAAAAATTTAAAAAAAAAAAGAGAAAATAAAAACACTGAAAGTTTACATTTTATAATAACATTATTATACAGATTGTATTTAAGCTGCAGAATATTTAAGACAATTGTAACCCTGTAAAGTTGATGAAATATTAAAAAAAAAAATAATGATAATTAAAAAATGAATGGTTGTGTGAAGTTTGTGTCCCCTCCCCGGGGCTGTGGGGGGGGGGGGGGTCCCAGGGGGTTCACATAAGAAACCAATGGGGTGAACGGTGCCAGCGGTCCCTACGCCCTATGGTCACTATAGGACCACACGAGGCACCCCGCAGTCACCCGACCACGCCGCACCCCGCCGAACTTCCGGTCCCTCTGGCCCCGCCCACCGGCGGTGCCGCTCTTGATTGGGCGCCGCGGCGGAAGGGCGGCGCTCTGCGCGCCAGCCGCGCTCTCTCTGGCCCTGGAGGACCGCGAAGATGGCGGCGCCCATGGAAGTGGCGTTGGTGTCGGACGCCGCCGGGCCGCTTTGCAACTGCTCGGTTTGGGAGCTGCATTCGGGTTCCGCCTTACCCGGTTATCGCGGTGGGAACACCGGCCCGCGCGGCTTGGCGCTGCTGGGAGGCGAACACCTGCTGGGAGCCCAGCTGGGCAAGAGCTACATCAACGTGTGGGAGCTGCAGAGGAAGGTACCGGCGGCGGAGGGCGTGGGGAGAGCGGGGAGGGGGCGCCCCGGGGAACCCCTCCGTAGGAGTCTCACCCTGCCCTGAACCCCCCCAGTGTCCCTCTATCCGTAGACCTCCACCGTCTCTATGGTCAGACGCCCCCTCCTTAGGGCCCCCCCGGCTCTATGCTGAGGTGTCCCCATGGCCTTCTTGTCAGCAGGGATCCTCACTGGGCGCTGGGATCCTATCTGGGTCCCCCCCTTCTGCAGAGCCTCCCCAGCTCTGTGCTGGGAGCCCTCCAGAAGGACCTCCATCTCTTTGGTGAGGCATTCCTGCTCTGTATTTTCCATACAGACATCCCGTGTTCAGATCCCCCCCCCCGTTTCCATATCCCCCTCTCTTTGCCCGGTTCCCTCCCCCCCCCCCGCACTCTGCAAAGCCCCCACATAGTGCTGTTTAGCCCTGGATCCCCCCTTCCCCCCCAGTTCTTGGGGTGAGCCTGGAGCTCCCTTACAGGGGAGATCCCCACACGTTGTTATAACTGTTCTCAAAGAGAAATTTATTCTGGGGTTCCCTTCCCAAATGCAGCGTTGCCCCAACTGCCCCTGCATCAGGTGGACGCCGCTGGGAGCCCCGCACTGTGCCCACCATGGGGCAGAAGCACTGCTGGGATCTGTGCCCCCACGCTGTGGGATCCCCACACTGAACCCCATGGGTCTTCTCCAGTCTGGGAGGATTCGTCAGGGGAATTATGGAGAAAACCTCTGCCTCAAAACCCCCATTTTGTTCTTATCCTGTTACTGAAAATGGGAAATCTGCAGGCTCACACCTGGCCTGACTGGCCCCCCATCCCTTCAGGACCACCCTATTTTCAGCTGGGACAGGATAGCAGCACAAACCCTTTGCCCTACAGCTGCTCTCTCTCTGTTTCTTGTCATTCCCCTCTGTTTTGCTGCAGGGAGCAGCAGTAGCCCATGAGTCTGAGTGCACACACAGCCCCTTCCTCGCTGTAGCTCAGAGTTTGTTCCTGCCTGCTTCAGTTCCCCCAAACGAAGAGCTGATGGCAGAGCTTTTTGTTTCTCCTGCCGGGCTGTGAGCTCAGATTATCATCTTTTCTTTTTCTTTCTTTCTTTTTTTCCTTTTTAATTCATATTATTTTGGTGTAATTTTAGCTTGTTTTGTGCTGAAAATGCCGAGCAATTAAGTGGGATTTGTGCAATCCTAGAGACTGCGCTTCTCCACTGCCTCTTCTGTGTTCCAGTTTGAGCTGAACCACACTCTGCTTTCTCTTCTCCTCCCCAAATTCTCATCCATACTAAATGTCTGCTGATGTCTTTGTGTTCTCAGGACCAGCTCCAGCAGAAGATCATTTGCCCTGGACCTGTGACCTGCCTAACAGCTTCTCCCAACGGGCTTTACATCCTGGCTGGTGTTGCTGAGAGCATCTACCTGTGGGAGGTGAGGAACACACCCTGCCCTGTGCAGGGCTCTGTGTAGAGCTGCTGAGCTCACAACCCCTCGAGGCACAGGAATGGGTCTGCATGACACCTGTGCTGAGGGTTTTCCAGCATAGTGCTTCCTCCCTCACCTTTCTGGGCCTGGGGTCTGACTCCTCACATCTGCCATAAGACTTTGCAGTTATTTGTGGTCATCTTTGGGCATCTTGTTGGTGCTGTTCTTTCTGGCTTCAAAATTGTGCACGGATGAAGCGTCGGTTTGAAGGCTCCTATAAATCAGTGGGACCCCTGTGTAGGTTAAAGTGATTTGGATCCAAGGGAAGTGAAAAATCCCAGCAGTCCTGGAGAGAAGAAGGTTTGTGTTTGGATCCATGATGGATTAATAAGGGTCTGCTGGGCTGAAAGAAATGGAAATACAGAGATTTGCATCCTCTGTGGATAGTGACTGCCCTGGTCCTGTCAGGTGTGGATAGATCCATAATAGCTGTGCTGCACAGTGGAGTTGAGGCTTCTCTGGGTCATGTGCATTAGAGATCCACGCTGGGGCTGGCTGCCTAGGAGCTTGTCACAGCAGGGTGGGAGATGAGTGTTGCTGGAAGAGGCTGGCTGAGGTTTAAGTCTTTTTGTTTTGGAGCTGCTACAGATGCTTGGTGTTGTGGGAGAAATCAAGACTTAGTCTTCATTTAGCATCCCTTCCACATACTGGCCTAATGTTTGTATGTGACTTGTGAGCTGGATGTCCCTACAGGCTGAGGTATTCTGGTCATCATCCTATTTTCAACTAATGGTGATGTTTACGTGGAATTATGCTGTGTTCTGAGAGCTTCACCAAGTATATAAAAAAACACAGCTTGTTTCTAGCCCCAGGATTAAAGACCAATATGTCTAACCTGTGAACCTCTCGATCTTGGGGGAATGGTTTTGAGCCTTATTACGTGGGTGGCTCTATCTTAATTCATCAGGGAACACTGGGGCTGAGACTGCAGCAAGTGGGAGTTGCTTACTTGTGATGCTCTGAGCTGGTTTCTGCTCTGCTTCATCTGCAAAGCGTGGTCCTTTCTCCTTGCTTCCAGTTAGCCTTGCCTTGGCAACCTTTCAGAGCAGCTGGCAGCAGTGGGTGATGGCAGAGCAAACAGGCACACGCTGGAGAGGCCGCATGGAAACCATCACAGAGCTGGAAATGGGATCCAAGAGCCCCAGTTATCCACCTGCTCTGCAAAACCACTTGTTCACTGTTGAATTGCAGTTTGCTTTTATTTTTAGATGTAATTCAGACAATGAGAGGGAGTTGATTCTGTTCTTTTCTATGGGGCCACCTCCTTAGCTCCCTCCCTATCAGCAGTGTTGCCTTTTAATAACAAAAGCTCTGAGTTTAGGGAACTCTTTATCCACCCTGGAGGTCCTCTTGGTCTGAGAGCACCCACCCTGGCTGGAATGCAGCAGCCCTCTATGGCTTTGTAACCCCTGCAGCCTTCGCGTGCCTTCAGACTGAGCACTGAGATGCCACGGGAGGTTGGAGGAAGCCATCAGAGCAATGCTAACAATAAACAGGAAATCTTTCCTGCGTGCTTGTGTCTTGACCAGAGAAACTGCAGTGCTGTCACCGTGGCCAGGACCTGCTCAAACTGCTTCTTGCTGTGTTTACTCCTTGCTGAGTGTTCTCCTGCCCTTTCCTCAGGTCTCCAATGGAAACCTCCTGGCCATCCTGAACCGACACTACCAGGACCTCACATGCCTCTGCTTCACCGACGACAGCAGCCACTTTCTCTCGGGGGCAAAGGACTGCCTGGCGCTGGTGTGGAACTTGTACAGGTAACAGTGGCCACAAGGACATCTTGGTCTGCTTGTTCTGGGAGCAGAGAGCATCTGGGCAAGGAGTACAGCATGAGAGCATGAGATCAGCCACCACATCCTGGAGGCAGGATCGGCTCTGTTTAAGCCTACATCTCTAAGCTGTTCTTAAAGCTTACTAGTGGTGATGAGTCTGTGCCCTCCTTAGGCAAGTTGTTCCAGTGTTATCCTATCACAGCATATCCCTCTGACTGCCTTTCTCCTTTTAACAAAGGGTGGGTTGTGCCCTTCCCCAGATAAAGGCAGCTGAGCGCTCTGTCCCCTGCGGTGGGGGATCTCTGGTGCCCACTCTCCCTGTGCTGTGGCTGCTGACCACGTCTGCCTTCAGCTTGATTCCTACATACACAGAGGCAGCAGAGCAGTGGCCAGCTCTCCCTCACAGCCACTTTACTTTGGCATCCCCAGCACTGCTGACCCTTCTCTTTGTTTTCTCCCCCCCAGTGTTCTACAGGCAGAGCCGTCCCAGATCCCAGACCCTCGCCACGTGTGGTCCCGACATAGCCTCCCCATCACAGACATGTGCTGTGGCTTTGGAGGACCTTTGGCACGAGCTGCCACCGCATCCCTTGACCAGACGGCAAAGGTAAGGCTTGGATCAGTCTGGACAAAGAAGTGTCCCAGAGGTGTGCACACCCCAGAGGGTTAAAGCTGAATTTCTGCAGAGCTGTCCGTGCGGGTTGCAGTCGCTCAGTTTCTTGGCTGCCTCTGTGATGACTCAGAGCTGCCAGACCTAATGAGTTTTGCCTCTCCAAACACCAGCGGTTTCTCTGCTCCTGCCCTCAGACCAGGGCTCCTCGTGCTTTGTCATCTCTATTGTCCCTGGAGGGTGTGGGGATCATTTCCTCTCATCTCCCTTTGCTGCTGTCCCTTCGATCTGGAAGGACGTGGAACACAGAGCTGGCTCCTCTAGGCGCAACCAACTCCAGAGCTGGAGCCAGGAGGGATCCACCCTGGGAGATGGGATGGGTACAGGAAGGTCAGGGGCTGGTTCAGAGCTGCCGAGGAGCCTCGTTGCCTCCAGAGTCTCATTTGGATTCTGTCTTGGTTAGTGTGGGACTTAGCAAGCAACCCGGGGCAGGCCAGCTTGTGCCTCAGTTTCCCCATTCACAGTGGGATGGGGTGCTGGTATGTGCTGCCAGCTTGCTGCTGGGCATGTCAGTGCTGGTAAGCAGCAGCGTGTTCTTCCAGTCAAGCAATGTTTAAGCCCCTAATTCTCTTGCATTGTCTTATTCCAGCTCTGGGAAGTCTCATCCGGGGAGCTCCTGCTTTCAGTCCTGTTTGACGTGGGGATCATGGCTGTTACCCTGGACCTCTCAGAGTATCACATGTTCTGCGGTGGCATGGATGGATCCATATTCCAGGTTGACCTCTGTGCCTGGGTGAGTGCTGGGGCTGCAGGACTGCTTGGCACTGCCACAGTGTGGCCCAGCCTTGGTGTGGCACTGTGAGCCACTGCCACCTCCTTCCTGTGTGACAGTGTGATCTGTCAGGGAACCCCTGTGTTCCCCTGCACCTCCTCTGCCCTGTCCAGACACACCAATGAATCTGCTGCCTTCAGTCTTGCTGAACTCAATCCCCTCTCACTCTTCCTTCCATCCTCCACGTCTGCAGCCAGTCCAGAGAGACCGGACCTTCCAGACAGAGCGGGAGAATGGGAAGATCTTCAAAGGGCACAGGTGAGATACCAGACATACCTGCCACGTATTTCACTGCCCACCTCACTGGTTTCTGGCAAACCTTGGGTCATCCTGAGTTTAAGCATCCCTTCCCCATTCCAGGAACCAGGTGACGTGTCTGTCCGTCTCCACGGATGGCAGCCTGTTGCTTTCTGGCTCACACGATGAAACGGTGCGGCTATGGGACATCCAGAGCAAGCAGTGCCTGAAGACGATGAATCACAAAGGTAGGCATGCCCTTATCTCCATGATCCTTTCCTCCTTGTCTGTTAAAAGCTGCTGCTGTTTTGCTCTGACGCTGCCCTCGGCAATTCAGGCATTTCTGTGCTGCTTGTTTCACCCTTTTGGGAAGGGCAGAGGCATTAAAGGGATGCCTTAGCTGTCTGGAGTGGGGTTTTGACCTTGCCCATGTCTGTTAACAAGCTCTCTGTGCACTGTCAGAAAGTGAGTCACAAATTTCACCCAGGCGTTGAGGAAGTCCAGGATCTTGTTTTCCAAAGGGAGCAATTCTCCCAGGCACACCCGAGCACTTGAGGAGGAAATGAGAGGGGGAGAACGTGTCTGAAGGAGAAACCGTGGCCCCAGCAGCAGGCACCCATGAGCTCATTAGGTCTGAATAGAATCCGATATCAGCAGGCTGGGATTTCAGGCAAATAGCTCCAATAAACCACACAGACCAAAGCTTGCAAGCTCGTGTGAGCAGTGAGGTGCCTCAGAGCGGTGGGTGATTTAGCCCTCGTGTTGCAGGCCGTGAGATCCAAGCTGTATGCAGACCCATTCCTTCTTTCCTTCTGCTCTTCTGCCAGGGACCTGCTGCAGCAGCCATCCAGCCTTGCCCTGCTAGCAGTACAAGAGAAAGCAGGCAAAACTTGAGCTGTGTGAGTCATCAGAGGAGAGGTGGCCAAACTTTCACTGCAAGCCAAATATTAAAACCCTTCTCAAGCCTGCATGGGAGCACAGTCAGACACGAGCCCCTGCAGCGCCGTGCTGCTGGGTGCCAGGACTGGAAGGCGAGGGGGCTTTTTGCATCCTCTGCAGACTGGCTTCTTCCTACAGGCTGGGGTTGGGCTTCCCCAGCACTGCTGGCACCATTATCACCCCGCTGATGCCTGGGTGCTTCATCTGAGTGTGGGAACAGCGTGAGAGTGGGATGTAATGTGGGAGCTGTACTGTGGGGAGCACAGGAACGGGCTCTGTGCTGAGATCCAGCACACCACCAGTTCTCCTTTGCTTTCCTGCATCAGGAATGAGGGACTCCTCTGTCCCTGAAGCTGCCTCTCTCCTGAAGCTGTCCCAGCAGTGGGCTTCCTGCTCGCAGGCTGTGGTTTCCCCTTTGCCTTCCCCTCTGCCTCTCCAAGCTGCAGCTCAGCCCTCCTGGCAAGGTCTGTTCCATGCTGCTGTTCTGCTGCCCCTCCAGCATGTTCCCTTTGAGAGGCAAAGCTGACATGGGCTTCTCTGCCACAGCTGACATGACAGCCACCCCCGGCCTGGTGTGCTCTGGACAATGACGTCCTTCTGCTCACAGGGGCAAAGGAGGCAGCTGCGGGCAAAGGAGAAACCAGTGGCCTCCCCACATGATGGGGCTGGAAATAGATGAGAGGAACTGGACATGGCTCAGGGCTGGAGAGGAGCGTGGCTGTGCTGGCAGGAAGGGTGCAGGGGGGCTTCTTTCTTCAAGGTTTGCTTGTCCTTGGCTAGGGCAGAGCGCAGGAAGAGAGACGGGCACTGAGGAGCTGTGCTGCTGCTGGTAATGAGCTGTGACTGCTGGGGCAAGGGCTGTTCTCTGCCACTGCAGAGCATCTGCCACTGTGTGCACAGGTACTGCTGCACAGGGAACCTCTGAGCCGGTGGGCCATGGTGGGAGCCCTGCCCCCAAATCTCACTGGACCTCAGTTCCCTCGTCATGCCAGCGCTGTTCTTGGTGACACAGGCTGTCTCTGAGGGCTGGCTCCAACGAGGCAGTGTGGGTGTGCTCCATCTGAGTCCATCCTGCTGGCACCTACCTTGGAGCTGGATTATTTATTCTCCCTCAGTCCCAGGCTGGCAGGACATTACTCACTTCCCAGTGCTGAGCCGTCCCTGATGATGGGGTTGGAGGGGATGAGCTGGGCTGGCTCTGCTGGAAGGGTCTGTGCCTCAGTGGTGACCAGATCTGGGGGCTCATGAGCTAGTTCTGAGATCTTATCCCTGCACCTTTCATGCTCCCTTCTTCCAAATAACCCCCGGTGAGCCAGAGGTGGTAATCTCACTAATGGCTGTTTTCATTACCAGCAGCAAATTTCTTTTTTAGGGAGGGAGCAGTGGTTTGTTCCAGCAAAGCATTGGCAAGGAGCAGCTGCAGAGGGCAGCCTGGGACTCCTGGCTGAGCATCCTCTGGACAGAGCGTGTGGCAGAGCATTGGTTTGCAGGCCAGGACCCAGTGTGCAAAGAGGACTGAGCTTTGGGGCCATCTCTGCTCTCTCTTGGGCTGCTGATCTTTCCACTTTAGAGGTGCTTCCTTAGCACAGACCCAGAGCATCGGGCTGCTCCAGCCCCCAGGCTGGGTTTCTTCCCTGCTGTGCAGCTTTCTGTGCCTCTGGTGGCAGCCTGCCTACGCTCAGGTGCATCTGGATCCTTTTAACCTTTCCCTTTGTGCGGTCGAGTTGAGGTGGGGAAGATGGATGGCCGGGATTTATGAGCAGTGCTGGAGCTCCATTCACACACGAGCTGGGGGCTGTGGGGGGCTGAGAGCCACAGGGGCCGGAGGTCCTGCAGCCAGTGCAGGGCTATGGGGAGCAGTGGGAATTTGAGTGTGAGCTGGCGGAGGGGGCTGCTGACAGAAAGCAGCAGCCTGTGTGGGTAAATGTAGTAATTAAAGCGCTCGTTAGCTCTGCCAAACGAGTGCATGTGATAGATCATTACCAGGAGGCAGCAGCGTGAGCCGCAGGGGCTGACGGATGGCTGATGCTGCAGAGGATGGGTGGATCACTGTGTGTGTGTGGGGGGGGGGCACGGTGTGTCCCTGGGGCTGAGAGCTGTGCTGTCCCACTGTGCTGGGGGATGCACAGGTCCTGGCTCCTGCAGCTGCCATCTTCCCCTCCAGCTGTGTTTGTTCTGCCCAAGAAACATGTTGGGGGGGATAGAGAAGTGACCCACCCTCACCTCTCTGTCATTCCCCCCCAGGTCCGGTTACGAACGCCTTCATAGTGCTGGCTCCAGCCAACATGCTCAACCCAGATGGGAAACCCAGCGTGCCTCTTCCTAAATTCAGCAAGCACCTCTATGGCACTGAAAGCACTGATGAGCAAAGCAGCGAGGGAGTGACGCTGCGCCTCGGGCTGCACCAGCAGGTACTGGGCAGGAGGAAGGCACTGGGGGAGGGTTTGCATGGGGGGGGGGGGGGATGCAGGATTCTCCCTCAGCTTGATGTCTGCCAACGGTCAGCAGCTCCTGGGGGTCTGGTGAGCTCCCCTCGTGCCACTGGGGAAGGGCCTGGTGCACTTGTTGTTTGTGGAGTAGTGCACAGTGGGCAGCGAGGGTTCCTGCAGTGGGTTCAGGGCTGGTAGGATGGCAGCTCAATGGCTTAGAGTGAGGCAAAAGGTAGGGCTCACAGGGCCTGAGCTGACTGGAGCATTCCCAGCTCCTGGGGAAGTGCGGGCTCATCCCTGCGCAGAACTGTGTCCCATGAGTGCTTCCCTTTCCTCTCTCCTCTCTTTGCCTTCCTAGTGCTGCTCAGCTTCCCCCAGTTCTGTTTCCTAAAGCTGTTGGACTGCCTTGACAGGGAACTTGAGTCCTTCTGCCAGGCACTGCCCCTGCTCTCAGCTGCCCCCGGGCTGCTCTTGGCTGCAGGAAGGTCACTCCAGGTCTGAGGCACTGCAGGGCTCTGGCTGCATCCCTTGGAAGCCACCCTTGTGCCAGCTGTGGTGGCATGGAGGAGCTGGAGCTCTGCTGCACTGAGTCCTGCATGCTGAGATTCTCTACTGAGCATCCTCTTCTTTTCTCTCTTTCTTTCTTTCTTTCTTTTTTTTTTTTTTTTTCTTAAACCAGAGGCTTTTCTCCCACTCCATAAAGTCCATTCTCCAATGCAGTGAAATCCATTCTCCCTCCCTTTGTGCTCCCCTTGCAGTCCTGGCTGGTGCAGTCATTTGTCCTCCCTGCCTGGTGCTGTGATACGGGCTCTCTCTGCTGTATGTCAGTGTTGAGCCCCAGCGTGGCCATCTCCAGGCACAGGGGCTGTCCTGTGCCATGAATGTTCACAGGCTCACTGCCATACCAGTCTGTCTGTCCCTGCCCTGTTTGCCAGCAGCCCCAGAGCTCTTCCCTCCTCTATCAGCATCTGTCCCTGGGAGAAGTGACAGCAGTGTCCCTGCTGATGGATGAGCTCCATGCAGCGCAGTGTCAGCCCAACCAGGAGGGGCTGTTTGCCTGCAGCTCAGCAGAGGGGCTGGAGCTGATTTGGAAATGTCAGCATGGCAGCACCACGGCGCTGGGGGGAGCAGCAGTAGTATAATAAACCCAGAGCCTTGTGCTGTACATTGGGACCCTCAGAGGGACTTTTTTGGGACCCCTCCCCAAGCACAGGCTTTCTGTTTTGAAGAGGGGTTGCAGGCATGCTCTGCTGCAGCAGCAAAGGATATTGGCCATACCCATGGCACTGCTTCCTTTTTGCTTTGCTGAGTGGAGGGGACAGGGGGCATCTTCACCTTCCCCCACAGTGTGCCCTGTGCTGGGGCTGCTGGGGGAGGGCTCAGGTCCTCTGTATTAATTGTTTCCATCTGGTCCTTGCAGGAATCTGGGGAGAGCTATCTAGAGAAGGCTGAGAAGATGTACTCTCAGATGTGTTCGACGAGAGAAAAGGTGAGAGCTGCTCTGGGGGGAAAAAGGGGTGGAGAGGCACTTTCTCTTGAGACAGACCCCTTCAGGGGTCCCGTGGTAGCAGAGCTGTTCCTCAGGGCGCTGTGCAGAGCTGGGATGGGGGGAACAAATCCTGGAATCCTCTGATAGTGTCGGAGGGACTGCAGCTTTTGGCTGGGAGCTGAAGAAGGGAGGGGGTTCAGTGGTTTGGGATGGACTGCTGTTCTGGTGAGCACCAACCTCAGCTTGCTGGAACTGAGCTCCAGGTCCTTGAAGTTCTTCTGTCACGTTTTTCTGCCCCAGAACCTGATGGGAGACCAGGAGCATCTGACGATCCAGGTGAGCGAGCTGGAAGAGGAGGTGAGCACCCTCCGGAAAATCAACAAGAACCTCTTTGACTTCTCCGCTCGCATCATCACCAAGCCAGCCAAATGAGGAGGCAGCCCCCAGCCCTCCCCTTCCCCACCCCCTCTGCCTCTCTCTGCCCAGCTCCTGGGGAAGAACAGCCAGCCCATGGGCACATGCAGATGGGCAAGCACGTGTGGCTCGCATCCTCACCAGCGCCTGTCAGGCCACGTAACACACAAAGGAGCGTTTGCCTACTCCTTCTGGCATCCCTTTGACCACCCAGGACTGAGATGGGGCACGGGGGCTGTGGGGCTGCATGTGGGCCCAGCTGGCTGCCTGCAGGATGGCACAGGGATGGGGCTGAGCAGTGCAGCTGCAGTGCAGACAACTGCGGGCAGAGCGTCCCCGGCTGTGGTGCCCTTCAGGATGCAGCTCCTGCTCTCCTCCTTTCTCTTCCCCTGGCCTTTTTATGTTTCCTTTTGTTACACGACCCTGCGGCGCAGACAGAAAATTGGGTTTTCACCTCTCTGAATGCCAGTTTGAGATTGGATTTTAGAGACACCTTCTGCCCACCCCTGGCTGGGAGATGCTGCTCACTGGACCCTTTGCATCCCGGACCCTGCTTGGGGCTCGGTTTGCTCCCATGCAGCGGGGGCTGTGCAGCTCCTGCCCTCTCGTGGGCACCCCCAGCCATCAGAGGGGGCACTGAGCCTGAAGCTGTGGGCCCTGCCCCCCTCAGGGGGCTCTGTGTGTGTCTGGGCAGGGGAAGCATGGTGCTATTTCCGATCTCGTATGTTGACGATTTATATATATTTGGATCCAGCTATTTTGTTTTCCACGGTGTTCTGGGGAAATCAGCCTTTTGTATTGTCACTAGCATGGCAGTGGGGGTGTTGTGGGTTTTCTTTGGGTTTATTTTTTACATAAAAGATTTGTTTTTTATAGTGAAAGGTGCCTGAGGTTTCTCTTGATTCCTCCCCCCCCCCCCCCCCACCCCAGTCACTCGCCATCGCATACTCAGTGGTGCCAGCAGGGAGGTGAGTTCTCATTCCTTCACAGTCACTGAGCCATCCTCCCCCAAGAGCTCCCTCCCTGAGCCTTCAGCAGCCCCCAAAACATCCCCAGATGCCCCAGATTTGTGCTCCTGGAGCACAGGGTGCTGGGGCAGAGGGGTCACATTGCAGCAAGGAACAGCAGTTGGCGGCTGTGTTCCTGCTGCCCTCCTCCGTCGCTTTGCCCTGCAGCCCCTGGGGGCTTTTTGGGGCTGGAGTAGGGGCACAGTGTGTGGGATCTGGGCACAGCTGTCCCCATCTGCCCCAGCGCCGGGCTCAGCACACCACAACTGATTTAAAATGCACTTTAATAACACAAGTGGCCGTGCAGCTTGCTCTCGTGCCAGCTCGTTTAGGTAATGCTTTTAGCTTAATAAGCCACATTTCTCTTTTTCTCTCTCTCCCTCCCTCCTTCCCTTATGACATTTTGGATCGACATTGATCAACTGCAGCACGGAGCGGCTCGCAGAGCCCCGGGGCTGCGTTGCTTCGAGCGGAGCTCCGCTCGCATCCTTCCACCCTAACCCTCTCCCATTCGGGCTCCCACCATCAGCCCCTCCCGTGGGCTCACAGGGGGGTCGGGAGCTGCTCTTTGCCAGGGCTGTCCCAGCTCCCTCCCCCTCGCTGATCTCCGCTAAGGGAACTCATTAGCTCTGACTCATTACATTTGTCTGATGATCAATATTTTTGCCAGCTGCTCCTTGGCTTTCTCGTTCGTTTTCTTTTCCTTACTAATGTAGCGCAGCCTCTCCATCCCCACCTCCCCGGCAGCGCAGCGTTCTGGCATCGAGCAATCCTCGCACCGCACAGCACCGCGCCTCATTTTCGGGGTCTCCGCTTCGCCCCGCGACGGTTCCAAGATGGCCCTGGGGAGACCTGGGGGTCCCTTCCATCCGATTCCGAGGGATGCGCGTCCCTACCCCGGTGCTGCGAGGCGGGCGGGGCTCGGGAGGCCTCCCGGCGGCTCCGCTCCCCCCCCTCGGCGCTCGGAACTGCGGGGCCGCTCCCGCTCCGTCCCGTCCCGCCCCGCAGAACGGAGCTGCCCCCGCCCCCGGCCCGCCCCGTCCCGCCCCGTCCCGGCCCGACGGGCGCAGCGCGGGGCCCCATGGAGGGGCTGCGGGCGCTGTGGCTGCTGGCGGCCGCGCTGGGGGCTGCGGGGGGACACCCGCATCCATGCCGCGGTCCGAGCCGGTCCGGCCCCGCCGTGCGTCTGGGAGCGCTGCTGCCCTCCGCATCCTCCGGCCCCGTCCGCGCTGCTCTGTCCGGTGGGGGTCCGGAGGGGGGTCCCGGGGCGGTGCTGCCGTACAACCGCAGCCTGGAGGTGGTGGCGGGCCGCCCGGCGGCGCGGGATCCGGCCTCGTTGTTGCGGTGGCTGTGCGGGGCTCTGCTGGGGCGAGGCGTGGCGGCGGTGCTGGCCGTGCCCCGATCCCGCCGCGAGCTGCTCCAGATCGACTTCTTTGCCGCTGCTTTGCGCGTTCCCTTCGTCAGCGTCGTCGGCGGCGGCCGCGCTCCGCCGTTCCGCTCTCAGGTGAGTGCCCGTCCCGGGGGGACCCGAACTGGGAGCGCTCCGTCCCGGCCCCGCACCCCGTCTCCGCACAGATCCCGTCCCGGCTCCTCTCCGCCATCATCCCGGTTCCATCCCACCCTTATCTCTGCCTACCTCCATCCCCAGCCCGGCTCCATTCCAGACCCCATCCCAGCCCCAATCTCCACCCTTATCCCGGCTCTCATCTTGTCTCTGTCCCAGCTCTACCGTGGCCCCCATCCCGGAGGGGTCAATCAGGGCTCCTCAGCTTCATCCCGGACCCCATCCCACCCTCGTCCTGGCTCTTTCCCAGAGCCCGTCACAGCTTTGTCCCAACCCAATCCCACTTCCCAGTCCAAGATAGCCTAGGATGTGTGATGTCTCCCATGCCAGATGAGCAGAGCCCCAGCCCTGTGCCCCTGGGGGTGGATTTGTTCCCCTCCCTTCCCTTAGCCGCCTCCCCTCTGGAGTCAGATCCCATCCACTTGGGGCCGTTATTCCCCTTCATAGTATCAGGAGCATTTGGGCTCCCTTCACCTGTTGTAGGGCTCAGCCACGGCTCTGCTCCATTTCTGGGAAGGTGACTCCGTGTCCCCGCATGCAGTGGCTGTGCCACCCTCAGTGCTGGCTGTGCCTGCATGGGGCTGGGGGCCACACACAGCCCGTGGTGCTGGCAACCCCCACCCTCCAGCAGAGGCACTGGGCGCTGCTTCTCAGCACTGCACCACATTCATGGGCTCCGCACGCCTGCAGTGCTGCATCAGCAGCGGGGAGGTGGGGGGAAACCACAGCCTCAGTCCACGCTGCTGCTGGGAGTGGGATGGGACAGACAGCAGAGGGTCGCCCACTGCCCCGTGTGCCCACAGAGCCCCTTCCACTTCCACATGGACCGGCAGAGCTCGCTGGAGACGCTGGCAGAGGTGCTGGCGAGCATCCTGCAGGCCCACGAGTGGCACGAGGCCACGCTGGTGCTGTGCCGCCCCTGGGATGTCACCGCCTTCCTCGACCGTGCACAGCTCTCCCTGCACACTGTGCTGGATCTCCGCTGCCTGCATGAGCCCAGGGCTGAGCGGTGCCTCCGACAGCACCGGGAGCAGCTGGGATCCCTCTCCGGCCCCACGTTGGTGCTGGGCTGTGACCTGCGCCGCGCACGGCGGCTCTTCAGGGCGGCGGAGCGTGCGGGGCTGCGGGCGCAGGAGGTTTGCTGGGTGCTGGGCTCCCCACTGCACGCCGCCGAGCTGCAGGGCGAGGGGCTGCCCGGGGGGCTGTTGGCCTTTGGGGAGGTGGGCGCTGCACCTCTGGAGGCCTTTGTGCGTGACGCAGTGGAGTTGGTGAGCCGTGCCATCGGCAGCGCCGCCGCTGTGCGCCCCGACCTCGCGCTCAACCCCCCCATGGTGAACTGCAACAACCACAGCGGGGACAGCGCTGAGGAGTCCTCAGGGCGCTTCCTGACCCGGTGAGCCGCTGCTCCCTCATCCCCCTGCCCATCCCTCCCCCGCAAAGACCCCTCCGTGACCCCCTGCTCCTCACAGGTTCCTATCCAACACATCTTTCCACGGGCAGACGGGGTTGGTGCGGGTGCAGGACGGGACGCGGGTGCAGACGGAGCAGCAGTACCGCGTGTGGAGCCTTCAGCGTGACCTGCAGGGACGGCCTGCCTGGGTGACAGTGGGCACGTGGCAGCACAGCAAGCTGCGGCTGGAGGAGGGCGCGTGGCAAAGCCACCTCCAGCGCAAAGCACCCCCCGAGGGGAACGGCGGCACGCGTGCGCGGCTGCGGGTGGTGACGCTGGTGGAGCATCCCTTCGTCTTCACACGAGAGGTGGATGAGGATGGGAGCTGCCCCGCTGGGCAGCTCTGCCTGGACCCTGGCACCAATGACTCGGCCGTGCTGGATGCGCTCTTTGAGGAGCTGAGCGCTGAGAACGGCTCTGTGCCGCGGGAGTACAAGAAGTGCTGCTATGGGTACTGCATCGACCTGCTGGAGCGGCTGGCCGAGGACGTGCCCTTCGACTTTGAGCTCTACATTGTGGGTGATGGGAAATACGGCGCATGGAAGAACGGGCGCTGGACGGGGCTGGTGGGGGACCTGCTCAGCGGCACGGCCCACATGGCCGTCACCTCCTTCAGCATCAACTCAGCACGCAGCAAAGTCATCGACTTCACCAGCCCCTTCTTCTCCACCAGCTTGGGCATCCTGGTGAGGACCAAGGACACGGCGTCGCCCATCGGGGCCTTTATGTGGCCCCTGCACTGGACCACGTGGGTGGGCATCTTCGTGGCCCTGCACATGACCGCACTCTTCCTCACCCTTTACGAGTGGAAGAGCCCCTACGGAATGACCCCCCACGGCCGCAACCGCATGAAGATCTTCTCCTACTCCTCAGCCCTCAACCTCTGCTACGCCATCCTCTTTGGGCGCACCGTCTCCAGCAAGACACCCAAGTGCTGCACCGGCCGTTTCCTCATGAACCTCTGGGCCATCTTCTGCCTCCTGGTGCTCTCCAGCTACACGGCCAACCTGGCGGCCGTCATGGTGGGCGAGAAGACCTTCGAGGAGCTCTCGGGCATCCACGACCCCAAGGTGGGAGCTCAGCTCGGCTGCCTCATGGGGGTGGGAGGGACAGGATGGGGCTGGTTTTGCCCTGTGGCTGCCCTTACCAGACCCCTTGTAGGAGCTGCTGCTTCACCGGGGGGTCCCAGCCTCTCCTGCCCAGTGCCCTCGACCCATGGGGGGGTTCTGACACCATGGTGCCCCTTCCAGCTGCACCACCCCTCGCAGGGCTTCCGCTTTGGCACCGTCTGGGAGAGCAGTGCCGAGGAGTACATCAAGAAGAGCTTCCCCGAAATGCACGGGCACATGTGGCGTTACAATGTCCCCACCACCCCTGCCGGTGTCACCATGCTCAAGTGAGAGTCAGGGGCACGGGGGGACCCCCCTGTTCCCCCCTCTCTGCACACCCTGAGCCCAGGGGAGCGGCCCCCCCTGAGCCCCCCGCATTGGCGCAGGACGGAACCCCCCAAGCTCAACGCCTTCATCATGGATAAGTCCCTGCTGGACTACGAGGTGTCCATCGACTCCGACTGTAAGCTGCTCACCGTGGGGAAGCCTTTTGCCATTGAAGGTGGGCAGGTGCACAGCGCTGTGGCTGCGGGGGGGTCCCTGGGTACTGGGGGGGGGGTGCACCCCAGTCCCAGCGCTGCCTCTTTCCCCCCCTGCCGTGGGGGCCAGGCTACGGCATCGGCCTCCCCCAGCACTCACCGCTGACCTCCAAGCTGTCAGAGTTCATCAGTCGCTACAAGTCAGCCGGTTTCATGGACCTGCTGCACGACAAGTGGTACCGCATGGTGCCCTGCGGCAAGCGCGTCTTCGCTGTCACCGAGGTGGGGCAGGCGGATCTGGGGCTGGGGGGGAGGGGGCGGGTCTGCTGCCGTGTCCCCCCCCCTACATACTGCTGACCCCATCAATCCCGCAGACTCTGCAGATGGGGATCTACCACTTCTCGGGGCTGTTTGTGCTGCTGTGCATCGGGCTGGGCGGAGCGTTGCTCACCTCGCTGGGGGAGCACGCCTTCTATCGCCTCATCCTGCCCCGCATCCGCCGCCAGAAGCGGTTCAGCTACTGGCTGCACACCAGCCAGGTGAGGAAGAGGAGAGCGCCGCCTTCCTCCCTCCTCCCCGCAGCCCCCACCTCCCTCATTATCCTGCCCTGTGCCCCACAGAAAATCCACCGCGCTCTCAACATGGGCACGGAAGAGCAGAGGAGGCAGAAGCTGAGCCTGGAGCAGAGGTAAAGCGTGGCCGCCCCTCTCTCCTCCTCCCCACAGCCCTGGGGAGGCAGAGGAGCCTCCCAGCCCCAACCTTCCCTCCTCCCCCAGGCACAGCCCCCAGCAGAACCCGGCACCCGAACGGAAGGAGGTGCGCAGGGTGCGCTTTCAGCTGGACGCCACCGAAGGTCCCCCGGGGCCTCCCAGCAACGGGTTGGTGCAGGGGGAGCGGGCAGGGGGCGAGGGCGAACTGCAGGAGCTGGAGGAGAAGATCGAGGCGATGCGGGAGCAGCTGCGTGCGGCGCTGCTGAGGAAGAGCGAGTTGGTGGCAGCGCTGGGCACAACGAGGAGCCCAGCAGCAGAGCAAAGCCAGGAGGACAGGTGAGCACGAGAGGGTTTTAAAGCGTGTAACAGGAGTAAAACCAAGCCTGCCTTTTCTTTTCCAGCTGCACCGTGAAAGCAGCAGAGTAGAGCTGACAGCTCTGCCCCACGGTCAGGTCCCAGCCCTGCCCCAGCACAGCAGCCTACAGGGCTCGGCAGCCACAGGAGACCCCCACGCTCCGAGCCCAGGAGGAAGGAGCAGCCCCAGGGTCAGGGCTGAGATCCCAAAGCCCGGAGAGGCAGCAGCAGGGAGCTGACATCACGCCGAACTCCGGAGCCACAGGCAGAGAGCGCAGCACCCTGGGGCAGGGGGACGGGCATCACCAGTGCTGGCCCTTCCTCAGGCTGCACAGAGAAGAGCCCAGCTTCGGTGCACTCACCTCCCTCCGAGGCAGCAAAGGAAAGAACTAAGTCCAAACGCAAGAGACCAGGGGTGGCTGGCAGCAGCCAGGGATGCCACAGGCACGTCTTCCCTCCTCCCTGCAGCCCTCTGACGTGGTGGAGGTTGCACTGCTGAGCGCAGCAGCCGAGGCCTGAGCTCAGCCCTCCTGCAGGATCCCCACATCGCCTTCCAGCAGAACCCCATCCCAGTGCTAGCAGGACATCAGAGCAGCGCCAAGCAGCTGTTAGATATAATATTTATTATTATATACAAACACATTTTGTACATTAAATAGAATGAACTCTACTCCTCATTCATCAAATGATTTGGTTTGTTTTCCCACCTTCCCTTCCCACCCACCCGCTCCTCTTACAAGCCTACGGTTACTCCTTGCTCTTGCACCCTGGCACATCCATGCTCAGGAGCCTCGTCACTCTGCCCAGCCTTCCCAGGAAGGCAGCTGCAGAACGGTCTGCCCTGTGCCCCAGAGCAGCACACAGAGCCAAAAAGAGAGAAAAAAAAAAATAGGAGGGCACCCACGTGCAGAGAAAATGAAGCCAGGGGGCTGCGAGTCCCCACGCTGCCAACATGGAAACCCAGCCCTGGTGGAAGCCACAGCAGTGCCTCTAAGGGCGAGAGGGGCTGGAGCCCCCTGCAGAGCCCAAGCAACCTCCTCCTCCTCCTCCCAACGCTGCTCCTTCCCAGCAGGTTTCGCCCTGAGCTTCTCTCATCGCAGCCCTGCAGACACAGCACTCTCCTGCATCACTCTGCTTTTGCAGTCCTGCTCTACCTGCAGGTTTTAAGTCCTAACCCCCCCTGGGTCCAATTGAGCCCTGGGGCACCAGGTGTAGCACACAGGACTGGGGCACAAAAAAAAAAAATATCAAGCTTCACCTCTGCTGCCAAGGAAATGAGGGAAAGTTAGCTGAAATTTGTCTTTAGTGTTTTGGTTCTCTGCTAAACCACCTCACACAGCAGCTGAGCCAGCACAAGGCCAATCTCTCCTCAGGGACGGGGCTGATCTTAAAACACAAACGTGTCCCATTTAAGGGACAAGGCACTGAAAAACAACCAACCTCACCTGCAGCTGCAGGTGCCGAAAGCAGAGCTGTACAGAGACAGAGCTGCTGTCCTCCTCCTCCACAACAGATACTGAGGCTACAGGTCAGCTCCCAGAGGATACTGATACCATTTGCCTGTGGCATGGCAGGAGCTCTCACCTGACACACTGGAGAGGGGCCAAACTCACCAGGGTCTTGCAGAGTCACCAGAAGGTGACAGCATTACTCCAGGGCTGAATAAATCCTTTACTGCTTCCAACCACAGACAAATGCGTCCTTCCTTGGGTGGATGCTCTAAGCTGGACCTGGGCACTTCTCCCCCTAATCCCACTGACTAAAGGAAGTTTAATGTCAGGAGGGAAAAAAAAAAAAAGAAATAGGGCTAAAATGCAGTTTCTGCTTTGGTTATTAACCCAGCTTTGCTCTGGTGTGAGCAGCTCCAGTGTTGAAGGGAGGTACTGAGCTTCTTTTCCCCTAGAAAAAGGAAGGTGACTTGTTTCTCCTTGGCTGTTGGTTGCTCTCCCAGGGGTGGCTGAAGATGCCCTCCCTGCTCACATGCAGCTGCTGTTCTAACCAGAAAGTCACCGTGCACACACGTGGTTTGTCACAAATCAGCTCATGTTTGCAAGCAACACCCAGACTGCCAACACAACCTCAGGGGGCAAAGAAGAGCTGTGATAGCACACTGACAGCACGGAGAACACGGCCAGCCTGCTCACCCACAGCCTCAGCAGTGGCACAGGGCTCCCCCGGTGCCTTGCAGGCAGAGGGAGCAAATGTGCCCTTACTCCCTCCTCCTTGTAGGGAGAATCTGGCACTGAGCGGTCCCACGTGTGCCAGCCTCATACGTGCACACGTGTGTATTTCTCTGGGGAGTTCACTGCAGCATCTTTTCTCTGTCCCAGCTGCTCTGCCTCCATTAAGAGGAATTCATGGGTTAAGGATGATGGTGAAGTGAGAAATAGTAACAAACGAAATCCAAATGCCTTCCTGGCAGTCCAGAGCGACAGCAACGAGGGCTCAAGACAGGCTCCTCAAGTCTGGCTCCGAGCAAGGCCTGGAGCTAGCTGTACTATCTGCTGGTGCTGGGCAAGGGCCGCTCTCCCCCCGGTCCCCAAGAGCACAGCCCAAGAGTTTGTCCTGATCAGTGTTCTCCACAAAGGCTGGAGGGGACTCTGCCACACTGCCATTTGCAATGCAGTTCTTGCCACTGGATTTTGCTTGGCTGTCCGAGCTCTCCACAGCCTCAGTCTGCTCAGCAGGGGAAGGGCTGGGGTTGGAGTTCCCATCCTCCTGCAAAGGGACGGGGGCAGGAACTGCGGCCGCCTCCGTGGCAGGGGAACCACCTGCAGCAGCAACCACAGATGCTGAAGTGACCTCAATGGTGATGGAGCCCACAGCAGTGTCCGGGTGGTCGCTGCTCACCCTGATGCGTGCGACCAAACCGGAGGCAGCAGAAGCAGCAGCATCCTGAGGGCTCCCAGCAGCCACGGCTTCGTGCACCACATTCGGCTCCAGGAGAGAAGAACTCAGGTCAGAAAGAAATGAGGCCTCTGTAACGATGGCAGCTGTCTCAGCAACCCAGTTCAGGTCGCTCCCAACAGAAGAGGCTGCAGCCGTGGTGATGACGCTGGAGGCCTCGCTGGGGGCCAGAGCTGCTGGGCTACTGCTCTCTCCGGAGGGGCCAGCAGCCAGGTGGGGTCGGTGAACCCCCACCTCTGCCCCAGCTGGGGTAGTGTTGTTGTTGAGGTTGTCTTGGAGAGTTGTTTGAGTGCCCTGACCCACCTGCTGGTTCTGCAGCAGCATCTCCTGGATTCTGATCTGCCGGAGAATAGCTGGCAGCTCGTAGTGGTGGAAGAAGTAAATCATTGAATGCTGGAGATGGTAAAGGGAAAGGAATCACTCAACAGGTTTGGGCTGCAAGCCTAGACACACCTCACAAAACTATTCTGTCATCCCTATGTAAAGACGGTAACCAGAGAATCTGGGTGCTCTTTCTAAGAGCTTATCTGAAATTTTGCAAAGATTTATCCCTTCTATTTCAGCTCCTGCAAACTGTTGTCAGAGAGCAACTCCAAGAGCTCTGAAGACAGGTGATGGAGTACAGCTCCCCTTCCTTTGTAGGGGTGAGAGTGAGGCTAAAGGCATTTCCCTCCAGCCCATCTTCAGCTCCACATTTGCCCCTCAGAGCACAGGGAGGGAGCAGCTCAGCACAGACCTGATCCATTCCTCAGCCTCTACATGGGAGATTCTCAGTGGAATTTACTCCAGAGATGAGACAGGAATCCTTCCCTAACACTTCCCAAAGCCCACCTGACATCAGCCTATTGTCAGTCACGCAGCTGATGTGGAGTGACCAACTCCTGCAGTGTGACAACCTCCTCTTGCCACCCTATTTCCAAACCTGACACTCAAACACAGTTTGGCACAGGATTTGATTAAGCCCAAACCACAGCCTCACACCACTTCTGACACTGCTGATTACACACACCGTGCTGCTGCCATTTCAATTGCATGCAGGCAGACCCCTCTGAGGGGTGCAGAGCAACCAGGACTGAACTCCCAGGATGTCACCTGCCCCCATATGTGGGTGCACCAATATGAGAACAGCAGCTACTCACCTGGATGAACAGCCACGAGGTGACCAGAGCCAGGCTGCTGTACTGCCCGTTGAACCGATAGTGGTAGGCATAGAAGGCAAAGTGGTACAGATAAAAGAACCTGCACAAAAAAGCAGCAAATATCAGGATGCATCAGTGGACAGGGCAGACCTGAGCTCCTCTCTAGTCACAGCTCTATTCTGAGCTGGTGCATTTTGCACAGGGAGGTCTGTGCAAATGTATAATTAGCGTGGCTTCACTGTGAGTAGGTCTTCAGCTGGGCAAAACAAAGGGGAGGGGTGACTCCTGACAGTCATACTTGAGACCCAAAGTGGAGATAAGTGCACTTTGGACCCAGTGACACACAGGACAGCTCCCAAGGAGATATACAGAAGCTCTGAAGAGTGAAAGTCTTCCTCTAGTTAGAGATGTAAAGAAGGCTCCCACCAGAGACTGGGAGCTGCAGGGAGGTGAGGTCCCTTACCTGAGCCAATGCCTCTTACTCGTATTGGTGTGGCAACAGATGGCATCATACTGGTCAGCCAGCCACACAATGAGGATGATGTAGAATGCAGTCGTGGTGTCATTGAAGAACTCTGACATAATGGCCTCCATACCTGCAGGACAGAGAGGGGCCTGACATCAGCACAGTGCAGGGCAGACAACAGTTGCATTGCAGCAAAAGTCTGCAATGCTGCATGGCAAAAAAAAAAACAGCAGGAAAGAAAAAGATCTCTGTTTAAAACAACTGCTAAGGTCAAGCAAATTTCACTGCTGACTGAATTCACCACACAGACCAGAGGATCAGCTGGCTCTGAACTGCAGAGATCTCTGGTTTTGATTGTTTCTTTAAAAGCCAAGTTATGCTAATGGAGTGTGGTTAAACAAAGTGTGAATCTAACATGAACTAAAGCGAGGAATGGGCAAAGCTTCAGTTTGTGTGACTTCCAAATAAACTGCTTTTCCAGGGGATTCAGAATGACAATGCAGCTCACTGTGCCATCAAATCCCAGAGCCTTCCACCTCGTGAAGTGTAGACACAGTAACCATCTGCTCTGACCAGGTCACAAAAGGGAATGTGACTTCCTACAGATCCCAAGAGGGACTTGCAGCACAAAGACAAGAAGCGAGCCATGTTCTTACCTACTAGAGCCAGAATGACAGTGAGTAGGGGAGCTGCAGGGAATGCAATTGTCATGTTCATTTCCAGCATCTGTAACAGGTCAACTGCAAGAAGGAAAACAGTGTCACACAAAGAGAACACGAGGCCAAGGAACCCTCCAACCCCTGCACCACTCTACATTCAGAGCACACTTCAATCCCCCCAAATCACACAGAAAATACCTACCAATGAAGACAAAGATCTGATGGTGTGAGTAGCGTAAGAGCATCGAAACAGACAGAGTCTGAAATAGGAGAACAGAAGCCACTGTCAGATTCCTGTCAAAATCACATCACAGCAGAGGCTCAGGCAGGCAAGCTTGGACTCGTAACGTTGCTGTGCACATCCCATATTTGTTAGTTTGAGCTACACAGGCCAATTTCTCAAAGAGTAATTAGGACTTCACAAACAGCAATTAATCTTCGTATTACTGCTGTAAAATAGACAGTAAGTAATTTGTTTGCAAAGAGACTGATTCTGAGTATTTGAGCAGAGGCCAAACCAAACAGCAGCAGAGCTGGAACTGAGGTTTCTTCCTGTTCTCTGCTCCTCCCAGTAGCTCAAACTGCTTGTCTGACAGAAGTCACCCTGCATTGTTTTGATTTCTTCTCTCACTGGTCATAATCTGCTCTTTGCTTTTAGGACTCTAAATACCCACATTAGGGGGTGGAAAAAGAGCAAAACTCCACCAGCTTAGTTTTAAAAGCAGCTATGAACTCAGGCCTCTACTGTAAGAGCAAACCTTGCCCACGTGCTGGGCTCAGAGTCCAGGGAATGCCCAGCTCCTCCCAACTTACAAATATGACCATGATGACAAAGGCTGCCAGGTAGGACGTTCTGGCCATCCACATGCTGACAAAGCGATAGTGCTCCCCAGACACCACATTGCGAAGGAAACCTGGGAACAAAGAAAGAAAAAAAACCACACAATCCCCACGGAACTAACTCACAGAACAAGAACAAACTGCTTGTCATGTCTGAGATCTATGCCAGCATCCCTCACAGCTGTGCACTTATTGTCATGCAGTGCAATAAGGCCAGAGGAAATCGCGTCTGGAGATGTCTCCTCTCTCCTGTTTCATTCTGTCCTCAGCAATAACATCCCTACATCACACAGCGAGCCGTTCCCTGCGTTAGGGATTCATCAAAGTCAAAAGATGACATTCATGCACCTGTGGAAAAGCAGCAGCCCCTCTGCTGAAGTGATTCCTCCAACTCTTACCTTTGTTCTCTTCGTTTTCAGCTAAGGCTTTGACGCTTGACATCAGGATGTCATCATAACCTAGGAATTCATCGAGCAACAGACGACTGAACCTGTCCCCAAAGCACTGATCCCTGGTAGGATCTAGACAGAAGAGCAGAGCAGTTATACCTTACCCTTTTAAAATGTGAGCACAGTCTTCTCATCATTTAAAGCAGACTTGCAATTGCACTCCAACCTCTGGCAGCGTAACTGAACTGGGCAGGACCGGGAAGCAAAATGTCACACCCTGACAAATATAGCCACGCTGGTAAAATGCTAATGCCAATCAGGCTTCAAGAATTCCATCTGTGCTGTCATACTCTCCACTGCCATACACACACAGGGAATTTGTCTCTTGGGCTTGGACTGCAGCTCCAGTAACAGCCTTTGGAACAAGTCTGAGTGCAGCTTAGAGGGGCTGGCAGAGATGTTTCTGCAGTCAGCTGGGCTCTGTGCGGTGCTGCTGAGGCCCACAACCCCCCCCTCCCCAACACCTCCATGCAGCTCTCACAAAGCATGAGCTGTACACTGATCAGCCTGTGAAAATACCCCAAAAAACCATGAAGCTCAGAAACTTTCAGTAAGTTACTAAGATACTCATGCAGGAACTTTTCTAGGTGAATTGGAAAGCCCAGGTCAGTAAACAGACATTTAACATTGGCTCTTTCTTCAATGAGAAAGCAATGCCAGACATAACACGAAGGCTCAGGCAGCAGAACAGGCCCCAGCATTTCAGAGCACTCCTCTTGAAAAGGGTGTGACCAGCTAAAGCAATAACTGCTCCATAAAGCTCTCCTGCATGGCAAGCGAGCGCCATCAACTGTTGTAAATAGTTCCCACAAGACTAAAGAGGAGAATGGATGAGTGTGAAGTTTGGAAGAGGGCTGCCAGCATGCAGGTATCTCTCCAGACACATCTCTGGCAGGGCTGGCTCTCCCTCACTCACCCAAAGTCACCACCATCACAGGGATGCTGAGGCGCTGCCGTGTGCTCTGGGACAGGCGCAGGAACCCATACTCCAAGGAATACTCCACAATGTACTCTTCCTGTGGCCACACTGCAAGAAAAGGTGGGAAGGGAGACTCAACACAAGGCTATGCAAGAAGAAACAGGCGCTCCTGTTTGTTTTGCTTTCAGTTTTCATTACGAAACTGTTTTAAGCTCAAATGAAAATAAAGCGTTGAAGTATCAGTGCATGAATCACTTTATTTGTGCCACAGTTCATTTTACCACGGCAATACACTGTGTCTAAACATTCAACTTGGTGTACTTACTGGACAGAAGAGCTGGAAAAAAAATGCTAACAAAGTAGGATTTTCTAACTACATTAAGAAGGGGCACAGTTCTCTCTTCTACCACACTGCTGGATCATTCCCAGTTTGGTATTCAGCAAATCAAGGCACAGCCTGCCAGCACACACAGCACTGGACAACATGACTCTTCTAGAGCTTAGGCAACCTGTTAATTAAGGTATTGCACCAAAAATATTTAAACATCGCCCAGTCTTAAGAGACTTAATGATCTCAAATATAGGACTAATGAGTTCTGGATCAGGATCAAGCAACATTTTGCAAGACCGAGGGAACAGTGCTGTTGTGATGTCCAGGCTCACAATCCTCAACATTAGCAGCTCAAGTCGTGCTGAAACAAGGATAGAGCAGGACAATATTTCGAGGGAGACAGGCTATCAACACAATCTTGCAATCTACTCCAACTTGCTTAGTGGCTTTCAGGACTAGCTTGCTATTCCAGGCACTGGTTTTGACTCAGGGACCCAAAATACTGTTAATACAGTAGGGAACGTGCACTGTCAGTTGGATCCCTGCTGGTTTCAAGAGGACAGCAAATGCAGAACTGCTCAGAAGAGGGAGGTTTACATTCATCTGACATACCTGGCACTGATTTGCTGCAGAAACATGATGCCAGACCAGAAGGTTCCAGCAAACCTTATAGCCTAGATGCACCCACCCAACTCCCAGCCTCCCTCCAACAAAAAACAACCACCATGGCGCTGTAGTTCTGGTGTCAGGAGTGACAAGATTCACCACAGGTTAAAGCAACAGGGATGGCCAGGGGACAATTAAGGTTGCTAAGTGCAGGCCCAGGGAAGGCAGGAGAAGTGCAGGGAAGATGCAGGGAAAGGAGAGAGCACAGATAGCGACGTAAGTTGTCTTTACCTGCTCTGGCTAGCATCTCAAACTCGGACACAGTCTCCCGCAGAGGCTGCATACCTTTAGTGGCTGCTTCACTAAATGAGAACTCCTGGCTTTCGTTGTGGGCCAGCGCCTCAGTGCTGCTCATCCGGGATGGCTTGAGGAACACCTTGGGCTCTATATCCAGCTCAAACTGTTGGGGAACAGCAGAAGAGGTCAGGTTAGCAGCCAGGGCAGCTCCGGGCTCCCGTGCTCCCCTCTCTGTGCCACAAACCACCAACACGAAGACAAGCAAGGTGTCATTTGCTCAGGCTTTAACTTCTACCTTAAAATGTCAGAGGCTAACCAGGAAAAGCAGGAAAAACTGGGGGAACACAGATTCTGAGTGACTGAGGGCACACGGCACGTTCACAGCATATGCATCAAGCAGCTTCATCCCAAACCCACGCTCACCTCGCCCCGTGCACACAGGGAACACATCTTTACCTTGATAGAGCTGTTTTCAAACATATCCACGGTCATTTCCTCTTCTTCTTCCTCCTCTTCCTCAGCCGTGGGCTCAACTACCACTCCTGGAAACTTCTCAGCACCACAGAACTGAAGTAAGATGGGGGCCCGGCTGGAGTTGCGCTGGATTTCCACCCTCAGGATGCCATCACGTGGCCATTTGTCCCTCACGTGCTCCAAACAGTTTATGGGTGAGCGGGAGAAGGCGATGTGAATGTATGCCAGGATGAAGAGCACAAAGAGAGCCTACACACAGCAGGAAACAAAGCAGAGACTGTCAGCCCAACCAAACGTTGCCTGTTGATAGGCTGCCCAGTTTCAGCCATCTCTCCTTCACGCACAGACACTGCAGCTGCAGGTGGATGAGAGCCTTTAAGCTTTCTAACCCCAGCTGTGCTTGCACCAAACGATACAACAGCCCCAAATCAACCCCTCTCCCAGCTCCACAGCTTATATAATACTCCCTTTGTACTTTGTCCTTCTGATACCTCGCTAACCTGCTGAAACCTCGTCTTTCTGAGGTAAACACTAAGAGGCCTAAAGCTTTTCCTGGGAATGAAAGCTCCCAAGGTGCCTTTGACCAAAACTTCTCCATTACTGCACTGTGCTGGGGCTGAGTGCAGCTGGCTGCCACCCAGGAGGCACACTGCCATGTTAACACACACACTGCCTAGGGTCAAAGAAGTGCTGACTCGCACAAAACCACGTGCAAAGTGCCCACTGCTTGCCTCTGTGTGTATCAGGGCACAGCACTTCCTTCTGAGCTCCAGCAGCATTCAGCACAGGTACAGAGCAGGCCATTTGCTGCTGAATTCCTACCTCGTTTCAAAGTGCCAAAGTGTTGCCAGGAAGAAACTGCCAGCCCACAGATTGGTTTTTGCTGCTAACTCAACCCAACCACCAGGAAAGGCTACCCAAGCTTATTCAGAAAGGTCTTAAAACACCAGGATCAACTTGTGTTTGATTTCTGCTTGGCCAGGCAGGTGTTAACCACAGGAGGGAAATAAGCCAAATTCAAAGTGAAAGGCTGCAGAGGACTACCTGCAATTACTTGGGTTTGTGCCACATCCAGCACGACAGAGCCACGCTCTGGGCTGTGGGGTTGTAGCATTACAGCACCAACAATACAAACACACCCAAGGCAGCAGCAAGAACCAACACCAGGAGTTGGGTTGCAAAGGTGTATTGTTATCAGAACAAAATGGCTTGCTTTACAAGTATGCATTTGGCCCAAAGCTCAGACAATAGCCAGCCTAGCACCAATGAGCAGTGGGACCTCCATTAAAAAGACCTTTCAGCTCATCATTCCTAATTGAAAGATGCTTTCCACCCAAGGAACAGCTACAAGTCACAGCAAAACAAAGTGAACCAATAAAACCCATTTCCTATAACAGAGTTACCCAACACTGTCCAAAGTTCAAGCTCCAAAGAACACCTGTCTATAAGCAGCACGGCTGCATTTCATGCACTCACTTTCAAAATGCATTAAGATGCTCCCTCTTGATTAAAGTATCTGTCCTTGCTACACGTTGTGCCTGACCTATTTGTTATGAATAAACAAGGCTGGCAACATCACATCTGCGGAGGAGCTGCAGAGGAAGATGCCGGGGAAGGTAATCCCAAAACAGATCCCTGGTGCAGGGGGAATGAAAAGCATGCAGGGGTGATGAAAGCAGCCAGGAGCAGCACCAGGATGCCAAGCACTGCATGCAGGCCACAGCCTCAGGCTTGGCCTCCCACCACTATCCTCACACAGAACCACAGGGGGGCTGAAAGCACAGCTGCCTGCTAACCCTAAGGGCAGAGGTAAGGATCTCCTCTGGGAATACCTGAATTTTCTCAACCTGCTTCAATTAAAAGCAGGTGGCAGCAGGAACTTCTGGCTGGGCTGCATGACAAAACCTCAACATTTACTGGGCAGGGAGAAAAAGGTGTCCATGCAGTACAATACAGGGCAACCTGGTTACGGCTGGATTTCACAACCCTGGGTTCCCAGGGTTTAGAACCTGGGGCACAAAGCACCCTGCTGTTACCTAGCTGGCCTGCCCCCCTCTCTTATCTCCAGAGGCAGGGAGGACACAGTGAGCTCTGGAAGCCGCAGGGCAGCACTTTGCCTCACCCAGACAGCACCAGGCTGATGCCTGGCCCCTACAGGGGACGCTGTAACTTCCACACCCTGCAGAACTCAGCTTTGCCACTCCGTGGAACCTCAGGTGACATCAGCAAAAACGCAGACAGGTTTCACCCCGCGGAGAGGACGCCCAGCACGCAGCCCAGGGAGTCGAAGGAAAACGGGGAAGAGAACACCGGGGGCGGCGCTCCGTCGGCGTTCGGGTGCCTCGCGTGTGCAACGTACGCAAAGCCCGACAGCTGGGAGCCCCCCCCGGCCTCACCTTGAGCAGCACGAAGAACTCGAAGACCCGCCTGAAGGAAGGAGGGAAGAGCCGCGCGTAGGTCACTGCCATCTTGAAGAAAAGAGCGTGGAAGAGGCGATCGCGGACATTGATCAGAGGGTTCTGATTGAGGGCGGCGTTCCTCCCGGCCCGGTTAGCGCCCCCCGCGGCCCCGGTGTGGTTGGCCGGGGGGTGCCGGCCGTGGGGCTGCGCTTCGGACATCGCCGGACCTTCGGGAGGCGCTCGGCACCCAGCGCTGCTCGGGCCCGGCGCGGCCCGGCCCCCCCCCGCAGCCACAGCACGGAGCGCCGCAGGCCCGGGCGGGGCTCTCAGCGGCCCTCAGAGCGGCCCCGCGGCGGCGCTGCTCGGCTGGGACGCGGCTCCCGACGCGGCCCCGAGGCCATGAGGCGGCCCGGAGCGCGGTGGTGGCGGCGGCGCCTCCTCTGCTTCCTCCGCCTCCTCTTCGGGCCCCGGCCGCCCCTCAGCGCCCCGCCGCCATCTTCCGGCACGCGCACAGCGCCGACGCAACGCAGCGCCGCGAGGGATTGTGGGACGGCGGAAGAAGGCCGCCCGCCCCGCCCCGATATGGAAAGTAGGAACCTTCCCGCCGTGCACCGCGCGCCGCAGGCACTAATTCGAGGCGATTTAGCCCCGAAAAAAAGCCAAATTGCGAAAAGAAAGACTCTCAGCCAAATCAATGGGGGCTTTTAAAGGGGCAAGACTACAAGAAGGATGTAGCTGGTAAAAGGCCTGCTAGCCGTTACTTAGAAATTATACCATAATAGTACTTTAAATAATCCCTGAGGGAGTTGTAGAGTCGTGCTCGCTTCGGCAGCACATATACTAAAATTGGAACGATACAGAGAAGATTAGCATGGCCCCTGCGCAAGGATGACACGCAAATTCGTGAAGCGTTCCATATTTTTTTCTTTCTGCCCCGCGCACCGACACCCGCCGGCGCCGCTCCGGCCCTTTTTGGCCCTCCCAACCCTCCCCCCCCTTTTGATACAGACACAAAGCACGCCGCTCCGCCTGCGCCACTGCAGCGCTTTACTACGCCATTCGCGTACGGGACAGCAGCGCCAGCACCGCAGCCCGGCGCCCAGCTCCGGCTGCAGGGAAGCGGACCGGCCTTCCCCTGCAGCTCCGACACGGGGAATCGTAACCCCACAGCAGCACGGTGCTGCAGCCGGCCTCCAGGCCAACAGCGCACCGGGATCACCGGTTGTGCCCCAACCGGGAGCGGGGCCGGGCCGGGGGTGCGGGGCCGGGAGCCGTGCAGCCGCACTCAGACCACGCTCTCCTGATAGCTGTCGTCCTTTAGAAACGGCATCGCCCCTCTCCCGGGCGCTGGGGCCACATCCTGCCCTGTGGTTGCATCCTGCGCTGATCTCACGTCCTGCCCCGGCTCCCCGTCGCTCTGCTCCCTGGCAAAGTGCACGAAGACCTGCAGGGAAGGGGAGTGAGCAGCAGAGCACCGGCAGGAAGGACCCCGTCCTCGTACACCGTGCCTCCCACCGCCATCACCTGGTCAAGGGTGGTCTGGGACACCGAGTAGTCCTGGATGGGGCCGTGCCCGCAGTGCTCTGCCAGCACGCCGAACACGTGTGCCAAGGAGCAGGCGTGGGAAGGCAGGCGGTACTGCAGCGTGCTGCCGTGCTGCTCCTGCAGCGCGATGCCGGGAAAGCTGCACTGCATCAGGTGCCGCACAGCGCCCAGCTCAGGGCCGGGCCCCGCCGCACGCACCACCACTGTGTACCCATCCCCAAACCTGCGCCAAGAAAGGGACGGAAATGCAGGCAGTGCTCGTCCCCAGCGCGGCCCCCCTCCCCCCATAGTGGGGTCACCCCCACCCATTACCGGTTCTTGAGGTGCTGCACGCTGCCCAGGCAGCGGAATCGGCCGTTGACCATGATGGCCATCCTGGTGCACAGCGCCTCGCACTCCTCCATGCTGCCGGGAGGGGAGGGGGGGGGGGGGGGGAGGTGTGAGGCACACAGCAGGGACCTCCCTCGGTGTCCCCTGTGCCCGGAACCCACCTGTGGGATGTGAGCAGCACGGAACGGCCCTCCCTGACCAGGCTGAGGATGCAGTCCCACAAGAAGCGTCGGGCGCCTGGGTCCATCCCCGTCGTGGGCTCATCCTGCAGCCTCAGTGTCAGCTCGCCATCGGATCCCGCCCCACGGCTGCCATCCCCCCCCACTGCCCCACTGACCAGGAAGATGATGGGGGGGCTGCCGAGCAGGGCGATGGCCGTGGACAGCTTGCGCTTGTTGCCCCCGCTATAAGTGCCTGCCAGGCGGTCTGCATGTGGTCCCAAGCCCAGCTTGGCAATGCCCCACTGAGCCACCTGTGAGAGTGTGCGTGGGGGTGAGGATGGGGCTGGAGGGGCTGGGGGGAGGCTAGGATGGGGGCTGTACCCTGGGGGTCTCCTCCTCTGGCACCCCACGCAAACGGCTGTAGAACTGCAGATGCTCCCGTCCCGTCAGCAGCTCCGTGATGGCATCAAACTGTGGGCAGTACCCCATGTTCTGATGGACAGCCTGCAGGTCGGTGAGCACGCTGCAGGATGGGACATGGTGAGTACGCTGCGGGACAAGGGACAAGCTGCAGGAACCAGGGAGAAGCTGCAGGGACAAGGGTGAGGCTGAGCATGCAGCAGGGTTAGGAATGAGCCAAGTGCAGGGATGAGGATGAGGATGAGGATGAGGATGAGGATGAGGATGAGGATG
>JAPSGF010000082.1:1565523-1580015 GCA_035772895.1 Perdix hodgsoniae
GAGGATGAGGATGAGGATGAGGATGAGGATGAGGATGAGGATGAGGAAGCCAGCATGCAGGTTGTAGGGATGAGGGTGGTTGTGAGCACACGGTGAGGAGAGATGATGGTGCATATGCTCCCACCTGTGTCCCTTCAGCCAGGCCTCCCCCAATGTCACTTCTGTGTCCCCTGTCAGCATCTTGAAGGTGGATGTCTTCCCAGCACCATTCACCCCCAGCAGCCCGAAGCACTGTGGAGCAGTGGGCTTAGCAGCAGCCCTGAACCCACCCCACAGTGCACGGTCCCCAGCACTCACCTCACCAGGTGGGACAGCCAGGCACAGCCGGTCCACTGCTGGAGCGCGCCGGTACCGATACACCTACAAGGATTGGGATCACCGTGAGGCACAGCACCTCCTGGCCAGGGGACACAGCACCCACCAGTGGGATGGTGGGGGGTGTGGGATGGGGCACGGGGCAGCCACACACCTTAGTCAGGTCCTTCAGCAGCAGGACGGCACTGCGCCGTGCGGTGCTGCCCACCCGCATCCGCTCCCGGGCTACATCCTCATCCTCATCCCCCAGTGAGGGCAGCTGCAGAGCACGTGGCCTGGGGGAATAGCAGTGGGGAATCTCCAGGATCCCCTATAGTCGCCATTGCCTCCATCATCACCCCCAGTGCCCCTGGCCAGCCCTCACCGGAGCCGCAGGAAGAAGCGGTACTGCAGCAGTAAGGTGAAGAGGAAGAAGATGATGCCCTCGATGGCCATGGCAAACATGTTCTTCCCTGCTAAGTCCCAGGACAGCGGGGACACGAAGCGCTTGTCTCCTATAAAAGGAGAGGAAAGGAGCTGTGGGATGGGGGGCACTGGGGGAGGGGGATTTGGGCAGGGGAGCAGCCCTGCACCTCTGCACTCACCAAACCTCTCAAAGGCATCGGCCATCGCCTGGTTCTTCACCATGTCAATGAGGCCTCGGCCCAGGCAGAAGTGGGGGAAGATGAGGAAGACTTTCTTCAGGATGCGGTTGATGTTGTTGAGCTTCTATGGGGCAGTGAGAGAAGGATGGGAGAGCTGGCAGACCCCGCCAGCCCCACTGAGGGAGGGGTTCCAGCTCTCACCTGGTCCACAAAGAGCTCCAGCACGAAGGTGGCCACGCTGCCATTGATGCCAATAAAGAGGTTGACACATGTCAGGGCCACGTAGGCCGTGCTGGGGATGCTGAAGAGGAAGGAGGCCGGGTACATCAGGGGGGTGATGGACCACCTGTAGGGCGGAGGAAGGGGCTGAGGATGGTGCACTTGGGTGCACCCACCCCCATCCCATCCCAGGCTCCACCGGCCCTTCACCCGTAGAGCAGCAGCAGCAGCACCAGGGCGGGCAGGTTGGCCGAGGACACGTAGGACTTCTGCTGGAAGCAGAGGAAGATGAGGACAACCAGCAGTGCGGGGACCAGGTAGTTGCACTATGGGCATGAGAATCCGGGCAGGAGGTGACAAACAGGTCCTGGCCCTCAGGAGCCACAGACGTGCCCCATCCTGACCCCATCCCCATCCCGCACCATGTCCCAAGCAAAGTTGCCCAGCCAGTAGGTGACGGGCTTCATCCCGCTGATGAACTGCAGATGCTTGGCCTTGCTGACCCGCTCCTCAATGAGGAAGAGCACAAAGCTGGCTGGGACGAAGGACATGGCGAAGATCACGCAGATGGAGACCAGCACGTCCACCGATGTGGCCATCCTGCAGCAGGAGGGGAGTCAGAGGGCAGTGGGGAGCCTACAGGAGCCCAAACCCGGTACTCACAGTGCAGCCTCTGAGAGCTGCTCCTTGGTGAGGTTCAGGGGGTGGTTGATGGCCGTGATGCCATAGAGTGCAGGGTCAGAGCCTGCAGGGAGCTGTGCCCTCAGCAGCCCATTGCTGGCCACGTTGAGGAAGGCGACCATGGCGTGCCAGCCCTTGTTGTTGAACCACACCTGCGGCCCAGGGGTTCTCACTGAGCTCTGTTCCACTTCTCTCTGCCAGCCCGTGGCACTGCTCCCCACACCAAAGAGGGGACACAACCAGTGCCACATGTCCCCATGCCTCCAGCCCTGAGCTCACTTTGATGTTCCTGCGTGCATCCAAACCCTCGAAGAAGCGACTCAGGTTGCCCAGGAGCCGATCCATGGGGCTGCCCTGGGGCGGGACAGGGGCTGAGGTGCAGCTCGTGCAGCAGCCCTCCCCGTGCCCACTCAGGTGGGAACAAACCCTGGCCGTACCTGGGTGATGTTGAAGAGCTCTCTCAATTCCTGCACTGCACTGCCCACCTCCTCTGCTGATGGAAGGAGCTGCGAGCTACCGGCACCCAGGGAGAAGCCACCATACCTGGACATGCAGGAGAGCTGGGTGCTTCCAACCCTCCCATGGCACTGCATGGCCACCCTGCCCGAGCTGAGCCACTGCCCCCATCCATGCTCACCTCTGCTCGTTCACCCACTTCTTCGTTTTGAGCCTAGAAGAAACAGGGCAGAGGGGGAAACAGCAGTGAGGAGACATCACAGCAGTGCGTGACAGCTCAGTCGTGAGATGGATCGCATTCTGCCTTCCCTGTCTTCCTCACTACCCTCCCTGTGGTCTCCCCACAGCGTCCCGGTGGTGTCCCCATGCACAGGACAGGTTCTGGGAGTACTCACCCCTGGCGAATGAGCTGGGGGTAGGTTTTCACCAGGTAGTCGGAGATGTTCCTGCCCGTCAGGTTCAGCAGGATGTCCCCCGTGCCCCTTTGCACCTGGTGGGGACGGACAGATGGACGCACAGCCCCACCACCCGCCTGGACCTGAGCGGCAGCCTCGGGTACCTGGGGCGGTGGGAGCCCTCCGGCGGCCGTGGGGCACTCGGGCAGCATCCTGCGCGCCCCCGGCCCGCTGCATTGGCAGGAGGGGGACGGCTCAGCTCGTGTCCAGTTCCCACGCCGCAGAGCTTCCAGCAAGGCCGGGGGAACCGGGGGCTGCCTGAAGCCGTCGGGGTGGGACGCAGGTGGGCACGGCCCCGTCCTGCTCCGAGGGAGAGGAGACCCCCGTCAGAACGCGGCAGCGAAGCAGAGCGGAGCCCCCCAGCTCCACGCTCACCCCTCCGCCTCGTCCTTCATGCACGCGGTACCGAAGCCCGGCTCGGCCAGGAGAGCGGCCAACAACCGGGACGTGTCCGCGTCCCCCGGAGCGTCATTGCTGCAAAAAGGCACAGGCGTGGAACGGCGGCTCCGTGTTGGGCAGAGCCCTCGTGGACCGGGGCGCGCACCTGAAGAAGGTGAACTGATGCCCGTACATCCCGGGCTCCAGGCGCAGCGCTGGGTATCTCCCGACGGGCGGCACGATGAGGCTGAAGAGCAGCGCAATGCAGACGAAGACAGCGGGCAGGACGATCTGCGGGGCAGCGGATCAGGGCTCGCTCTGAAGCCTCTGCCCCATGCCGGGGTTCCCCTCACCCCACAGCCGTACCTGTGCGAAGAAGCCCCGCGTGCTGCGCCGGGCGTGGAGCAGCCGCTTGGTGAAGAGAGCGCGGAGCTGCTGCCGGGTGAGCGCCCAGCCCCGCACGCACCGGCTGCCGTCGGCCGCTCCACGCAGCAGGTCCGTCTCTTGCGGCTCCTCCGCTGCAAAGCATAGACGGGTCTTAAGCCGGCCCCCGGCAGCGAGGAGCGGGGGCTCGGCCCCAGTTCGGGTGAGCGGTTTGCTGCAGGGACGGCCCCGCGCCTGGGTGCTGCGTGCGGGGACACGAGGGAACCCTCACCCCCCAGTTCCTACCTCTGCGGGCTCCTCGGGCTCAGTGTAAAGAGAGGAAAGCGGGGTTATGGCCACGGCGGCTATCGTAGCCCCCCCCCCCCCCCCCCCCCCGGTCCATGCAGCTACTCTGCCCCCAGCAGAAGGGGCCAGGACGCATTCGCGGTGCATTCACATCCCCAGACCCACTCCCATCGCATCTTCCCACCATTCCCAAAGCCCGGAGGACACCACGAGGTCGAACAGGCACAGTGCAGCACAGCATCCCTCCACCCAGCCCTGCCTGCACGGACGGACGCGTGCCGAGATCCATGCCCAGTTCTGGAGGTGGGCTACCGCCCCCCCCCCCCCCCCCCCCCCCCCCGGGGCCGGCCCCCCCCCCCCCCCCCCCCCCCGCCCCCCGCTGCCCCCCTTTACCCGGCTCCTCGGCAGCTGCTCCCGTGACCCCCTCCTTATCGAGGACCGCTCCTCTCCCCAGCGGAGGTGTTCTGTTGCTGTTGCCTGATAAAACGGGATGGGAGTGGGGCCACAGCCCCCAGTGCCTCCTCACCCCGCACGTCGGGGTCCCGAAGCTCCGTTCCAACCGGGACCGACGCTTTTACCTGTCCTGCCACCATCTACCCCGCTGTCCTCGGCCACTTTCAGAAAGATCTGAGAGGGAAAGGAGCTGCCATCACACACAGGGTTCAGATGCCCGCTGTCCCAGCGGTCCGATCCTCTGGGCACATGTCCGGGCACCCAGGCTCCGCAGTTACCTCCTCCAGCCTCGTGTCCGAGATGCCGTAGCCGGAGATGCCCAGCTCGCTCAGACGCGCATCCAGCTCCCGAAAGAGCTCCCCAAAAGCTCCGTCCCTGGCCCCGCTGTAGGGCAGCACGAAAAGCACCTCGCGTCCGATGTCCTCCACCAGCCGAGAGCCGGGGACGTGCTGCTGCAGCAGTGCCGACAGCTGCGGCACATCTGGGGATGGGGAGGGCGGTGCTCAGGGTGTGCGGGGCCGGGACGCGGTGCGGGGCTGTGCGGGGACGCTACCGGCTGCGCTGCCCTCGCTGTCCCGCTCTCCGCCCTCGGAGGTGCCGCTGTCCTGCGGGGAAGGGCAGCAAAAGGTGGGTGGGTGCTGCAGCGGGATCCAAGCTGGGGATCCGGGCACGGAGCGTCGGGGAGGACGGGACCAAGGGGAGGCACCTTTTTGGTGGGGCCGGAGCCGCCGGCGCCCGGCTCGGTGCTCTCCCGTTTGACCAGGGTGAGATAGTAACCCGTGCCCAGCCTGGCCTTGAGGAAGAGCGGAGAGCCGCAGCAGCGGAGCCGGCCCTGCGAGATGATGGCGATGCGGTCCCCCAGCAGCTCCGCTTCGTCCATGTAGTGCGTGGAGAGGATGATGGTGCGCCCTGAGGGCACAGAGCCACCGTCCCACTCCGTTCTCCCCTCTCTGGATCCCATCTCCGCCCGCTTCTGCAGGGCTGGGGGCTCGCAGCAGGCAGAGGGAGTGGGATCCCCCTTCCCAGCCCTCACCCTTGCGGTACTTGAGCAGCAGCTCCCAGATGCTGCGGCGTGAGTAGGGGTCAACGCCGGCTGTGGGCTCATCCAGGACCACCACCTTAGAGCCGCCCACAAAGGCGATGGCCACAGACAGCTTCCGCTGCATGCCGCCTGCGGGGCAGCGGGCGTTAGGGACGGCATTGGGATGGAAATTGGGTGACGAGGGGGATGGCAATAGGGACGGCACAACCCACACACCCGACAGGTTCCTGGTCTGCTCCTGGCGCTTGTGGGGCAGCCCCGTGTCCCGGAGCAGCTGCTCCATCTCCGCCTGCACCTGCTCCTCTGCCAGCCCCTTCAGCCTCCCGTAGAACCAGATGTGCTCCTCCACTGTCAGGCTGGGGAGTTTGGGGGGGGGGGGTCAGCAAGGGTCCCGCCTGCTGCTCCAGCCCTCCAGCCCTGCCCTGCCTACATATCAAAGAGCACGTTGTGCTGCGGGCACATCCCCATGGATTTCCGGATGCTGTCGATATCGGAGCGGATATCCCAGCCCAGGATGTAGGCAGTGCCGGAGGTGGGAGGCAGCAGCCCGGTCAGGATAGACCTGGGGAGGAGGGGGTGGTAAAGTGGAGGTGGCAAAGCGCACGGGAAGCTGAGCCCTTCCTCATGGGGAGCTGCGTGGGGATGGGGCAGTGCCAGTGCTGGGGCTCAGCTCCCACTCCCAAGCTCCAGCTCACATGGTGGTGGTCTTGCCGGCCCCGTTGTGGCCCAGGAAGGAGGTGATCTGCCCCTCGTAGAAGTCCAGGTTCAGCCCATCGACGGCCACGTGGCTGCCGCTGCGGTAAACCTTCACCAGGTTGCGGATGGAGACTCCGGGCTGCAGCTGGGCAGGCGGCTCCTCCACCAGCACTGGGAGCCACCGGTGAGTCACAAGCCAGGCAGGGCCTTGGAAATGGGGCAGAACCCACCCCGCGGCCCTCCCGTGGCCACAGGCAGGGGCTCACCTTGGGGTGCAGTGAGAGGACCGCTGGGGTACGGGGGGTATCCGGCTGAGGGCGGCTCTCCAAACCAGTAGCTCTTCAGGAAGGGGAAATTCCAGGGCTTGGGGACCCCGTACTGACCTGTGGGCAGGGACACAGTGGCTGAGCAAGGTCGAGCAAAGGGCTGCAAGGGGCAGAGGCTCTGCACTCACCTGGGAGGACGCCCTCGATGTACCAGGCTGCCAGCCCATAGAGGACAGCGTCCAGCAGCAGCAGCCCCATGGCCATGGCGAAGCTGTAGGGGTCTCCCGGCACAGGGCTGATGCCCAGGTTGTGCCACTGCATGCCCACCCCCTGCTCCTCATACAGCGAGAAGTACTCACAACCAAAACCAAACGCCACTGGGGACAGCAGGCTCTGCAGCACCAAGAGTGGCACGGGTGGAGAACACAGCCATGGGGTTGCAGGGGTCCTGAGCACCCAAACCCCACAGCCAGCACAACCAAGGGATATTGGGGTGCAGGGAATGAGGTGCTGCTCACCACGAGGACGCGGAGAGGGAAGGTGACGTGGTCACGCCATGCCACGCACAGCACGTAGGGCAGGTAGAGAGAGAAGTAAAGGATGCCACCGCACGCTGAGGCCAGGTTGGCACGGGGGAAGAAGGTGCTGATGAGGAAGCACTGACAGATAGTGGCCACTGAGAAGGTGCCGAGGAAGAGGAAGATGACGGCCGGGTTGCTGTAGGGTAGGATGTCTCCCAGCTGCAAAATGAGGCAGGTTGGAGCTGCAGAACCCCCTCCCAACATGCCGGCTGCCACCCCCCAACCTGCCTTCAGGATGAGGACGAGGAGAGCTGAGCTGAGGAGGAAGGGGATGAAGCTGCTGAGGAACCAGCTGAGCCAGAGCATCCCGCTGCTCAGCCCCATGCTCCGCATGGTCTCCTTGAGACGCGCCTCCTTCTCATGCACCACCCCCTTGATGATCATGGCCACTGAGTAGATCCATGCCAGCGTCATGAAGAGCGGCAGCGAGCGGTTCAGCACCCTCAGGAACCTGAGAAGGGCATCAGTCTGACCCTGACCCCCTTCCTCCCCCCGTGTCCCTCCACCAACAGGGACACAGCCCTGCAGCAGCACTTGGCCCATGCCCCAGGGCAGTGGGTCGCTGGGGGTCCTGCAGCACTCACACATCATCCACGTAGCAGGGATAGGGCATCTGCTGCAGGTAGACCCCCACCCGTGGGGCAGTCCCTGTCTGCACCCGCACCACCGCCTGCTCCACCAGGTCCTGCACGTAGACAAAGCCACCCCACACGTAGCGCAGGTCGCTGAATGGGTCGGCTGCAGGGCCTGGGTCCCAAAACCTGGGGTAGAGCAGCATGCTGAGAGGTGAGAGGGACGGACAACCCCCACCCCAGGCTTTGGATGCTCAGAGGGGGCTGCGTCCCCCAACCTGTCCTTGATCTTGTTGGTCCTCGTGACATCGTCGATGTCCATGCGGATCTTGTAACGCACGTGGGGGGGGCAGCGCCGTGGCATTCAGGGGGGGCTGGAAAACCACAGCAGCCCAGAACTGCCTCTCCTCCAGCAGCTCCATGGCACGGGCCACCAGCTGCTCCTCGCTGCCCACCGCCTCGATCTTGTCCAGGCAGACGCAGCCCAGGAGCTGCGACAGAGCACCCAGTGCCCGCTCCGCTTCATCCAGCGCCCGCTGCCATCTGAGCCCTGCTGACCCAGCCAGCAACTGTGCCAACATCGACTGGGAGGTGCCATTGAGGAGCCCATCCAGGAGCGGGGCCGTGCCCGGTGCAAGCAGCAGCTCCTGCCAAGCATCAGTGCAATAAAACCACCTGGTCCTGGAGGTGGCCCCATGCAGCCCCCCGCTCTGGGCACGCACCCGCAGCACCTGCAGCTCCTGGCTGCCATTGAGAATGGAACGAATGTGGGCTCCCAGCTCCAGAGCAGCACCAGCTGTGTCCCGCAGCGCTGCCAGCTCCTGGAAGGTGCGGTTCACCTGTGCAGGGAGGGGATCGGGGGGGGAAGCAGGGGGAAACTTCTTCCCCCCCCCCCCCCAGCACTGTGCACACACCTCAGCCATGATGCGGTCGGTGGCAGGACTGGGTGGTGTGTACAGGATCTTGCCCACGAAGAGGGGTTTGATGCCACGCCAGAAGAGCTGTGAAAGTGGGGCAGCCTCCAGGCTGCGGAGCAGCTCCTGGCAGAAGGAACCTGGCAGAGGGGAGAGCCGAAGCCTCGCGTTGCCCCCACCCCCAGAGGGGTACCTGAGAATCCCTGATCCCCCATCCCCTCTCACTGGTGTCGTTGTCTGGGGTTCCCATGCTGCGCCTGGAGCCGTTGCGGTGCATGAAGGCACCGACATCGCTGTCCTCATACCAGTTGAGGGAAGGCACCTGCAGCCCCCCACCCTCGGGGTGCCCACAGGCGATGCGCGATACGGCCTCAAAGGCGCCCACAGCAGAGGAACCAGGGGCTGTCAGTACTGTGACCTCGTGCTGCAGCTCAGCTACAGTGCCCATGGAGGAGAGCTGCGGAGAGAGGGGCCTGCAGGGAGGGCCCAGGTTGGGGCAGGGATGCAGGGATGATGTGGGGATACGGTACCTCCTGTAGCAGGGACTCAGCGCTCTGCAGGAAGGGGCCCAGAGCTGCCACAGTATTGTCCATCTCCGAGCTCATCCACTCCTGTGGGGGTCATGGAGAGGGCTCACAGCCACCCTAAGCACTCCCAGCAGTTGGGAGGGTCCAGCTGTGGCAGGAGTTTGGCTGCTCCGGGCACCATAGGCACTCACATCACGCGGGCTGAGCCCCTCCACCAATGCCTGGTGCAGCACGGGCAGCAGCGAGGCGTTGGCGCGGAGGAGGCGTGTGAGGGCATCGCCCTGCAGCAGCCTGGATGAGATCAGCGTTGTGCGGCCCCGCAGTGCAGGCAGGAGCTGGGCGAGGTGGTGCAGGAACTGCCAACCATCAGCACGGTGCAGGGCCTGGCGGACATCGGCCAGCAGGCGGGACAGGCTGCAGGCACGGAGGGGGGATGTGAGGGGAGCAGAGACTGGCTTGGCATCCCCCATTGCCCACCCTGCTCACATGGAGCCTCCAAAGTTGCCCACTGTGCCAGGGGCCTCTCCGGGGGTGGGCTGCTGGAAGCAGGGGTTGTGCACGTTGCAGAGGATGCCCTGCAGCCAAGGCAGCGTCCCCGCTGACGGCAGTGCCTTGTTGGGGAAATGGCCTGAGGGGGAGAGAAATAGGTCTGGGGGCTGCACCGCTTCCACGGAGAGCCCCTGACCCCCACCCTGCACGGGAGCAGAGCACGGCAACACTCACACTGGTGCTGCTGGAAGGGGGGGTGGGAGCTTCGCACCGCCACCAGCACGAGGAAGAGGAAGAGCGGCCACAGCAGCTCGATGGCCAACTGCACCTGGGGGGACACTACAGCTGGAGGGGACCATCGGCACTGCGGGGTCACCACGGGGACCCCCTACCCGAGCCGCAGGCGTTGCTCACCCGCTGCCGCCGGCGGTAGGCGAGGTTCTTCCAGAGCAAAAGCTGCAGCTGCGTCCCCACAGCCATGGCTGCGCCGCGTGTAGCGCCGACGGCGTGCGCCGCGTGGCTCCGGCTGCGGGGTGAGAAGCATCCCATAGTCCTGAGTCACTGCCTCCATCCCCCTGCCAGGCTGCCCGCGGCTCAGCGGAGCTGGGTTGGGCACCGGCACAACCCCGCTGTGCCGGGAGGAGTCGGCTCCGGAACCCGGCCAACAAAGCGCCTTTCCCAACCCGAGCCTCTAAATCCTATTCTTTCGCAAAGCAAAACCAGCAAAACAGGCACGAGCTCTAAGGAGCCCCTTTGGATCCAGGAGATGGGTTCACCCGCACGGGGCTGCCGGTGCCCGGGGATGTAGGATGGGCCAGGGCGCTGCCCGTGCCTCAGTTTCCCAAATACGAGCGCTCAGCTCCCAGCCCGTGTGCGGGGCACAAGGGTGAAATGCGTGTCCGCCTGGCTCCTGCCTGCGCCCGGGTGCGGAGGGCCCCCCCTCGGTTTCTTCACCGTTACCTCCGATGCCAGCCCCGTCCGGAGCGGGGAACCGCCTGGACGCAGCCGGAACGGAGCGGGGAGGGGGAAGGGAGGCAAAGAGCCGTTGCAGCCGGGGCCGCCCCCCAGGTGCCCGGAGCCGCGCACTTACCTGTCCGCCCGGTCCTACAGAGCCCGAGGGGGGGCGGGCGGCACCGGACGGGATTATGAGATCTCAGGCAGCAAATCCCGCTGATCTCCGCCCGGGGGGGGGGGGTTGGGAGGGGAGGGCTTCGCCCCGTGCGTGCCATAAGGAAGGGGAAGCGGGGGAGGAGGGAGAGAGGGAGGAACGGGGGGAGCGGGGACAACGGGGCGGGACCCCGCGGCCGGGGGGAAACTGAGGCACGGAGCGGCCGGGGGGCACCGGGGAGCGGCACGGGGCAGCGCACGGCCTCAGCTCCAGCTGGAGCGTCCCGTGTCGGCCCGGGGGGGGGGGAGGATGCGCGTAGCAGGGGGGAAGATAGAAGCACTGAAGACGATAAAGGGGTCTTCGGCAGGGAGATGGGAGACGAGGAACCCCCACCTCGCACATTACCGATGCCGGTTCTCACGTCACGTTATCACGGCTCGCCCCGCCCCGCTCGTCTTACAAATAGCTGCGTCATGGAGCGGGGGTCTTAAAGGGGCCCCGCCGTTTCCCGGGGGGTCCCGAAGCCGCCCCCTCCCCGCAGTGCATCGGTTGCAGCTGCGGGTACCGCTCCGGTGCTGAGTAACGCGGGGGGAGGGCGGCTGCGGGAAGGGATGGGGCCGAACTGCCGCCCTCCCCACGCAGTGCTTCAACCCAACGCGTCCCACCCGGCCCCTGGTCCAGGGGAAATGAGGGGCTCGGGTCCCAGAGCCCCCTCCGGCCCCACAGCCACCCCCAGCCCTGGAGCAACGCCCGGGAGAGTGCAGCAGTGAGCGCTTCCTGTTCAAGCTGTTGGTTTTTTTTTAAAAAGAAAAGGTCGGATCCTTTTGTTTTTCTTTGCTTTTTTTCTTTTTTCTTTTTTTTTTTTTTTTTTTAAAAAAAAGCTTTCAATATAAGAGCATCTGCATTAAAAACCCCACTTGGTGTAAAGAAGCCCCCGGCCCAAGGCTGCCCCCACCTCACACAGCATCACCCCGCAGTGTGGGGGCACTCGGCCGAGATGGAATCTGAAACTTTGGTCCCAAGAGTTCTCCAAAAAAACAGCAATTCCAGCTTTGCTTTTAGGGAATCGTAGGAGAGAGCGTGGGATGCCCACAGCCCCGGACCCTTCCAGCACAAGACAAGGAGTGGGCAAAGCTGCAGGGCTGCAGCATGGCCAGTCCTTTCCCAGAAAAAAAAATAGATTCCTTTTAACATTATTTAAAAACAAAAAAAAACAATAAAAATTAAAAAGAAGGAATGATGAATTGAGGCCGGAATGTGGATGCGAGGGGGACTGCATGGGGACAGCCCAGCTCAGCAGCTCTCTTCTTGGTGGTAATAGTGGTACCCGGGGGGGTCGGTGCCCAGCTCACCGACGGCATTGGCTGCATCCCCTGGGGTGCCTTGTGGGCAGTATTTGGGGTCATAGATCTGGCGACCCAGGCCGAAGACCTGCCCGCTTTGGTTGGCACCCTGGTTGGATCCCATCTGCAGTGACATGGAGGAGTTGTCGCACTTCTCCAGCCCCATCTTGGCGTCGTAGATGTGCCGTCGGGTGCCGGGTGCTGTCATGCCCACCTGGAAGGAAGGGAGGGAGGGAGCGAGTGGGGCTCAGCGCGGTGCTCCCCACAGTGCCATCATCCTGCAGCCTTCTCCCCTCAACCCCCCCCCCCCCCCCAGCTCACCTGGCTGGCACATTTATTGGTGCCCATCTGCAGGCTGATGGTGGAGTGGTCCATGGGTGGCAGGATCTGGTTCTTGGGGTCGTAGAGGTGCCTCCTGGTGCCGTAGGCTGTCATGCCGGATTGGCTGGCGCACTTATTGGTGCCCATCTGGGCAACAGAGAGTGGTGAGAAGCAGGCACTGCCCCATCCCCCCCACCATCCCCATCCTCCTACAGGGGATGGCAGAGGAACCCCCCAGCTGCGATGTGGGGCACTGGGGGTTGGCAGCAGCCCACCTGCAGCCCGATCACACACTGCCCAGCTTTCATCTTGGCCTCATCGAAGTTCCGTTGCTGCCGCTCGGAGTATTTCACACCAATGTCCACGCCGCTCTGCAGCCCTTTGGTCTTGGCCTGAGGAAAGATGGTGAGGAATGAGGAATCTCAGACCTGGGGAGCTGCTGGGCACAGACCGGTGCTCATCCATCCCATGGAGCTGCTCCCATCCCTCCCCATGCTCTCACCATGCCCGCCAGTGCCAGCAGTGACACCTGCACCTGTGTCAGGTTCCCACTCTCAAAGAGGTCATTGGCTTCAAAGAGGTCCACAGGGTTCATGCCGTAGCTGGCCATGGCCTTGATGAAGTTGGAGAGGTTCTCGAGCTGAGGGGAGGCACAGAGCAGTCAGGTTGTGGGGAGGGGGCACAGGACAGCCAGGTTCCAGTGGGAGCATGAAAAGCTTGGGGGCTGCTTGCACCCACCTGGTGCCAGTTCAGTGCCGAGCGGTTGATCTTCCTCACGGAGTTGGGCTGCAGTTTGTTCATCAGCCTGGGGGGAGGCGGTGGTGGTGAGCTTGTGGGTATGAAGGTCGCCCCTCCCCGGGGAAATGCTGACGTCAGCTGGGGGTCTCCGGCCCCGCTCCTCCCAGCTGGGAGTGATGCAGCCCCACAACACCGGGGATCCCGGAGTCCCCTTCCCACTCTTGCCCCGAGGGCTCCCCATAGCTGGGTCTCCCAAGCCATGCAGTGCCTGGGGGCCATGCTGGCACCTCCCATGGCTGCTGTGGGACTCACTCGCAGAGGATGACCCCATCCTTCAGCCCCTTCTGGAAGTCGGCCCCGATCTGCCGCCCGGTGACGCTTTCGATCCACGTCCTCAGCTCTGCCTCCTTCTGTGGGTCGTACTTCTGGGCGAGCTGTGGGGGGATGTGGGGTGGTCAGACATGGCCTTGTGTGCACCCCAAACCCCTTGGGGACCGTTCCCCAGCACAAGGCCGGTCCCATTGCACACCACAGCCCGAGGCGGGGTTTGGACCGCCCCGGGATATGCGATCAGTTGCAATTTCCTGGTGCACAGGAAACCCAGATTCAGCGGTACAGAGACTGCCGAGGGGAGGAAGGAGGGTAAGAGCTGCAACAGGGCCCTACGGTGTGCCCAAGGATGGAGGGTGATGGTGGAGAACAAAGGCGCCGAGCATCTCCCGCATCGACGGCTGCTGCTCTGTGCACAGGAGCTGCCCCAGCCCTGCGTGGCTCAACGCTGTCATCAGCACGGCCACATCCAGCACAGCCCGCAGTCTCGCACGCGGTGACCCCGAGACGCTGCAAACTGTCAAAGAGGAAGAGGACGAGCTGCTGCCACGGCCGCTTCTCACCTCCGCCCACGGGACCCAGCACCGACCCCAGCCTCCGCTCATCCCTCCCGCCGGGCCCTTTACGCCGCCGCGGATTCCTCGGCCACCGCGGCTATGCCAGGAATGCGGCCGCCTCCTCCCAGATGCAGAGCAGCCGCCCGGGAACGGCATCGCCTCGGCCCGACCGCGGGGACAGCAGATCTCACCCTGGGTTGGAGCAGGGAAAGCTGTCGCAAGAGGAGGCTGAGAGCCCCGAGAGCCATGGCTGCACGGACGCAGCGCAGCCCTCCCTGTGCCAAGAGCCCGGGGACTCCACGGGGCTCAGCTGTTCCCTGTGGGAGGGGTGCTCAGCACTGTGCCTGCTCCTGCCCTGTGTCTGCTCCTGCCCTGTGTCTGCAGGCTCCATCAGACGCCTCTATGGAGCCTTGCGCAGCTCCCTGCGCTCTCCATGCCTCAGTTTCCCTCTCAGTAGCCCTGGCGATGCGCTTTCTTGCACAGGAAACAGCTGGGGGGATGCTCACCTCCCAGAACCTCAGAGGGTTCAGAGAAACACCCCAGGATGGACGCAGAGCTGCCCCATGGGAGACACCAGCTGTTCCCAAGGGCAATGGCCCCACAGCCCAGTCCCAAAGAGGAAGCTGGAGCTGACCAGAACACAGGGACAGAGCGGCCACCACAGTCACACTTGTGCCATCACGTGGGGGCCGGTGGGATCCCCCCACACACAGCTGTCCTACGCCACAGCACTGATTCCTCTTCCCCCCCCCCCCCCCCCCCCCCCCCCCCCCCCCCCCCCGGGGCAGCCCTGCCGCG
>JAPSGF010000082.1:1580115-1653183 GCA_035772895.1 Perdix hodgsoniae
CCCCCCCCCCCCCCCCCCCCCCCCCCAGCCTTGTCTGGAGGATGAAGCAGAGGAGCAGAGGGCCGTCCTGCAGCAGGAGCAGCCCCATGAGCAGACCCCATCACAGGACAGTGCTGCAGGTCTGACGGGTTCTGAGCAGTGATGTCAGCCTGCACAGCGGGGCCGTCAGACTGGCTCAGCTCTTGCTGAACCAAGCTAAAGCACCTGGGAGCAGGCAGCGGCGAGGCCCCGGCACGTGTCCACCCACTGGGTACAAGCAGAGGCCCGTCCTCGTGCAATGACGAAACCCAAATCCTGTGAGGCCAGGAATGAGAGCCCAGCTCGAGCTGTGTGCGCATCCCGCATCCTGCCTGCGTCCTGGGTTGGACATCCAGCCGTTGATCCCATCCCTGTGCTGCACGGGGAGCAGTGGTGCACAAGGAAGGGGAGGTGGTTGTTGCACCCCCCCCACGGCTGAGCTCCATTCCCAGAGCAGGTACAGGGCACAGCCTGGGCTGTGGACCCAGCCAGGGGGACCCAGCCCCGCTCTAAGGGTGGGAAGGGCAGCTCTCCGGGCAGCACCCTGCATCCTCTTGGAGTGCAAACAGCCCCAGTAGAGTAACCAGGTTCCACCGTCCCCTTCCAGCCTGACATCAGGGCTCAATCCGAGCCCTGAGGTTCACCAAGAGGGACATCATTGGGTCGGGGCCGCCTCCCGAGGGACGCGGAGTGACGGGAAAACAGAGAGCAGGGAAACCTCGGGAGCAGAGCCGTACGGAGCCGTGGCCGTCACCCCGCTCACCCTGCAGAGAACGGGAGCGGGGCGAGGATGGGGGCGGCCGGTGCCCGGGACCCCTCCCAGACCCCCGGGGCCCCGCGGGGCAAAGTGAGAGCATCCCACGATCGGAGCGCGGCCCCTGCACACCCCGCGCCCCGGGACCCGGCTCTGCATCCTCCGGATGGCATCGGGACCCTCGGAACAGCCCCGGGATTTCTCTGCTCGCAAACCCCCTTTGGCCCCGACACCCCCCGGCCCCCGGCGCGGCTCACCCGGTTCTTGACCTCCGCAGAGAGGCCGTAGGAGGGGCCCTTGTTGAACTGAGAGTTGCTCATGGCGCGGCGGCGGCGGCGGCGGCAGCAGAGCGGGGATCGACGGCGGGACCGGGAGAGGCCGGGCGGGGCCCGGCGGGGGGGGGGGGGGGGGGTGGAGGGGGTCGGGCCCGGCCCCCCCGCGCTGATTGGACGGGCCCGAAATGCCCAAATAAGGGCAGGAGCGGCCGGACCCGCGCACCCCGACACCGACACCCGGGGGGCTCCGGGAGCTCTCGGGGCGGGGGTTGGAGACGGAACCGTCCCGAACACGCGTGGGCACGGCCCGACACGGGGACACCCCCGCGGGTGTGGGGCACTACGGACACGCACACGCGTGTGCAAGCCCCGAACACGTGCGCGCAGCGATGCGCACACCCGGGCCACGCGCGGCCACGCGCTCCCGCGCGCACACCCACCCGCACGCCCCCGCCCCGCCCCCGCTGCCCGACCCCCCGGCTCGACCGTCTCCCCGCATCCCCATCCCGCATCTCCCCGCCCCGCATCGACCCTCTGCTCGCTTTGCGGATGCGTTATGCTGTGGGTGGGGTCCTGGGGGTGGGGGGGACCCGCAGGTGTGGGCGGGGACCCGAGGTGAGAGCAGAGCCGGGCTGGGCTGAACCGAGCGCTGGAGGCCCCGCAACCCCGCACTGCGCATCCATCAGTTAACAGAAGGACCTGACGTCCCCACAGCCCCAATCCCGGGGAATCCGTCCCCCCCCGGACCGCAGAATTCCACGAGGAAACCCCGGCACCCGCACGCTGGGTGCCACCCGGCTCCGGGGGGGCGGCCGAAGACCCCTTCCTCCCGGCCTCGTGCCCTCGCCGCACATTTAGCTTTTCCTGTTTCAGCTTTGCCTGCGAACCCAATGAGGAAATAAGGCGGTGTCACATGCGCTGCGCTGACAGTTGGCCCCAGCGAATGCTGCCGGAGGGGTAGAGGAGCGCTGCTGGCAGCCCGGGGCCCCCCCAGGGCCGCCCTATAACCATGTTCTCCCGGAAGAAGCGTGAGTTGATGAAGACCCCCTCCATCTCCAAGAAGAGCCGCGCAGGGAGCCCCATCCCGCAGACCTTGCCGGTAAGTGCGGTGGAGAGGGAGGGATGGGATGGCTGGGGGGATGCGAGGAGGAAGGAAATGAGGAAGGGCTCCGCCGACGGGGCCGGGGGGACTTTGCCCCAGGTGAAGGGGATGCAGCAACAGCCGAAGGGCCCGGCTGGGAGGAGAGGGCAGGGCTGGGGCTGCAGCAGAACATGGGGAGCGTGGTGGAGGGACCGCGAGACCCCGACTGCTCAGAGGCAGGAGCAGGGGAAGTGAGGCTTGGCCAGCCCCACACCACGGCTCTGCTATGGGTTTATTTACTCATCGGTGACCCGGAGTGCAAGAGGAAGCGCTTCTCCTCTGTGGGGCGGCCAGCAGACGGGGTTCCTCAGCCCGCCCCGCGCCTGCGCTGCGCCCCAACCCACGGGACGCGGCCACCGGCCTCAGCCCGCCCGCAGCTCCTCGCAGGGTCACCCATCCCCATCCTCGTCCCCATCCCTTCCCCACGGTTCTCCCCGGCTGAGGGGTCTATGGGTGGGCGCAGCCTGCAGGCGCCGGGATGCTCGGCCGGGCGGCGGGGCGGAACAGCTACAGCCCCTACGCTGCCGGGCGCCGCAGGACGGGGACGGCCAACTCTCCAAAGCGCTCCCTGGATTCGCTGCCCCGCTCGCCCTCCGTGCGGCTGACGGTACGGGGATGGTGGGAGGGAGCAGCCCGTGGGATCTGCAGTGCCCGCATCGGCTCTGCTCGAGGTGCTGCTGTCTGCGTGGCTTCGTGTTCCAGGGCAGGATTGGAGGAAGGTGCCGCTGTGTTTGCCCCATCGGTGCCAAACCTGCTGCTGGTCCCAGCACACTCGTGTCACAGCTGTGGATGTGTGGGGATGGAGGGGTGAAGGACCCAACCCCATCAGTGATGGCTCTGGGGCACGGGGGCCTGGGGGCTGCTATCAGCCTCTCCCTTGGGGGATTTCACCCCTAGAAATCAGGGCTCCGTGTGTCTGCAACAATTCTGCATTGCTTGCTATTGGTGGCCCGGAGGCCGTCCCCAACCCCACAGTGTTAAGGATGTGCTGGACTTGGACAGGCAGAAAAAGAGGAAGGGATACGTAGGGCCAGATCTTGCTGTCAATGGAGCCCACCATCCTCGGGCAACGCCATCCCCAGGGCGGCGCTCACCCTGTGCTGTGCTCCTGCAGGATCTGTCCCGCAAGGACTGCCTGGAAACTCCCAGCCCCGGGGAGCTGCCCCCCACCAGCTCCAAACTCAGCAGCAGTCCCAGCGCTGTGGGCACCCTGAAGCGTCCCACCAGCCTCAGCCGCCATGCCAGCGCCGCCGGCTTCCCTCTCACTGCTGCCAACCCCCGGGCCGTCCCTAAGGGCCACAAGACCCCCACATCCTACAGCCCCATGGAGGGTGGGGAGGGTCTTTTCATCGATGTGGAGGACATCTCCCAGTTGCTGACCGACGTGGCGCGGTTCGCGGATGCCCTGGAGAACCTGCGGGACGTGGTGCTGCGTGATGGTGGGTGCTGGGCTGGGTGCCCCCCAGGTGGCCACGGTGGGGGAATGGGACTGGGAGACTGCAGGACCCCCACGGCATCGCCTGCTAACCCATGGCACAGGGCTGTGGGGCTCCAGGCATGAAGGCTCCAGCCCCACGCCTGGTCCAATGGGAGGGGGTCCGTGCCCTGGGGGCTGTGCAGAGCTGGGGGCCCAGGGGCAGAGGGTGGTGGGTGGCTGCTGGGAGCTCAGAGCCAGGATAACACTGCTTCCTGCCTGCGAGCTATTTTCATCCGCCCGCTTTCCTGTTTACAGCATAGCAGTGCCAGCTGCCTGGTAGTGGCCCCGGACCCCATGGGGCACCAGCACAGACCCGGCCCATGGCCCTCCCTTGGGATGGGGATGATGCTCGAAGCAGGAGCGGGGCTGCGGGGCTGCAGGGCTGTGGGGCTGTGGTCTCCAGGGTTGCAGAAAGCAGCGTTGGCTCCCCACGGTGAGGTGGGGCTGCTGGGATCACATGGTGCCCTGCTTTCAGCAAACATGTTGACGCATCCTCACTCACAGTGGAAAACAGCCGTGCCCAGACGTGGGGGACGTGGTGTGGGAAAGGAAAGAGGGAGCAGAGGAAAATCCTTCCCCACCTGGAGCTGGGGGCCAGGCTGCTGTTCTCGGTGTATCCCTATGGGATGCTGAGCATTGCCTGAAGGGGCTGCCAGCACCCTGCCCTGAGCTCACACACTGCTTCCTCTGGCCCTGGGCACCGGGTAGGGGCTGTGGCATGATGCTGGACCCCACGGGACACAACCAAGCCAATGGATGGGGCAGGATCATGTGGCCAGCAGGGAGGAGGGGAGGAAATGGGAAGGAAACTCCCAAACCTCTTTCAAAGGAAAAATTTACTATTGAGGAAAAAATGCCTCCAAGGCGTGCCTGCACCGTGGCAAGGGCGAGCAGAGTACCAGGGATGGGGTGCATACGGGGGTGAAGTGCTGCCCTTTCTCCTGCAGACCCCAAGGAGTCCCAGCGGCCGCAGGCTCACGAATGTCTGGGCGAAACGCTGCGGGTGCTGCGCCAGGTGATCAACAAATACCCACTGCTCAACACGCTGGAGACGCTGACGGCAGCAGGGACCCTCATATCCAAAGTGAAGGGTGAGCCCAGGGCGGGGAGCTCCGTCCCATTCCCACTCCGTGCTGGGGAGCCCATTTTGGGGCTGCCTGGAGCGGGGCTGCCAATGGACGGGGCACAGAACGAAGGCGCTGACATCCAAACCCCGGCCCTATTCCACCCCCCTGCTCTGGTCCCACATCCCCATGTTTGTTAGTGGGGTCTGTGGGCTCCGGTCCCACCCGGAGCAGAGCAGTTACAGCTGTGGTGGGGAGGGTGGGGGGCGGGGGCTGCGGTAACCGCAGGCACAGCACAACACTGCGTCACCGCTTCCTGGACACCGAGCTGTAACCACACGGGGACAGGAAGCCTCGGGGCTGGCAGCGCTCTGCCATGGGGCCAGCCCCACATGGGGGCCCTGGGATGGAGGTAGCTGAGTGATGATGGGGATCCAGGTCCTCACCAAGCTGCCAGCATGGCAGAACCCTGTGCCTCTGTTGTCCTGGTCTCCTCGTGCCCCTGACCGCGGGTGCGTGAGATGGTCCGTGCTGTGGGTCTGAGGGTGCACAGTGGTGATGGGGCTCCTCCTTCTCCCCCACCTGCAGGCTTCCATTACGAGTCCAACAATGAGACAGACAAGAGGGAGTTTGAGAAGGCTGTGGAAACCATTGCGGTGTCCTTCAGCAGCACGTAAGGGTTTTGCACCGCCGTCCCTGGATGCGGATGGGGTGCTGGGAGGTGGCCCTGCTTTGTCACTGCTGCTCCTCCCCTGGCTGACTGTGTTCCTCTTGTCACAGAGTCTCTGAGTTCCTCATGGGGGAGGTGGACAGCAGCACCATCCTCTCCATCCCACCCAGTGACCAGAATCAGGTGTGTGCCACCCGCTGGGGGTCTGCTGGGGTCTCAGCCCCAACCCTCAGCACAGGGGTCCCCTCTGACCACTCCTGTTTGTCTGATGCATTCTTTCCTTTCCCGATTTCCCAAAGTCTATGGAGAGCCTCTATGGGGGGATTCCTGGGCCTGGAGGGGATGGTGTGCTCTCGGGCACGGAGAGCTATGACACAGGTGAGCAAGAAGCCATTGGGGTGGTGAGACAACAGAAAAGGGCTCTGCCATCACCACCAGGACAGCATCCTGGGCTGAGCTGCCTCTTGGGGCACAGCTCAGAGGAGATGGCAGAGCTGCTGCTGTGGGCACTGGGGTCTTCCTGGCTACTCTGGGGGTCCTAGGACCAGCCCAGCAATCAGCAGCAGCACGGCTTGGGATCAGTCCCCTTCTCCTCTGTCCCCACATCACAGTCCGTCCGGCAGCTGAGGAGGTGGATGTGATGCTGCAGCGCTGCGAGGGAGGTGTGGATGCTGCCCTGCAGTATGCCAAGAACATCTCCAAGTACATGAAAGACCTCATCGGGTACCTGGAGAAAAGGACAGCACTGGGTGAGACGTGGGGAGGGGAATGGCCCTGGGATGGGGGGATGGTCCTGAGAGCACTGCATGGGGCTGAGGGAAGTTGGATCTGGAAGTGGGAGGTTCCTGAAGTTCTTGACTTGCATTTAAGAAGGAACCCAACGAGCACGGAAACCCTTCTGTTTCATCTCTCTTCACTTCCAACCTTTCTCTTCCAGAAATGGAGTTTGCCAAAGGGCTCCAGAAGATGGCAAACAGCTGCAAGCAAACCTTCACGCAGGAGGTACGGCCAGGCTGGAGCTCCCCAGATCCGAGATATCCTGGAGCTGACAGCACCAGCCTCGTGCTGAGCCTCAGAGTGCTGCTTTTGTCGTTCCTCAGACCAGCATGCCCTTCCTCTCCATCTACCTGCTGGCACTGGAGCAGGATATGGAATATGGCACGTCGGTCCTGCAGACTGTCACCACGCTGCAGCATCAGACCTTCCTGCAGGTGAGCTTGCAGTGCACAGTGCAGCTCCTGCCAGGGTTCCATGCAGGGCTGTGCTTTGCCAGCTGCACCATTTGCTCCTGCAGCCGCTGACTGTGAGGCGCCTGGAGCACGAGAAGAGAAGGAAGGAGATCAAGGAGCAGTGGCACCGCGCACAGCGGAAGCTGGTGAGTCATCCATTCATCCACCCATCCATCCATCCATCCATTCATCCATCCACCCATCCATCCATCCATCCACCCATCCATCCATCCACCCATCCATCCATCCATCCATCCACCCATCCATCCATTCCCCCACCCACCCACCCACCCATCCATCCACCCACCCATCCATCCATCCACCCACCCATCCATCCACCCATCCACCCATTCCCCCATCCATCCACCCACCCACCCATCCATCCTGGGTAGCTTTGTGCAGGGCGACCCTTGCAGGGCTCAGCCCTCACCCTGGTGCTCCTCCTTTGGCAGCAAGACGCAGAGGTGAACCTGCGGAAGGCCAAGCAGGTGTACATGCAGCGCAGCGAGGAGCACGAAAAGGCCAAATATATGGCAGTGAGAGCAGAGGAGGAGCAGCAGAGCACCGCCAGCAACGTCACCACCAAAACCCTGGACAAGAAGAGGCGGCTGGAAGAGGAGGCCAAGAACAAGGTGGGAGCCCAGCAGCTCTGGGCACTGCTTTGCAAGGCTCTTCTTGCTCCCTGGTGTCCTAGCACAGGGCAGCCCAGAAGCACGGGGGCTGAAAGCTCACCCTGACCTCACACACAGAGCGGGTCCAGCACAGGGAGGCAGCTCCCATCCAATTCCACACCTCTGAGCAGCTTCCATCTCCCCTCTCCCACCCCTCAGGCAGAAGAAGCCATGGCCACCTACCGGACCTTCGTGGCAGATGCCAACACGCAGAAGCAGGAGCTGGAGGACACCAAGGTGAACTCCCTGAGACAGATCCACGAGCTGATCAAGCAGAGCGACCAGGTCATCAAACTGGTGAGTTGGGAGTGCTGGGAGAGCTGGGGGCTGTGCCACAGCCGGGGGGGTCCGGAGGGCTCCACAGATCCAAGGGCAGGGCTGAAGCCCCAGCCCCACTCAGCACCCCTGATTCTCCACCCGGCAGCTCCGTGCCTCTCCTCCCCCTGTGTCACCCCCTTAACTCCTGCCCCGACTTTCTCCCCGTTATTTTTAGGCCACCATCGCCTTCTACCAGATCATGCACATGCAGACAGCGCCGCTGCCGGTTTATTTCCAAACTCTGTGCGAGAGCAGCAAGCTGTACGACCCCGGGCAGCAATACGCCTCGCATGTCAAACAGCTGCAGCGAGGGGATGAGCCCGACACGCAGTACGACTTCGAGCCTTACGTGTCCCACAACGCCTGGTAGGAGACGAGGGGGAAATCACTGCTCCTTTGCACCGACCCTCAGCCGCAGGGGGGGTTCCTGCAGACAGAGGCTGCTTGGTGCAGGAGCAGAGGGCTTCCATCCCAGCTCTGGTGGATGGTCACTGCTCTTGGAGTGGCTTTTCTAGCATCCCTCTCCCCGCATCCTCTTGGACACGGCCCTCCCCATCACCAGGTCCCCCTTCACCCGCACAAGGAAGGGCAGCTTCAACGCCAGCGACTTCGCCACGAGTGGTGGCTCTGATGGAGCCGGGCTGCCCAGGGATGGGAGCAGCACGGATGGACCCAGGGAGACCCAGGGTGGGACGCTGGCAGAGCGCAGAGGTGAGAAAAGCCCGGCCCTGAGCACTGCCTGCAGCAAGCAAATGCTTCTGGTATCAAAGCTGCTCTGTGTGGCATCCCTGAGCACGGGGACAGCCCCAGATGGTGAGCCCTTCTTCCCACAGCAGGGAGGGGACACCAGGTGCACAAATCCTGGCCGACCACCTCCGAAGCTGACAGCAGCCTGGATTCCAGCACAGGTGGGTGCAGAACCCGGGCCATCCTGGGTAGAGCCCACCTGAAGGCAGCACCTCATTGCCAGGCAGCAGCAGCGCTTTCTTTTTTCTTTCATTTCTCCTTTTTCTCTTTTCCTTTTTCTCTTTTCCTTTTTTTCTTTATATCTTTTCCTTCCCCCCCCCCCCCCCCCCCCCTTTTTCTTTTCCTTTCCCTTTTAGCTTTCCTAAGATTAAGACTCCACCACAGGCAACCGCTGATCCCAGCCTATTGGGATGGGGACCACTGAGCCTGTGCTGCACCCACGGGAAGCTGCAGCTCCCGCAGCCCTTGGTTCCTCTGTCAGTCCCTCTCCCCAGCTGCAGGAACTCAATGAGCACAGAAACCCTTCTGTTTCATCTCTCTTCACTTCCAACCTTTCTCTTCCAGAGGTCATCTTGTTGTCCTGCTCCACCTCCACTCCTTGCTGCAGGGGCAGCCACGTGCACAGGAGTGCCCCCAGAACCCCTCCCCTACCCCCCCTTCCCCACCACCCCCCCTCCCCAGCTCTCAAACCAGGCTTTGCTTTGGCAGGAGAGTTCAGCCACAAACTGCAACGGTTGTCATCCAATGGCACCATGTCCTCCAGCGAGGAGCTGGGAGAGAAGGATGAGAACGCTGCATCCTTTGAGCAGAGTATGTGATGGAGTGGAGATGCAGCAGTGCTGTGCTGTGCTGTGCTGTGCTGTGCTGTGCTGTGCTGTGTGGGGTCTCTGCCCCCCCCCCTTCTGCTGGGAGTAGGGCTGAAATACCAGCGAGTCCATGGGGAACACAGCACCATTCCCTAAGTAGGGACAGACCCTGTGCAAAGCAGTGGCGACAGCTCCATCAGGAGCACAGCCCTTGGTTAGCTGGAATGTGGCCCAATGCCCCTTGTGGCAGCATGTCCCATGTGTCCACATGTCCTGTGTGTCCCATGTGTCCACATGTCCTGTGTGTCCCATGTGTCCGTGTGTCCCACGTGTCCGTGTGTCCCATGTGCCAGCATGCCAGGGCCCCATACGACAGCGATCCTTCTCCTCGAGCCTCGCTCTGCCTGCCCCCCTAAGGAGACAGAATGCTGATGTGTCCCTTTGTGCTCTGCCTGTAGGCATCAATGGCATCACCCCAGAGATGGCAGCACCCACGGGACCCTTCCGGAACGTGGGTTTGTCCAGGGCAGCCCAGACTCACCGTCTGAGGAAGCTGAGGACCCCCTCCAAGTGCAGGGAATGCAACAGCTACGTGTACTTCCAGGGGGCAGAATGTGAGGAGGTAATGCTGGGGGTGTGGGAGGATTTGGGGAGGTGGGGGGGGGGGGGAATCACCCCGTGCCCACGGCTCTGCACAGCGCTGCCACGTGTGCCCTCCCACCTCCGAGCCTTTCCATGTCTCCCAGTGCTACCTGGCGTGCCACAAGAAGTGCTTGGAGACTTTGGCCATCCAATGTGGGCACAAGAAGCTCCAGGGGAAGCTGCAGCTTTTTGGGCAGGACTTCCTGAAGGCATCTCAGGGCAGCGCTGATGGCATCCCCTTCATCGTCAAGAAGTGCATCTCTGAGATCGAGAAGAGGGCGCTGAAAACCAAGGTGAGGCCCTCTGCCCCCCCTCCCCCCCCGCCCCAAATGCCTGCCCTCCAGGTGGGCTCTGTCCTGCTATGAGAACCAGCACAGCCCTCAGGTTCTGAGCCAGGAGCCACGAGGCCCCAGACCAAACAAACTGACATGGGAACACGTCCTGCACTCCCTCTCTTCCCTACAGAAGGGGGGAACAGCAGTGAAGTCTGAGCTGCAACAGCTCTTCCAAACCTCCTGAGAGGGATTTCCAGCCCCAAAGGGAGGAAATGGGAGCCCAGAGCTCGTGCAAACCCAAAGGGAAACGTTCGGCTTTGGTTTTCTCCCCTGGGCAGGGCATCTACCGAGTGAACGGCGTGAAGACCCGCGTGGAGAAGCTCTGCCAGGCCTTTGAGAACGGGAAGGAGCTGGTGGAGCTTTCCCAGGCATCCCCACACGACATCAGCAACGTGCTGAAGCTCTACCTGAGACAGGTGGGGGGGAAGAGGGGGGCGGAGGCGTTTCCCGGCGATCCCAGCAATTTGGAGGCAGCAATCCTGCTGCAAACTGGGCTGACAGCTGCCTGCTGGGTGGGTCTGAGCCCCTCCTGTCCAGGGTGGCCCGATGGAGGTGTGTGCAGGGAGGGCTCCCCCCCAGCAGCGATCTCACTGCGCATCTCAGGGCAGCTTCCACGTGTCTGCCCCCACTGGGCTCTCGCACACCGTCAGCCGCAGCAGCAGCAAAGTCCCGGCACGAAGTGCTGCACCGTCCCTCCCTTTCGCAGCTGGGGAAGCAGCAGGAGAAAGGGAAGTGGCCATAAAGGTCACCCCGCAGCGGGGCTCCCAGCCCTCTGGTGCCCGCAGCACCGCCTCTGCCATCGGTTCGATCCTGCACCGAAACTCAAACCCCGACCCACATCCTCAAACGGAGCGGGAGGAGGGGAAGCAGCTTCTGCCTGCAGCCTCACGGCTTAACCCTCTGTGCTGGCTTCCTGGAGGCGGAGGGGGCTTCACCCCACGGCCCCACACAGCAAAGAGGGGCTGCGAGCTGCCGGATGGGGAGAGCAGAGAGCAAAGAGAGGAAGAGATCGGCCGTCATCCAGGCTCGGTGCACCGCGGAGAAATCGGCTGCAAGCCCTTCTGCAGGAGCGCTGCTGTGCTGCAAAGCAATCCGTCCCCAGCAGACACCTGGGGAAGGCACTGCGAACGTCAGCAGTGCTGCAGGGCCGCCGGGCGGTGCATGAATGCACTCGGGTTGCTTTAACATCAAAGCAAAACGCTCCTCCTGACAGCCCCAGCGCTGCAGGCTGCGCTCGTTTCTTCTCACCTCCTCCTCCTCCTAGGGAACAATTAACACCGCCCTATTTAACACCCTCTTATCTATAGGGAAACCGCACACGCAGCCCGGGATGGGTTGTTTGGTATTTTATTTTATTTTATTTTTCTGAAGGGAAAAAGAGCATTCTCCAGCTGGAGACCTCACAGGGTTTATCTCGCACCGTTCTCCTTGCAGCTGCCCGAACCCATCGTGCCGTTCCCGATGTACAACGCGCTGATGGGAGCAGCCAAGGAGAGCCTGCAGGGAGGCAGCGAAGCCAAAGGGAGGAGTGGGAAAGGGGGGCCGGAGCTGGTGGACAAAGGGGCCGACACCGACCGCGTGGTGGTGAACCTGGTGCTGAAACTGAAGGAGCTGCTGAAGGAGCTGCCGTGGGAAAACATGGCCACGCTGCAGTACCTCCTGCAGCACCTGAGGAGGTGAGGAGGGGGATCAGGGCTGGGGGGGGAGGGGGGTGGGCTGGGGGGGAGGGGGGTGGGGGGGATTCTGTCCCCGTGGTGGGATGGGAAAGGGGCGCAGCTGCCGCCTGCTGCTCTCATGGATTTCCTCCTCCAGGATCGTGGAGGTGGAGCAGGACAACAAGATGACCTCCAGCAATCTGGGCATCGTCTTCGGGCCGACGTTGCTGCGGCCACGGCCCACGGATGCCACCATCTCCCTGTCCTCGCTGGTGGATTACCCCCACCAGGCACGCGTCATCGAGGCGCTCATCATCTTCTACCCCACCATCTTTGAGGACAGCACACTGACTGCTGATGGCACTGAATTCACTGCAGATCACGAGGACGACACCCCGGTATGGGCACATGGGAGGGGGTGGCAGTTTGGGGAGGGCATGAGGTTGACCCTGAGTGCTCCCCCCTCACACGGACCCCCTCCCAGCAGGATGAGCCCACGGCCGCTCCGTGCCCACAGCCCCCCGGGAAGGGCGACCTGGGCTACAACGTGGGAGCGTTTGGGGGTGAGTGAGGGGCTCTGGGGGCCGTGCCGTGGGGACACACGGCGGTGTGAAGGGCCGCAAGGAGGGCTGTGGGTTCTCACTGCTGCTCCAGCCCTTGGGGACAGCCAGCCCCACGCCTGCTGTCACCGCGGCGAGGGGCTCGGGGACGAGGCAGGGCAGCGACCGCTTCACACCTCCGTGTGGATCCTCAGAACCCAGCGAGAGATCGGTGGACTCCGATTCAGAGCTGGAGGACGGCGGGGAGCCGGGGGGCAGCGGGCAGCTGCGGAAACAGGAGAGCGAAACGAGCACGGATGAAGCTCCATTCTATGAAGAGGGCAGCGAGGGGCAGCGCAGCCGCACGTGCAGCACCGGGCAGTCGGACACGGAGGGCTCTGCGCTGCGCTGCGCTGCAGGAGGGCACAGCGACCCTGAAGAGGAGCCCGAGAGCAATGCCAGCACTGCAGCTCAGCAGTGAGAGCAGCCCCAGGCAGCCACGGCTCAGCTGATGAAGCTCAGGTTGCTGTTTGTATACGACGTCCACAGGCATTTCCCTATTGGGCCCTCCCCGCGTTGCACGGTCTCAGGGCTTTTGGGTTGTATATTTGTTCTCCAAAATCTATGCTGTGAAGGCAGCTGGGGGAGATGCAGGATGCCTGAACCAAGCTACAGCCCCTCCACTGTCAGCTTTTTGTCTTTTTTTTTGTATAAGTTAACCCTTCAATGCAAACCCACTCACTACCTCTGCTGGCAACGGAACTCGAAGGGTTAAAGAGGACCAAAGCGGTTCTTAAAAGTTATGAAACTTTTCTGCACTGAAGCATAGCAAAAAAGAGCTTAGAAAGAGCTGAAAGCTGCTTTCCTTCCACCACTCTGCTCAAACCCAGGCTGCTCCCCGCTGCCTCGAGAGCCAGGAGCCCGACTGGGTCCAAAGAAACTGCACGTATCCAAAGCTGTTCTCTAAGACCCAGACCACTCCTCAGTGAAACGCTGGGTATCCCCTCATCTCTTGTGCCACCTCCTCCTGTCTCAGTCCTCTGCTGCAGGCAGAGAGGGAGTCCATGCAGCCCAGGCAGCAAAGGGAGAGCTGGGACTGCTTTCCAGCCAAGGAAGCCGAGCAGAGCGGCGTCCCAGCTGGAGATGAACTGAACTGGAAGGGTTAACAGAGCTCATTAATGGAGGATGAGGTGATGGAGAGGAGGTGGGATCCCTTTGGAGGATGCCTCCACCGGGAAGAGTGGGCTGCTAACAGCCTCAGCTCTCAGACAGATTAGAAAAGCATCTCAACACAAAAGATAAAAGGTACACGAAACCAAAGTTCCATTTACAGCCAGCCGTCTGTAACTGAGCCAAAGGAGAGCCACAGATACCTGTGAGCACATCTGCTCCAGGGCTCTTGGCCACGACCACGCTGGATCCTTCCAGCACATCATTCCCATGGTAGCAGGAAAATGAAGCTGAGTGCCACCTGTTGCTACCGGAACTGTTACTGCAGGGGTACCACGAGTGTGTGTGAGGATGGATGATGGTGAATGAGAGTGAAGGAAGGGATGAAAGCAGTGTTTGAGCTTCACATGGTACCGAGCGCCCTTCTGTTTGTATATAGATTCAGCATGGAAAAAGGAAAAGTGTTCTTTTGTGACATGCCTGTGCTGCTGTATGAAGCTGCGTTCTGTGTTTTGCTGTGTTCAGACTGATGTGCTTCCAGAAAGAATAAAATCCCTGTGTTCTAACCGCTCTCTGTCCTGGAGATCAATGCCTTCTACACTCATCTGCCTATGGCTGTGGGTTCCAAGCACTGTAAGGAAGCACTTCAAGTACTTATGATAAGTAAACTAAAAACCCTCTGCAACATCTGACAACCAGAGTCTCAAAACCAGGGTCAGAGAGAGAACAGGCGACAGGAGTGAGGCAAGGCTGAACCACAGAACTCGAGCAGCAACAGATCCCACAGAGAATGGCACACACAGAATTCCCCATGGCCATACAGCTCTGACACAGGAAAGGGCTGAGAAAGGCAGAAACAGTGAAGAACAGCAAGATTACAAACCTTTATTAAAAATAAGATCTCACAGAACAGGGTAGAAAAAGCCTCTTCCCACTCATTTCTTCCCTGTGCAATTCGGTTGCTTCAAGGTGCTTTCATGGCATTCCTTAATTTCTGAAGCAGAAGGATTTGCAGCAAAATCCGTGCTGGAAAATGAGGAACTGAGCCAAAGAACTGCAGTGAGGCAGCAGGGACAGAGAACTTCCTCAGCCATCAAACACAGACAGCTCAGAGAGCTGTGAGCTGTCGGTGGGTGGGAAGATCGGATGTCACAGAGCTGTTTCACATCTGGAAGAAAGAACTCGGGATGTGAATGAGCTCATGGCTCCCTCAGCAGGTCCCTCTCAAGGCAAAACCCCACTGCTGCCCTGAACAACTGAGAGATGTGCCTTCAGCAACGGGGCTGAGGCACCAGCCTTGCTCTGATCCATCCCACACAGCTCCCTCCACAAATCATTTACAATCACTTGGAGGGAAGAGCTTCCCAGAACCAACTCACTTCAAATCACCTCTGGAAAGCCACAGCCTAAGTTTAAAGCACTGCCCCAAGATGGGGGTTTCACACATTACCTCTCAGAGCTCTGATCACTGCACCAGCCTGTAGGTGATGTAGCGGCCCGCAGTCTCACTCGGTCTTATGATCTTCACCACCTGGAACAGCAGAAGGAACACTGGGGGATGGTTGGTGTTACAGCAGCTGCTGCCAGCTGGTTCAGCAGGCAGCCATGCCTGGCCCCAGGGCTATCTGCTTCTCTGCACACATCTCTACCTAACCCATAACTTTCCATAAGGGAAAAAACAAACAAACCTAAAAAAGAGGAAACCTTTCCCATCACCAAGCTCTGAAATACTGTGCTGCTACAGCTCCTCACCCTGCCTGCAGGGCCCTGCTGTTGGTTATCAGGCTGTTTTCTCTTACCTGGCCTCTCTTTATCCCGAAGTATCGGGCCACGGGATCCCCAGCCTGGATCCTGGGGAGTTGGTTCTCCCTCAGCTTGCTGCATGGAGTCAAGGAGGAGCTCTGCCAGAACCCAGGATTCTGTCTGGCCCAAGGCAGGGCACAGCCAACAGAACATCATACACTCCTACAGTCAGAGGTGTTCATTTTTGGCCCGAGGCAAGCACTCCTCATCACACCCTGACAGGCAGGGAAGGACCAAACAAAGGATACTATCTGGCCAGCAGCTCGGTGACTTCTTCTTTTGTCATGACAACGTGCTCTGGGACCAGCTGTAAGCAGCAGGAGAGAAATCACAAGATAAGACAGACTGAGAAAGCAACCACCTCTCCACAGCTGGAAGATGAGCAATTTGTGGCGAGGAATAAAGCTCCAGCAGTGCCACCCAGCAGAGGGTGGGGATGAAAGGGACGCCCTGCACTGCTCACCTCGTGTTCAGTGATGTTGATCAGGAGCTCCTGCTGCAGAAACTGCTCCAGAATGTATTTGGGAGCCATATCGACCAGGGACTGGGAAGGAAGAAGGACAACACGCTGCAGCACTGCTCTGGGACAGCCTCGGTGTGACTGCTCAGCACTGCCCCAAGGTGAGCAGCAGCATCAGGAGGGCAGCACGGTGTTCGTGCTCACACTGACAGCCACGCAGGCAGACAGCAAACAGGTCTCTGTGCCCCCTGACTGTTCCAGTGCTCCGTCACCCTCACTGGACAGAAGTTCTTGCACACGTTTGTGCAGAACTCCCTATGCTCCAGTTTCTGGCCGTTTCCCCTCATCCTGTCTCCACACACTGCTGAAAACCGTCCGGCCTCACCGCTCTGCTCCCCACACCTGAGATATGTATAGGCCTGGATCAGGTCCCCTCTCTTTTCTCAAGGCTAAACCACTTCACTCAGCCTTTCTCCATAGCAGAGACGCTCCAGGCCCTTCCCCATCTTTATGGGGAATCTTTCAAAGAGATCCCTGCCTTTTTTTGTACCGGGGAGCCCAGAACTGGACGCAGTGCTCCAGACGAGGCCTTACCAGGGCAGAGCAGAGGGGGAGGGTCACCACCTTCGACCTGCTGGCCACGGCTCTTTTCAATGCACCCCGGGATGCCATTGGCCCTCTTGGCCACGAGGGCTCACTGTCGGCTCACAGCCAACCTGTGGTCCACCAGGACGCCCAGGTCCCTCTGCACACAGCTCCTCTCCAGCAGCTCATCCCCCAACCTGCCCCGGTTTGTGCAATTATTCCTCCCTAGATGCAAGACTGCGCGCTTGCTTTCGTTAAACCTCATCTGAATGCTGAACAAGCCCAGCATTCAGGCACAGAACCTTTAGTGTGAGGTCCTCTCTGCACATAAAACTCCGTGTTTATGGACCCAGGGGTTCAAACAGCCCCGGGGCCGCATTGCACCGCACCTGCTTGGCCGAGGGGGTCATTCCCTGCTGCACCACGATCAGCGCACGCGTGATGTTCTCCTCCTGCATTCGCTGGCAGTACATCTTGATGGTTTTGATGCCCACTTTGGGCTCCTCTGGATGAGAGACAGCGCCGGGTGAGGCCGAACCCCGCGATCACGCGGTAACTCCGGCACTCAGCCCCGTCCCACGGCTCACCGGGAAAGAAAACGAACATCTGGTCGGTCGGATCGTCGTTGTGAGCCACCAGCACGGTCAGGTCGGTGCGGCGCGGGCGGCCCTCGCTGGGTTTGTCCCCAAATTGAGCCTTGAATTCCTCCAGCGTCTGATCCAGCTCGTCCTGCGTCACCAGGTAGCCGCGGTCGTGGCACAGCTGGGGGAAGAAGGACCGCATGAGGAGAGGAGAGCCGAGGCCGGACCGCCCCGCACCGCCCCGCACCGCCCCGCACCTGCATGATGGTTTTGCGGATCTTCCACAGCCGGTACGTCTCCTCCTCGTCGTCCATGCTGCCTCGCAGGACCCCGGGCTGCCCGCCGCGATGCCGGTCCCGAGGAGCAGGCGGGGCTGCCCCGCGCGGGGTCCTTCGCCGCAGGGAATGCCGGGAGTTGTAGGCGGGGGGGCGGAGGGAGGAATGGCGCAAGGACGCCGTCCCTGCCCCCGTGCGGATTCTGCAGCCGCCTCGCTAATCTGATTGGTCGGCTCTCCCGTCTGTCAGTAGAGGGAGTCACTCGCTCCGCGCAATGATTAGCGGCGCCGCAGCGGGAGGGCGGTGCCTCCGCGCGTCCGAGCCGCCGATTGGTCGAGGGGCCGGGCGGTGGCGGGATGGGTTGGCGCTGGGGACGGGCGCTGCTGTGCGGGGCGGCGGCGTTGCGGAGCGCGGAGCGGAGGATGGTGAGCGCGGGGGAGGCGGGCCGGGCCGGGGGTCTGCGATGGGCGCGGGCCGGACTGCGGGACGGGGGCGGCCGGAACCGCGTGGTGACCGCGTGGTGATCGCTGACCCCGCAGTGCGCGCAGGCGGACGAGTGGCGCTCGGCCACCTCCATGTACGACTTCCACGCGCGGGACATCGACGGGCACGACGTGGCCTTGGAGCAGTACAGGTGCGGGGCGGTGCGGGGCGGGCAGCGCTGTGCCGCGGCTCGGTGCTCAGTGCGGCGGCCGCACGGACACACGGACAGACACACAGACACCCCCCCACCCCCATTCCCGCAGGGGCTTCGTCTGCATCGTCACCAACGTGGCGTCCAAATGAGGAAAGACCGCGGTGAATTACACTCAGCTCGTCGATCTGCACGCTCGATACGCTGAGAAGGGTTTACGGATCCTGGCTTTCCCCTGCAACCAATTCGGGAAGCAGGTGGGCACCGCAGAGCAGGGGGGAGGGGGGGGGGCTGTGCGGGGATCCCCGAGCACGGTGTGAACCCCACCGTCCTGCAGGAGCCCGGCGACGAGGCGCAGATCAAAGCCTTTGCTGAGGGCTACGGGGTGAAGTTCGATATGTTCAGCAAAATTGAGGTCAACGGGGACGGCGCCCACCCGCTGTGGAAGTGGATGAAGGAGCAGCCCAAGGGCCGGGGCACGCTGGGGAAGTGAGTGCTGGCTGGGGAGGGGGCAATGGGGCGGTGCTGCAGCGCAGTTCTGCCCCTCTCAACCCCGGTTTTTCTCTCTATCTCAGTGCCATCAAGTGGAACTTCACTAAGGTAGGGGCTGCGTGTGGGTCAGACCTTCAGCTTTGAGCTGGTAGTGGGGTGTGGGATGGGAACTCAGCTCTGCAGGGTACAGCTGTGCTACAGGGCAGTCCCAGCCCCGGAGCAGAGCCCTGTGCTGCTCAGCCGTTCCCACGCCGCAGCTGGACTCGCTCATTTGGTTCCTGCTTCACTCCCCCAGTTTCTTATCAACCGCGAGGGCCAAGTGGTGAAGAGGTACAGCCCAATGGAGGATCCTTACGTAAGTGCTGCCCGTGCTCTGCCCGACCCCCGGCCCCAGCTGAGGGCTCCTGCCGTGTGCTCAGGGCGGTGGTGCTCTCAAGGTGATGCTCCCCTTCGTCTCGAAGGTGATCGAGAAGGATCTGCCCGCCTACCTGTAGAGCTGCGTGCCGAGCTGCTGCCCAGCACTGCTCCCTGCTCCCCGTGGGCGCCGTCATCCAGCACCATGACGGTCTGCCTTGAAGCCAGCTTGCTGGTGAGGCAGACCCGAAGATTTGGCGTGCACCTGCTGGAGGAAGGCGTCCCAGGGCATGGGAGCTCTGCTGGGCAGCCCTTTCCTGTAGCTATAATGTAGTATCTACTGTCTACTTGCAATAAATCCACTGGAAACGAGTGGTATCTGCCTGTGTGGATGGGGATGGAGCTGATGCATTGCTCCCCTGCGCCTTGGGGGAGGCAACCAGGGCTCAGTGGGGCAGCTGGGAGCTGTCACAGAGCCAGTAGGGATAATCCTCATTAGTGCTGACCGGGGAAATTACACCAAATCCCGGGTCAGCTGCTGCCCCGAGGAAAAGCTGGAGTAGAGGAGCACGTCTGCACATCCCATTGGGAGAACTGACCCTCCACCCCGTGTGCTGTGCTGCACAACAACGCAGCGTCTGCCTAAATTGGATTCCCTGGCTGCAGCACCCAGTGCCCGCAGCAGCAGCACTCCCTGTTCAGTGGTGCAACATGCAGCCTGGGGCAGCCACTTTGCATCCACTCCAAACAGGCTGTGGTGTAACACCGCGTGGTGACGCAGCACGTGGAGCTGAGCTGGGGCTGCAGGGCTCAGCCCTGCCCCCGATGTGGGGTAAGGGTGAAGCTGGGAGCACAGCAGGGCTGGCTGTCCCTCCCTGGGCTAAGGAGCAGAGCGTGGGGCAGAGCTGTGCCTGCACAGCAGCTCCTGGTGGAGTCATCTGCATGAACAAGAGTGCCTTTATCTGTGTTTTCTGCAGCAGAGCTGGGGAAGAAAAACAAACATGTTGGCCTCTGACTCGGAGACCGCAGTCTGGGTAGGATCCTCCCCCAGCCCCGCTCCTCCCAGGGGTGGCCCAGTGCCATGGGGTGAGTGGGGAGCACCAGCAGCCCATGGTGGGATGTGGATCCCAGGCCTGGTGGGAGCCTGGGGAAGGCAGGACAGACAGAGCTGGGACTTACAGAGACCTCACGTGTGGCTCCTTTCTCTTTTTACTGAGCAGACTGAAAAATGATCCTTCTGAGGCAAGTAGAAAATTCAGGAATTATTAGTCCAAGGCACATGTTCTAAAAAAAAAAAAATCTCTTTACATATATACATCTCAATTAATTATAAATACACATAGAAAAAACAAAGGCAAACGACAAGCAGATTAAAAAGTGCTAACAAAAAGGTGTAAGGGAAGAAAAAGAGGGACTCATTTAAAAATACATACAATCAGTAGGACAACTGCATAATAATTTAGTTAAAAGATATAGTTACATATTATTAACCCTGACAAAAACACAGGATCAGGGCAGGGAAGGGTTTTCCTTGAAGGTGCTCTCTGTCATCCAGAGATGGGGGAGGGATAATTGCATATATTTTAACATCATGTGTCAAAGCTGCCACGTGGGACTCTGGTAACGTGGCACAGTGGTGGGCAAAGGGCACCCAGGTGAGAATACCTCGTTGTGATTCCTGAGTTTGAGTCTCTCTGAAATGGGTTTTCTTGGTATCCTTTTCCCTCGTTGCTGAGAATTCAGCAAGTGCCAAGTGAGTGAATGTGAGTGTTGTGAGCCGGGAAATACTTTAAATAGGAGGGAGAGAGGAAAGCCCTGCTCTGCTGGGAGCTTGGGGGCACGCAGGAGCTCCCATCTTTGGTGTGGGCTGTGAGGTAAGGAGGGTTCCTTGGACACGGTCAAACAGTGAGGCTGGTGGGGGGCAGGGAGCCCATGGCTGCCCCTGCTCTCAGCGCACCGGGGCAGGCAGCCCTCAGGCTCTGGGGTTGCAGCGACCCATGGCGCTTCCCAAAGCTGGGGCTTCTGTGCCCGGAGGGGCTCAGGGGCTCATGAAAAGCTGCACCCCCTCGAGACTGACCTTCTGGGCAGGGAGCAGCCCCTCCAGGTCCTCGCCGAGAGCTGGGCCAGCTGGGGAGGAGCTGACATCCTTCCCCTGAAAGCATCCCGGTGCTGCTTTCAGGGACAGCCAGGTGACTGAAGGCAGAGAACAGGCTGCAGAGGGGAGGATGCAGAGCAGCTGCCCCAGGGCACCGCTGCCAATTCCCTGCCACACTCCTCAGGTTAAGCAGAGAAAACAAAAGCTGAGTCCCCGGGACCTGCCGAGGTGCGAGGTGTGGAGCAGGGCTGGCAGCAGTGCCCTCTGTGCTGGGGGGCAGCTGCCCACCTTGCAGCTGGGGCAGGTGGGGATCTGGGGCAGTGCAGTGCAAAGCAGATGTTTGCTCTTTGGTATTGGAGGTTGGATTTGCAGCATGAGCAGCAATACTGCACATCCCTGTGCTCGCCAGGGACCTCTCTGTGGGGCTGAGAGCTGTGCTGGGTGACACAGCCAGACCATCCCTGTCCCAGCCAAGAAGCCCTGCAGCACAGGGCTGGGGAGGCCAGGACAGAAAGCACACGACAGCAAAATCTGGGAAAAGCGTGGCCAGCTGCAGCAGCCCTGTAGGCTCAGGAGAAGTCAATGGGACTCGCGGCCCCCACGCTCCAGGCAATCCCTGCGTGGTCCCAGCATGGCTGGGCTGTGACAAACTCAGCAGCTCTGCCACCATCCTGCCTAACCAGGTGCTGGTGCAGTCAGTTCCTGCAACTGCTGCAAAGCTGAGGCAGCTTCAGGGGCTGCAGCTGCAGTGCTCTGGGCTGGGAGAGGCACAACCTGGCTTGGAAACTCAGTAGTCTGCAGGGGATGGGTGTCTCTCCTTGGTCTCACACAGCACTGACCCGTGAGCAGGACTTGAACACAGCAGAGACCATCAGTCCAGATCGGCTGAACTTGGCAGCACTTAACTACCCCCAAGCACGTTATATACAAATCTATACATGCCTGACTGTATATTATATATAAATAAACTTTGCTTTAAGGAACTATAATTTTTTTTTTTCTTCCCTCAAAAAAAGAAATGGATCGGTCCAAACCAGTAGAAAAGCCAGGGCTCCGTAGCCCTCATCTCTGCACCAAAGGATATGGATTTGCAGTGGCTGAGTGTCACCCGGTGCACCCAGAGGCTCTCAGAAGTTTGGGAAAAGCCCACTGAACTGGATCACACTCTGGCGCTCCTGGGGGAGTATGTTCTCTTGAGGGGCCCCATTGAACGTCCTCAGCATGTCCTCCAGGATCTCTCTGAAATTGATATTTCCATCCTGTTGGACAAAATCTTCCTGCTGCTGCAGAGTCTGTGAGGGCTCAGGGTGAGGCAGGGGCTGATGTTCTTGCAGCGAAGAGCTCAGAGGCACGCTCCCCTCCAGGATGGTGTCTGGGCTCTTGAAGGCAGAAAGGTGGCTGAAGCCAAAGGGAGATGCGTGCTGCTGGTGGGGCTGGAGCACAGGCTCCGGGGGGAAGCACAGAGCGCTGGGCTCCGGGTTCATCATGTCAGGAATGCTGTCGCTGGGAGGGCTGTAGGTCAGGTCCAGGATCTCGTCCTGACGCAGGGAGTGCTGGGGTAGGGAGAGCCCAGGCGCTGTCTGCGTGAGGTCCAGGGGCTGCTGCAGCATGTGCAGGGGGAGGGAGAACTGCAGGCTCTGCTCTTGTGCCTGGAGGAGTCGGTTGTGCTTCCGCTTCACGTTCTCATCCATCTGCTTCAGCTCCTCCAGCACCTTACGAACACAGCTCTCGGGGATCTTTATCCCTAAGGGAGGAATGTGCCTCAGTCCCCAGAGCACTTCAGGAAGGGAGGGACAGCTGTGGGGACAGAGGCAGAAGTACCAGGGCCCATTCACGCTCCCGCTCCTTTCCCCACATTTCACCTACCAACTTGTTTCTTCTTCTCCTTGGTCTTAAGGCGGACGATCTGCAGGTAGCTGGTGTTAGTGATGTCTGCCATGATGCTGGCAATCCTGCTCCACACCCTCAGCAGAGCTCCACACAGCATGTAGTAGTGACGCAGGCGCATGCCCTGGAAACACTCCTTCCCCTCCTGGATCAGTTTGCAGCTCCTGTTCCTTCAAATGGGAGAAAATGACCTGAGTCAGCATGACAGATTGTTACACTCACTGCTTCAGCCCAGCACTGTTGGGGAGCACAGGACAAGCCCCCCACCCTAAGAGCTTGACAGATTTGGGGTGTGCATCCCTTACCAGACAGCATGGTTGCATTTTTTCAAGGAGAAGTGATAACAGCTCTCCCAGTGCTCCTTGGCTTCATCAGGTGTCACCTGCAGAAGAAGAAATTACAGTTAGAGGTCAGGATTTTCCACTGTCTGACATACAGCTGACACCTGAAATCCAGGACTGGGAGGCAGCACACCCAGGTGCTGTCACTGCTTCTGCCTGACGCACAACAAGGGATATGAGAAGTTGTAAAGGGGTTACACAGGAATGTCCTTCAGCCAGCCCTGCTCAGAGAAAGATGCTCGTCCCTCTCCCCAGCTGCAGGACTGTAGCTCCCACCTACCTGCCGGTACTTCTTGTGCAGACTGTCCAAGCTCTCAGGCTGGCTCTGCTTCCCAATATTTGGCTTGTAGAGGATGAAGTTCTTGCCACGGCCCTGCTCTGCCAGCAGACAGGTGTATTTGTTGCCTCGTGTCTGTTGGGGCAGAGCTGATGGTTACAATTGCATGGGTCTCTCCCCCCAGGCCTGTACTTGTCTGAGCTAACCCTTCTCCATGATGCAGCTCTTGGAGGCACCTCCCAGCCCCCAGCACGAGGTCAGACACAGCCCAAGGGCCATGACAGACCTCCTCTGAAGAGCTATCCTCTCAGCTGAGGTGTCATCCTGGCAGAACCCCAGAACCTACCTTGTAGGAGAGGTAGAACCCATCGTAAGTTCCTGTCAGTTTCAGTGACTTTTCATAAGCTTCCTCCCACTTCAGTCCTCTGTCAACACTGATCTAAATGAGGACAAACATGGACTCTGTAACTTCAAAGCATGGGACAAAAAGCATCGATGTCTGTCTCACAAAACATTCCCTCCTCAGCACAAACTTGGTGCTGCTGCAGCCTGGAAATAGGCTCTACCAGCCTACACTCCTGGGCATTATGGCCCAGAGAGTCCTTAGGCAGCACAGGGCCTCTCTCCTTGCCTCCTCTGTGTGATTCCCAGCATCAGTGACCTGCTCAGGACCACAGCAAACATGACACAAGCATGACAGACAGCCATGGGGCAGGGGGAGGGATCCAGCAGTTCACAGCTCCAGCACGGAAAGCGACAGAGAAGATTGGACTGCAGAGATAGCAGTGCAGGCTGCCTACCTTATAAAACACAACCTGCCCATCCTGTGGGTGCCCAGGGGTCAGAAAGACCTCCTTGCTTTCCTCGTAGATCTCATCAATTCCTGGAGCTAAATCTGTAGCACAAAGAAAGACCAAAACACATGCCCAGGTGTGAAATCCATCTCCCTGTGCCACCTCCCCTTCCTGCACAGGAGTCTCAGGATCTGTGCTATGTGGGGCTGGGACCCTCCAGTACCCAAGAAGGCAATGGAGACAGAGGAATAGCCAGTGGTCAGCACAGGGAGGTGCAGTAAAAGAAGTCTGATCACTCCTTTCCTCCTTACCTAGGATGCCCATGTCATATTTGCCCTCCTTCTTGTCCTTTTCAATCAGATAGTCAAAGGTATCAGAGAAATACTGGAACAGCATGTTCTGCTTGTCCACCTCCAGGCCCAGGATCCGGTTGAGGAACTTGGTGATGGAGCAGTCTGCAAGAGTGCAGCAGGGCAGGGAAGGCTGAGTAGCTGGCTGACCAGCACGTTCCCAAAGACATCCAAAAAAAGAATCCCCACCCTTCTTCAGAGCAGCACAGTAGCAATGCATAAGAGAGCAGCCCAAGGGCTGTTCCTCCAGGCTGTCAGCTGCCAGGTTGCTGCAGGGAAATGCAATCTGCAGCGTGGACTATACCCTACAGGACTCTGCCCTCACAGCACAGTGCCACATTCTGCCCTGCCTGCACAGCAAGCTCCTCGAGGCTGTGTTCTGGTGCAGATGGGGTGGGAGGGCCACAACAATGCCTCTTCCACTTCTCCCTTACACTGGCCAGGAAAAATACGACACGTACCTTTCTCTACTGAGACAGTGCCATACTTCAACTGATTGCAGCAGATCCCAACAGAGATAAGACCTTGCTTCATTTCTGGAAAAAGAGAAAGCAGCTTGAGTATTTTAGGGCTACCCCATCCCTAACAGTAACACTTCCCTTCATCAGTACCCATTATTTCAGAGTTAAGTCTGCCCCACATCCATTTTCCCCTCTGCTTGTCAGGATGACACGTATCTGCATGAGCACTGAGCCATTAGGCCAGTGGCAGTGTTCCCTCTGAGCTTCTGCTCCCAGCTGCTGCTTTCTTCAGATATCACAACCCTGATATCGACCTGGCCAGAAAGATGCAGAAGGAGCCCTGGAGCTGATGATGTTCTTACCTTGGAAAAATGCAGCCTCTCCTCTCTCATAGCTCTTGGGCACAGGAACTCTGTTCTCCGTGTAGTTGAGGATGGTGGAGAGAACTCTGTCTAGTGCTTTAGCCCCATACTGTGAAAGGAGACAAGAGTAAGGCATGGGAGGAAATGACTTGCAGAGAAACCCCACGAAGAGAAGGCTGTGCTGAGGGATGCTGTGGGTCAGGGTCATACCCTGTCCCCAGGGCCCAGAGTGCAGGACCCTGCACACCCTCATTCAGCAATGACACTAGCTTCCCTGGGGACAGGGGCTTCACCCCTGCAGAGCAGCTCAGTTCTGGATGCCACATTTGAGGTGCTGGGTGCTGATGCTGCTAGGCCAGATCCTGCCTGTAGATGCCAGCAATGATCTGCCTGTCCCTGGCTCCTACTTGAAGGCACTCGCTTACTGCTTTGACCCCTCCTTGGCTGAGCTACCCTGAGAACAGCTGCAAGTTACCTTATTCTCAAAGTTGTACTTGCTGAGGTCTCGGGATTCAGTGGCCCTCCGGTCTCCGTGAGTTAAGGCACCCTAGGAAGAGAGACCAAGCAAAAACTTCTTGCTTTTAGCTGATACAAATCACCTGCCAAGGATGGCCAAATACTGTGGTTCAACTGGGCAGCTGCTCAGCACCACAGTCCCCAAGCAGCAGCTGCCCCCTGGCCAACTCCTCACAGTTCCTAAAGTTTTTTCACATGATCTCATATGCTATGAAGTAGCCTTTAGTGTGTGTAGATCAGCTGCCCTGGGTCTGACCCCCCCACCCCAGCTCCCCTTGCTGGTAGGACAGTATGACAAGCTGAAACGTCCTTGGCTCTATGCAGCACAGCTCAGCAACAGCTAAAACATCACTGTTATCAACACTGTATTTCCCTCAAAGCCAAAACATAGCATCATACCAGACAGTATGAAACAAAAAAAACACTCCTCTGTCTCAGCAGAAACCGGGACACCAAGGCCAGGCAGTATCAGAAGAGGTCTGATACTGAATGTGCTATGAGCAGGCAGTGATTTTCTGGAACACTGGGACTTTACCAAAGCATTTGGGGATTTATCAGAAGGGAATTAAAATGAAACAGAGACTAATAAATTATTCCATATGTTATTTCATTGGCTTTCTGGAAATAGGTGGGTGAGCACTCCTGCAATAGTATGGGGGGAATTCCAGCATCTGGAATTCTGCTTCCTCCAGTATCCTCCTGTTGCCTTGGTTATTCTTCACTTCCTTTTCCAAATCTGAGGAGGATGTTAAAGACCTTCTGCATTCCTCAGCTTCGATGCTTTCAAGTCAGGGGGTGATGCAATCCCTCCCACTACTTACAGTGGCCATGCCAGTAAGAATATTGGAATGGAAGCCATTCAGAAAGAACTGGAGTTAAAGCAGTAATTTATTTGCTGCAGGGCACTTACTAGGCTCTCCAGACGTTTTGCCACAATGGAGGCAAACCTCCTCTCTCCAGCGAGCTCAGAAATAAGGAAGACATACTCTGGAGCAGAAACTTGGTTTGATCGGTGCGTTCGACCTACAGGGACACGAGAACAGAAGGGAGAGAAGAGGTTGGTACAGCCTGTTTGGTAATGAAGAGAAACTGAGCAGGTGAGAGGCAAAACAACTTTCCATGTCATGCTGGTTTCAAATCAGGTCTTTCCTCTGGGGTAAAATGACAGAGGTACAGCTGCACTCATCACTCTGTTGCTGCTGATACCTTGTCAGAGTTGAGTTTATAGCCCTCAGCTCCGGGTTTGAGCTACAGAATGCACTAATTCTATTGTGCTCATGTACTGAGGACCTTGCTCTTTTCATCCTACAGAGCCTCTACAGGATGGAACAGAAACCTTCAAGCATGCTTATGGGGGTGCCCTCTCCTCCCATGTATAGACAGGAAGGTTTTTCCCTTTCCATACTGCAAACCACTTCCGAAGTCAACGTAAACCCTCCCCACAAATTCAGTCAGACATCACTGCTTTGTGTCTGCATTGCCTCCCAAAGCAAAGCAGAGGAGCACTGTGCTCTGAAAGATGACATCTCTCAGAAAGCCGGAGGACTGCAGCACCAGCCTGGCTCCGGAGGCCACACATGCTTTTCCATTTCAGGGCTGCTCAAGATTTCACCATCTGCACCATGCTCGGGGGAAGGGGGAAGTGGCCAGAGACCCTCAGCCCTCACCGAACTGCTGAATGGCACGGTCTGCACTCCAGGGCAGCTCCAGTGTCATGTGGACCCGGCGCTTCTGGTTTTTCACCCGTCTGTCTGCTTGGAGAGAGATTCCTGAGCTGGAGGCCTCAGAGATTATTGCTACAAGCTGAGAGAGAGAGAGAATGTATGAGAAAAGGGTGTGAGATCCCTGTATATTTGCAAAACTGTTACGAGGAACAGCCCAAAGGACAATGGCAGCCCAAAGGACAATGGCAGCCCACAGGCCTCCTTGCCAGCTCCCAGCAGGACAAGCACAGGCAGACAGAAGGTACAGAGCTTTGCTGATCTAAGGCTGACAAGGCAAAAGCATGCAGACACCTTCCCCTTCCCTCACCTCTCTGCACACTCCATGCAGAGGTTTGGAGGCTTTCTTGGCTCAGACCTAACTCACCTTCTCCCCATTCATAAAACGCTCCTTCTCCTTCAGGTTGACGTGGTCAATAGAGAGGCCTTGCTCTGCACGAGACTCAAACATGACTGAGCCATCTGGCCTGCAAACCACCCGGCCCTTTCGCCCAGTCATCTGCACAGAAGAGAGAGGGGCTGTTATCAGCAAAGGCAGATCTGCACAGGGCACCAGCATGGGGTGTTTAGGAGGTCAATCCACAACAGGATTTTCAGAGAGCCAGGAAGGAAAGCGAGTTCTCTTCCAGCTGCAACTCCCTCTGCTGGCCTTTCTTTTTGTCAACTACTTCCACCCAAATATACTTTATTATGAAGGAGTACCTCAGCCACGTGCTCCGGTCCCCCAAAGTGATTGATCAGTTCATCCAAGGTATTGAGAGGTAGCTCTTTGCCCAGTGCTTTTACTTTTGCTAGTAGGTCCTGCTTCATCTTTTCCACATGCTCCAGTTCTCTCAGGCCATGCATCTCTTTATGGGAAGGCAGCATGTGAAAATTACCTGCAAATGAAACGCAAAAGTTTAGAGTCACCTGGAAATTGCAAATCAGAGGAGCTCCCATCAGTGAGAAGGGAGCCAATCCCATGCTGCTGGCTCTGCTTACTTCTGCTCTCGGTCACAAAGCCATTGAAGGCGTGCTCAATGAAGATGACATCGTCGGTCTCAAGCACAGACTCTGGGGAGGAGTTAAAGTCACTGTCGAGCCCCATGTCTGAGTCGGTGCTGCTGTCATCGCTGATCTTGATCACCCCCACGGGGTCACACATGCCCTTCAGAGCCTTGGTGCAGCGAGTCCTCTGCTTGCCTGCAAGGGAGAGCAAGCAGGGTCAGCCTTGAGCAAAAACAGCAAGTGCCAGCTCAGAAAGAGGAGAAGAGATCACAATACAGCTCAGCCTGCCCCCAGTGAAAGGCTTATCTCAGAGACAGAAAGCCTCCTGAGCATGGCAGGACAGTTAGGAAGGAAGGGAGAGAGGGGGAAGGAGAGAGGAAGAGAAAGGAAGAGAGAGAAAGGAAGAACAAGGCAATTCGTATCAGGGCTGCAGCTGATTGCACACGTCAGGATAGCACACATCTGGTGAAAAGCAGTGCTGACTCCTCAGCAGAAGGAGCCCGCAGGTCTGGCTGCCTTCAGAGGAATGAGCAAGCAGTGGGAAGGTGGCAGTGTTTTGGTGTTTGCAGATGGGACGTTGTTTACTTCCAAGCACGGCAAGACATGCCCCTGCCATGTGAGAGGGTTCACAAAAATCAGCTTGCACAGGCTGCTCTGCAACAGCAAACTTGCCAGGAAAACCTCCACAATCTGCTCGTGCTGCTGTCCACCCTTCCTCCCATCCCACTGGAGGAGAGATTCCCAAACTTCTCTTACCTGCAGCCACAGCCAACGCATTGGCAGGGAAGTCATTTTTCTCCCCAGGACACCTGCCATGCTACGTGTAAGGGGCAGTGGAGGAGCCCCTCGCTGCAAGAGGGAAACGTGCAGCCAGGACTGCTGCGCTGCCTGCCCACCAGTCCAGGGAAGGAAACAGCCATGGGAAGGGGAGCAGCTGCTGGGCAAGTGATGGAGGCTCAGCCCTACGCTGGTGGCAGGGAGTGGGTTAGGGGAGGAGGGGGTGGTGACCTACTGGGTTGCTGTCCTCCAAGAGAGGGGCAGTGACAGGAGATGTGCAGGAGGGCAAACTGAAACCAGGGCAGAGCAGCGAATGCATGAAGTAGGGAAAGGGGAAAAAGGAAAAGAAAAAGCTGAGTGGCTGGGGTGAAGCAGCAAGGCAGGAGGTCAAATGCTGGGCAGTGGAGTGTGCTCTTACGTTTTCTTTTAATGCCAGTTCCTTTTTCTCTCTTTCTTTTGGTTGAAGGAAAGTGCTTCTGAATTAGTGATAGAAAGACGCCTCTGAAAGTAAGATGCAAAATTTATTCTAGCCACCAGGAACATCGCTGGTCATCACGCAGCAACGTGTATCTGAGACAGCAGCACATTTCATCTAAGAGGGGTAAATCCAGCATCACAACGACAGCATGTGGTCAGCCAGCCACTGCTATGGCATGGCTCTCCAGACAGAGTGAGTTGCACCAAAGGGCTCTGCAGGAGACACGCAGCTCAGCCTTGGGAGCACAGTCTGCCCAACAGATGTGGGACAGGCGTGCTGAGGGCAGGCTGTGCACTCAGTGCTGGGAATGTTCTGCTGCAGCTTCCCTGCTGGAGCGGGGCCACTGCTGGGAGATGCTGCGACGAAAGCAGAGCAGACCCTGGGTTCCGTGCTGCCATGTGGCACACCAAAGTTCTGAGACCTTTATACAGCCACTAGGAGGGAGTTTGAAACAGGAAACACGATCCTGGGAAGCTGTTACATCACTAGGGAAAAATGCAGTCAGTCCCAGTCCCTCTCTGCGTTCTGACAGCAGGGACCACTGTCAGGCTGTCCAACAAATGCACTCCACCAAGTCCTTTGGTTAACTGGACATGGGCCCGCCTGCCCACAAAGTAAAGTGATAAAAATATGGGGAAAATGGTGGTTTCGGGTGAATGGGGCAATCAGAAGGTGTGGGAATTAAATGTTTCTGTGGTCTGCTCTGCAAACAAAAGAACAAATGCTTAAAGGCTGATCACGTTGGATGGGGATGAACCCCCAGCACAATGAGAAGGCAGTGCTGAATGAGCTCTGGTTGAAAAAAATATATATGTTGAAAGCAAAAGCTGAGAGGTGTGGACATGACAACTCGCCTGTGGGAGAAAGAGGCTGTGTTGGGAACTGGGAAGGGGCTGTAAGACCCTCGGTGTGAGGGGTGGAAGGACACAGCCCTGCTCCCTAAAGGGGCAGAGCTCTGGGCTGCCTGCTGAGGGACTGCAGTGACCAGGCACGGCCATTCTGCCTCGTGTGCTGGCTGATGTGAGCCTTGGTACACAATGCAAAGCTCACTCTCAGATCTGCAGTCTCTGCCACTGACCTTGCTCATTTTCCTCCCCCGCTTTCCCTGTGAACAAAGGGCTGGGCTGGTATTCACTCACTGAGCAATCAGCTCACTTTTAACTCTGTTTCTCGGCATCTTTTAAGCAACTGCTTCTTCCCAGCACACTCCCCTCGAGAAATCCCCTGAAGTGCTGTAAAACCAGGACGCTGCAATTAGACACTCCGTGGATGCCAGCAGACATCCAGTTATCTGAGCAATGCTGCTGAGCCAACTGCTCCTGCCCCTGGAAGCAGGGACAGAGCTGAGCAGTGTGCGCGATCAGTAACAGAGATTTTCTCTTTGGGAAGCTGAGAGAGGCTCAAAGGGACCACATGGTTCTCTCACTGAGCTCCTCTGAATTTGGAGATGCAGAAATCAGTTCAAGAGACCAAATCGATTCGAGCAGTTGACAGATTTTCCTCGCACGCTGTCACCAAGCTGTGTTTGTATTTCAGGGGTGGACTGGAGACAGCAGAGACTGACACAGGCTAACACAGAGCCTCACATAGGAAGGAGGCAGCTTGGTCTGAACTGGACATGCACTGTTCATGACATCACTCACTGCTTTCACTGGCATTAAAACCCATTTCAAAAGACAACAGCAATAGCTCTGCTGCCTGCAGAAGACACACAGCTCAATCCATCACCTCACTGTACGGGAGCAGCCAGGGGACAGGCTGGCAATGTGAGAGGCGCTGAAATGCTGCCTTTACTCCCAGCTCTCAGCTGGGAAGAAGTGCAGAACCCCAACCTCTCCTGCCTTGTGCTTGCCCTGAAAGCCAGCACAACATAACCTGAACAACTTGGGTCTCTGCTCCCTCCAACCACTCCAGCAACGCTGCCTTGTATCACCATCCCAGCCTCTGCCATGACATGAGATTCCCTCCCTTGTTTCTTCACTGTCAACAGCACTGCTTTCCTGAGTCAGACTCCCACAAACCAGACTTGGGCCCATGTTTCTGACCCTCCTATACCTGCTGGTTCTTTTCTGTGTGCAGACAGATGAAGCTGTTCATGCAAGTTTGGACCACAGGAGACCTCAACAATCCAGGACCTGCCTCAAAGTCACACTAAAGAAACAGCATCTCAAGAACACAACAAAGAGTCCTCTCCATTTACAGCTCATGTAAGGTGAGGCCTTTATGAGAGTGAGTTTGTGGAACTGCAGGTTCTAAGTGGCCCCAGGGCAGGGCTTTCTCTCACATACCTCCAGCCTCCCATGCATTCCCTCCACAGAAAGAAAAGCAAGGAGTTTGAACTCACTCTGCAGCAGAAACAAAACAATTGAGATGCCCATCGTTCTCATCCAGGACTTCTCGGGTGCGAGCCTCCCCTGTGGACTGCAGGCCGATGACGATGCACTGCAGGGAAACACAAGGATGGCACAGCTGGGGTCAGGGCAAGCACCTACAGGCTCAAGAGATTGCATCTCATGGTTCCAGGCACATCTTCCTTCGGCCCTGGTCCAAAGGATGTTGGGCTGTAGCAAGGCTGCAGATCAAGAACCATCTTTCAAACCTCTCTGCACACCACTGAGGGGATGACTTGCTTTCAGAAGCTGGTTTTGCTAAGTAGTTTCTGTTGGGATTTTCTAAATCACATGCTGATAAATGCAAGGATAGGGCTGTGCTAAAGGTGAAACACCTGGAACCACTTCTAGCTTGAACATGGCCCAAAATGCTGTTTCAAATCAGCTTGCTCATGTTCACCAGAAGCACACAGCCTCAGAAGAAAAGGTGATATTAACTCCCCAGTATAGATTACTGCAACTGTTCCCAGAAACAATTAACTCTCTTTGGTTACAGACAACAAAACTTCCCTTGGAATCTAAGGCTGACAGCTGCTGCCCACACAGCCAGCCTCCAATAGCACACCTTGTCCTTTGCCAGCTCCTCCTTGGCAAGCTCGACGAGGCGTCGGACTTTAGCAGCAATGCAGAGATACTTGAAGAAGCGTTGGTGAGCTGACCAGAACTGACCCCACAGGGATTTCCGAGACTCCAAGCCGATCAGATCAGCTGCCTGCTGGAACACCATCAAGGCCTCTGCCCACTGCAGACAGTACCGAGAAAGGCTGAGTTAATATCTTATGTTTCTCATTACTGCTGTACCTGCAACTGTTAGAACAGTCTGGGGTTTGGTAATCTGATTTAACTCCAGTGTTGATGCTGTGTTAGGCTGAGCAGACAGTCTGCTCATCCTCTTCTTTCTGCCTTAGCATGATGCTGCAAGCTCTGGTTTGCAAACACAGAGCTTGTAAACAGAAGTAAAAAAAGTACAAGACTACTTCATCTTATGAAAGCTAACGGCATGCACCCTTTTTCTCATTAAAAACCCCAAAGTTTGTGGTCATGACCCCGTCCAGAGACTTCAGTCCCTCCCACGTAACAAGTGACAGTGCCCCAATCACAATTAAACACTGGTCTCCCCACTGCAGTGGGACCAGCTCACCAACTTTGCTGCTTTGTCATAGACAATCTTGTACTGCTGATCCAGTGGGATCTCCTCGATCCTGAAGGTCACTCCAGTGAAACTGAGCTGCCTGGCAATGTACATTCCGCTGACCTTCATGTCCATTGCCACGATCTCCATTGCACCAACTCCCCTGGAAGAGACACACAGTTGTGAGACCCCTTCGTATTCCACAGGGCAACAGGGGTGAGTGATTCTGCAGAACAACTTCCCACAGTGCAACCTATCATCAAGAGTGCATTACACCCATTTCCTAAAGGGGAAAACAGCTCCTGCAGCTGCCCTTCTATTTGACTTTCTCTAGAAACTGAGAGGACAGTGTACAGCTTGTAGACCCCTATGGTCTCTGCCCTTCCTCTGAGCATGTCCTGGCTATCTCTTCCACTCTTTAGAGACTGACACTGTGCAGGTACCGAGTGCTCAGCCATGAGACTGCTGGGATTGCTTGGAGTTTTCTTGTTTTCGTGAACAAACAGGAATTCCCAAGAAGATACAGATTGGGTCTCTGGCCAGCACTTCTCCTCCGGGGACAAACAAAGACTGCCACAAAAGTTAAGCCAGATAAAGAGGGATGCTGGACACGACTTACCTCTTTTCAATTGCATGCAGGAACTCATCAAATGCGTGGAATGGGGTGCCCTCCCCCCAGATTCCCAGGCGGCTCATATAGATCATGTTTTTTGGCTCAGAGGCACCTGTTTGAACAGAACTCACCGTCAGCAAAACCACAGGGTTGTAAATAGCATCGATTCTAGCAGAGTGAATGCCCAGAAAGATGCTTGCTTGCCATCACGTCTCCCCAGACCCAGGGACCTTTCCAAGTACTGCCCAGCATCTGCTCACATGGTGTCCCTCCATGCTGACAGAAGCTTACCTGTGGCACTGGCGTAAACAACCCTCGCTTGAGGCAGTTTGTTCTGAAGGTCCAACACTGCTTTGCCCATTTTAGTAGAGCTGGCATTTTTGGCTTTGTGGCATTCGTCAAATACAATCTGAAAGTGAATGTCAGTTAAGGAGAAAGGACATCTTTTCATTACGAGGACAGCAGAAAATACAATCCAGATTCCTCCAACCTACTGAACAGCCAGTCCTAGCACGAATGCTGAAAAGGTCAATCCCAGCTGTGCTCTCCCCCCTCCTTCAATTCCACTGCTCTGTGGAGGAGGACAGAAGGACGTGGGGAGGACATATGTTCATAAATATGGGTGCTGGGCACAAGGCTGCCCTACACAGTTCCTCCTGGTGACCTCAGCTGGCCCCAGGCTCTTCCTTTCCTGGCGAAGCACAGTTCCAACCATCCACTTTTCTCTTTTTATTTTTTTTTTAAAGGATACAACTCCATCAAAATTTTCCCTGCACCAATCCAAAATTTGTTTTAAGCGCGTCCTATGCTGCCCCCCTGCCTGGCTTTCACCGATCAGAGCAGAGTAGGTGGCAAAGAGGACTCCTTCTGAGGTAGCTGTGTCTCCATATCTAATCTGCAGAAAGAGGAAGAAAAAGAGCAGAGGTGCTCATGACAGTTGTCCACAGTGCATTGCACCCATCTAAACCCACAGCCCCTACTTCAGATTCTGCTGTGGCTGCAGGGGGCCCGTGCTCCTGCCTTCAAGAACAAAACCCAATATGGCAGTAGAGCAGACAAAAGACCACTAGCAGCTGACATCTTCAGCACTTCTCCTTGGCACTGGCATACAGTGATGACAGGGGTCTTAAATGACTGGCTAAGTTCCTTTGCCAATGTGTCAGCACATCTGGATGCATGTAGAGAAACGTGGAGACCACACCAGGCCTTCAATTTTCTGGCCAACTGAATTTGCTTCCTTTTTTAAGCAACAGTTTGGAATGTTTAATTATTTTGAATCCCTCCTATCTATTTTAATTACTTCCAGAAAATAATTTTCTCTTTGGCCAAGTGAGATCACTGCCTCACTGCCACGGATTCTACCTATAACAAAATAAAACGTATAAAGGAAAACAAAACAAAACAGGGTCCTGATCTCAAGAGCATGGTATTTAAAGCCTTTCCATCTGAAAACAAATATCTCTTTCAGTCTCCTCGTGGACTGCATTCAGAGGTGTTGAACACATGTGGTTTCCATTGACTTTGTAAGAGCTGGTTGTTCAGTGCCGTTAAAAACCAGAGGAGAGTGCTTCAGCAGGCTGGCCAGCAGCGTGGCAAACACAGGCCTGGACAAGAGACTGAAACACAGGCTGAGGAGAGCTTCATGAACAACCACTACACAGCTGCTGGTCATTTCTTTTGAAAAATAATTCATCCTCACCACTGCTGACTGGAAGGAAGTTTGAAAACCCTCTGATTCACCCAGCTCAGAGGAAATGCCCGTGTGTGCAGCACTGTGCTGCAGTCCCCTGGCAGGCACTGATCTGCCTTTTTGTTTGCTCTCCCTTTGCTTGTATGTTCTGAAACCAGGCTGCCTGAAACCAGAGCTAGGAAAAACTAGCCCATGTGGGCATAGCACAGCCACATCCGACAGGGGCTGCTCCCTCACAGTAGGACTCTTCAGAAATGGGGAAGAGCATTTGAGCCCCGCAGAACTTTGCACTTGTATGGAGACACATTGTGCTCCCTGCAGGAAACAGCTCTGTACTCACAGAGCAGCTCTGGAGAGTGAATAAAAATAGAAGGAGTCCTGAGTGGGAAGAACGTGCTGAGAGAAGGAAACAGCAAGCAGCTCACTGTCTCTACTGCCTGTGCTGCCAGCCGTGCAGAGGCAGAACTGACTGCTGCTCTGCACTCTGCAGCAGATCCATCTAACTGCTACTGTAGGTTGCTTTTCTAGAACAGCATTACTTCTCTCCTCTACCTTATTCAAAGCATGCACAGGAATGTGGGAGGCTTCAATGTCCTTCAGGTCTCTCTCAGCATCATACTTGAGATCATTGGAGACGCTGAACCTGCAAAGCAAGACGTGGGCCTGGTTATCTCCTAAGGAGAGTCAGGGCACACACAGTGATTAACAGCTCTGACTAAAGCAATTGTAGGTGTATAAAGCTGTCACATTTCCCACTGCCCACACACCTCAACGTAAGATCCTACAGCAGACTCTGGTCTGGCACTTATGACAAGCTCAGTCTATTCTGCAGTAAAGCCCCATACTCTAGGGGCTCAATCTGCACCTGGGAAGTCCATGAATATCCCTCCACCGACTTCAGAAGAGTAGGAAGGTAGGCTTCACACTGCACTCTGAGGAGTACACAATTTGCTGTTTCATAGTGATTCATTCTCCATCACCGCTGCAGGGGAAATATTCCCATTTCACAGACAGCAAACAGGCACAAAGAGGTGGAAAAGACTTACCCAAGGCCACAACATGAGTCAACTAGAAAGCCAACATCAGCATTAAGGAATTCCATACCCCCAGATTCACACCAACTCCGAGGTCTTACGGGAAAAGAGGGGAAAAAAACCCCAACTTACCAAAGAGCTTTTTTTCTCCCTTTAAGATAATTTTCAAAGATGATGCCTGCAACTGTCCTGCCCTTTCCAACTCCGGCACCGTCCCCAATGAGGAAGCCAGCTCGCTGCCCATTGGGTAGTAAAACTTCATGTTGCTGCAAAATCAAGAGCAGAATTGAAAATCAAACTGGATTCGCCTTTTGCCAGCTGTTGTCAGGTGATCTTTTAAAAGCCTCACTTAACCCTTTCATGTATCTCATAGATATGCATTTCCTGCCCAGATAAGCAATGCCAGGAATGGCAGAGTACCTTGGTTGAGCTCACAAGGCAGTTTGTAGAAAAAGCCCCCAGGCCCCAGAAATTTTAAGCACTCCTTCCTGCAACTCCTCCTGTGGAGTCACATACCTGGCAGGCATAAATGATTGCTTCCAGCTGTAGTGCAGAGAGTGACCCTTTGTCAGCAACAGAGCTTGGCAGAGAAAGGCTGTAGGTGATGTTGGGTGGGGGAACGCTGGACAGAGTGCTCGTTTCAACCACAAGGTCAGGGTGGTGCTTCCCAATCTTGGCTAAATGACACACACAGACACATAAGAGAGAGAACTCAACTTCTTCATTCTCATGGAGCACCTCATGAAGGACTGCAGACCCCCTCATCTACTCCATAGCCTCAGACTACATAAGAGACAAGCTCAGTGCCTGCTCTTCACTCTCTTTCGTTTCACTGCCATTTCAGACTGCCAAAAACAAGCCAAGCCCCCCCTAAAAGCAGACAACAGAAAGTGTCCTGTGAAATTAGTGTAGCACCAACAAAGGATCAGTGGAGTTATCCTACAAAGTCACAAATCTGGCAAACACCACATCCTGCCTGCACAAAGATAAGGGAGCAGTGAGCTTGGCTGGTCCACAGTGGAGTTCAGAGCATTTCTCATACACATGTGATAGCATGACACTCACACTTTGAAGGGACATATTCTGCATAAGTTTCCGTTTGCCCCAACTCTTCTGTTTCTTCCTCATCACCTTCATCCTCCTCTTCTGCAGGAACTTGAGACTGAAAAGAAACACAGCATCGATCAAATGTTAACATTCTCACTGTAATATGGACCTGGTTGCAGACAACTATTGTTTATTCCAACCCACCACAATTCATCTCATTTACAGACTACAGCAACACAAGGAAAACCACGTGTGAGGGACCATCCCAGCGGCCCAGCAAGTGCTTTAAGATCTACTTTCAACATGCAGTGCACCATGAACTAGGGGATTTCAGGCAAGCTGTGGGCTACAATCAGTTGTGCCTGACTGCACTCTAATCTGACCCTGAAGAAGGACCTAGACAAGCTCCCAAGGAACTCAGCAGCATAAAGCAAAGTCACGCAGTTCCAGGAAGAACAGCCTCTACTGACTGTGCTGATTTAGGAAGCAAGGTGCATTCTCTAGCAGAGCGAGGTTCCACTGCAGGAAATATAAGACACTTCTGGGAAAGGGCAGTGACCTGAAATGTATGTGGTGACCTGGCTGACTTTCTTGTCTCGCTCTCTCTGAGGGAACAACAGCAGAAATTGTTCTTCACTGCACTGTGATGTTATGAAGCTCAGAGCCTCACACTGGGCTCTGCTGGAGGAGATGTCATTCTCACCTGGTAGCTTATGAGGAGTGGGGTGTTGGGGACAGCAGGAACGCGGTCGTCTGAACTGTTTAAGCCACTGAATGATCTGCTGGCTGAGAACAGCTGCAACAGAAAGGAGGCAGGTCAGAAAGCAGCTATAATCCTCCCCCCTCCAACCTCAGCTCCAGCAAATTAAAGGATGGAAACACAACTGTAAAGGCATTTGTGCTTTGTACTCAGACCTTATGCTCTGATGGCGTCAATGGGCTTTAATATTTCTGCTCCTCCACGTCAAGCCCTGGGGAGTAATTCTGAAAACTAATAAATCTTGCAAATGCCACACATGCCTTCATCAACACAAACACAGGGAATAACTGACCCGGGGAAATGCATTCCTGCAACAAGTGTGTGCATCCCCACGTGTGATGGAAGCTGCAGGGACACGTGTCCTCCCACAGCACGAACACAACTGCAGGGCAGGAGTCTTTCTGCCAAGTGATAACCACACAATGTCAAGACAGGTCATCCCCAACCACTCTGTTTTGCCTGGATAACAGGAGCAGATCCTCACTGACAGTTCACAGGTTTTATTCTGAATCACTGAGTCTAAGTGAGAGCTCAGGGTTGGGCTTGCTGGTAGAAGAGAGAAAGGCACTGCTCTGAGAAGCAGAAGGCCTGGTACAGGAGAAGAGACCCAAGTGGGAGAACTAGGAAAGCTGTAAGCAAAGCCAACCCTGGAAAGGACTGAGCATTACAGACCGTGACATTTTATGATCCCCTCACAAACTTCCCTTGAGGCGTGCCTTTACTAAATGATCTTGCAATCTTGCTTTCAGCATTTAAAACACCATTCAAGGAAATTAAATAATTGCACCAGAATGCAAACATGGCTCAGCTCTGACTAATACCTGTCTGTGGTTCAGGACTGCTATCGGCTGCCCGGACAGCCAGTGCCTGCATGCCTTTACCTACCTGCCCTTCAGGCCCACCCGTGGACACCAGCACTGCCAGCAGCCAAACCCAGGAACCCAGAGCACCCAGAAATCTGCCAGGCCTTGGTGGCTCTGGGTGCCAACTGCTGCACCAGGCAATGGCTGCTCCAGGCTGCCCAGCCTGTGCTGTGCCCTGGGAGACACAAGTGAGGAGAGCCTTTGTCTGCCCTCGACCAAACAAAATCCCACTGGAATTTCCCGACAGTGAGCAAGGTCAGGCCAGCAGCTCGTGGCATCCAAAGTAATCAGCAGCTCCAGCAGTGGCACTGCTTCAAGTCTACAGCCTGCCAGGAGTGCCAGACTCAGAGACCCTGCTCCACAGGCAGAAGTGAAATATGGAAGTTCTTCAGCATAAACACTCTTATTATTTCCTTTTTTTTTTCTTTTTTTTTTTTTCTTCCCTACATTAAAAAGAAAGAAAAAAAAAAAAGAAAGAAAGAAAAAAACACCCTCCATTACTGGAAGCCTGAGTCAGAATTACCAGAAGGAAGCTGGACGGAAGAGCTATTTTCAGTGCCAACAAATCTGGAGAGCAGGTGAAACATCTCCACCTACAAATCTGAGCTCAGTACAAAAGCTGCTTCTTAGGCAAGGGAAAAGCTCTGATCCTGGTGCAGTGGAGGGGCACACAGCTCTGCGGGAAGGGAACGGAGCTCTGCTTTTGCAATGTCTTATCTTCAAAACATAAATCCCTACTATCCAAGTGCAGCAGTGCAGCCTTGGCACACAGCTTTTCACCTCAGCTATCACAAAGGAAGGGACAGAACCCCCAGTGCTTCAGAGCACTGAGAACTAACCCCAGAGCTGAGAATGAGCTGTGAGGGCTAAGCCAGGTGGGACCAGGAGCTCTGCTGGAGGCACAGCATCCTGCTCCAGGCTGAGCTCAGGCAGTTCCTTTCTCTACTCTTGCTCTCCTCTCTGTTTGATCTTCTCCCTTCCCCAAAAACATCAAGATAAGAGGCATACACACCATGCAGGGGAACACATTCAGTAAAGCCACTGACAGCTGCACAAAGATTCGGATCTTACTCCACTTCTTCTCTCTGCATTCTCCCTTTGTGCCCGATCTTGCTGTGACTTCTGTGGGGAAGCAGCAGTCACATCTGGCTGACCAGCCAACTTCCTTCAGCATAACTACGACCTCCTCTGAGCCGAGAGGAGGGGGTTCACTTTTTGGAAGTGCTTTGAATGAGTTCAGTGGAGAAAAAAGGCAGCAGCACGTCACCAAAGCTCCAGCAATAGCCTTTCAGAAGGAGCACTTCGCTTCTTCACTCTTACAAAGGGCTCCGAGTTCTCGTGAGAAAGCACAATGGATGACACAAACTATTCTTAAAAGCTATTTCACAACTTCATTATAAATTAAGCAAGTGTATTTTGTCTGCAAACCCCTGCAAATATTTAACTATGGAGCAGCTCTTCCCTCCATGCCCACTTCAGATGCACAGAGCCAACAGACTGACACGTCTCTCCTTTATGGCAGCAGCTCTCCCTTCATGGCGCACAGAGGTTTGGTTTTTAAAGAGGGCAACCTGTACCCACACAGGGCTCTTTGGGGCTCTCACTTCTGAGATGCTTCCCATTTGTCACAGAGATGTCCCCATCTCTTTTTGGGGACTGCTCCTCCTGCTCAGCATGAATCTGGGACTCAAATGCTGTCTCAGGAAACTGCCACACTGATAGCAGGGTGCAGGGCTGCTCCTTGTCCCTGGGCAAAGAGCTGAGCACACAGCTACAGCTGATCAGATGCACCGCATCCCAATGCATTGGGACCACATCCACCCAAGTTCGTACTGTGCAGCCCGACTGATGCTCAGTTCTGCACTGCAGCTTAACTCTGGTCGTGCAAAAGCCAAAATCCCTGCAATTTCATGGAATGTTATGGTGGCAGGATGATGGGAGGAGAGATGGGGAAGGACTGTTTAAATAGCTTGTATACACTGGTGCAAGATGTCAGCCAAGCCCCAGTCTTGCACCGAGTGTTACAGAAAGAAGCCTCTCACTTTAGCATGGACTCAGGATTTTGCAACCAACCATTTGCTCACCTCACCTCTAACAAAACCAAGAGAGTATTTAAAAAAGGCAATAAATCAGCTGCCCATCGTCAGTCAATCCAACAGAACATTTGTCCAGCATCCTGCAGGTTAACACCTCCCATGGAAAAATGAAACTGAAATCTCCCGACTGGGCTGCACTTCACTTACATCTTGTCAGGAAACGTCAGGCTCAGCAAAAATAAGACAAAAATAAAACACAAACCACCACCTCTGTATGCAGAGAACACAGATAACACAATGTTTAAAATAGCCAGAGGTTCTTTTCAAAAGGAAGTCATTTATAAATGGAATTCAAAGGAGTTAATTGGCCTTATCTGAATGCCAGCGCTCTGAAGGACAGCAAGGGGCACCAGGAGGGCTTCAAGGAGGACATGGAGAGCAGCACACAATGGGACCAGGGTCTCTTTTGGCCATTTCCTTGGTTCAAACAGCTCAGCCTTCCTCCCCCTGAACATCGCCAAGTTCAACCTGGTTCAGAGCTACCAGACCACACGCTGACTGCCAGCACAGCCATGCACCGTTGGTCTTCAGCACATTTATGACAGGAAGGAAGGCAGAGGTACTCCCTGTCACCGACTGCAGGCACACTGAGGGTCAAGAGGATGCTGCAAAGGTCTACAAAGGTCATCAGATCTCATCAGGTTCAGCAAGAGCTCAGGCATCAGATGTGAGGATCTGCGTTGGCATGGCTCACCTAAGATCTCACAAAGTCTGAGGCAGATAGGAGCTTTGATTTCCCAAACCTCAGGCCAGGACCTCACCACCAACCCACATTTCTTCAGCACTCATCCAGTCACTGAGACACGCTGGTATCAGTTCAGAGCAGAACTGCTGCCGAGTCTCTTCCTGCCAGGCTCTGACACACAGGCAGCTTTCATCATGGAAATACAGAGTCTGACACATAACAGCAAAATGCAGCCTCTAAAAACACAACTAAATCTCAAAATGCAACAGTGACTGAAGCACAAGTGTGTTAGACTGCATTCTGGAGTATTCACCTTCATTATTTTTCCCCTACCATCTCTGTGAGACAATGATCCACAAAAGGAACCTGTTGCAGGGCTGGATATTCACCGTGACAGCTGAGATAGCAGATGTGCACGGTATCAGTTCCACCAACAACCACAGCTGGAGGCTGCTAGAAGGGACTGATATCAGGTTGTGCAACGGTGAGTAAGCAGCCCCAGCAGATGAGGGAAAACAGACAGCAGAAAGCTGGTAAAAATGCACAGAACTGCATGTTGCTCTCAGACTGCCAAGAAATCACGTGCCCAGGAAAACTCAGGGATGTGAAAGCTTACAGGGATTTGGACTCACAAAGCAAACACAAACGATCAGTCTTAAATTGAAACAGTTTGGGTTTTAGTCGTCGTTAGTAAAACATTTGCCATGGAAAATAAACATACGGTGGATGTTGCTGGGGACAGTTAATGATCTACGTCACAGTGTTTTTTCTCAAGTCCGTCTCTTCAGTGCTCCTGAGCTCCTGCTGCAGGCCACCCTGCACACGCTGAGTGTTTCAGGGATACACCTCCTGGCATCAACATCAACACACTGCAACTTCAGCCCTGCAGGGAGTTGTGTTTCCCAATTCCGTGGGGCAAACACCATGGGATGAAGCCTGAGATATTCAGTGTCTGATGGGGAGGATGGGAGAGAAGCACCCGTACCTCTGTTGGGTTCTGCTGTGACGTGTTTACATCCCATATGGTTGGCACATGGTTCAGGCTGTCAGCAGGCAAGCAGTCCTTTGCATCCACGATGTCAGAGAGGGAATCCGCAGGAGATGAGAAGAGAGAGTTATTGTTGGAGAGCTCATCGAGGTATGAAGAGTCCTGAAATGAAAGAAATGACCACAGTTAGAGGAGGTGGGGGAGGAGCAGAGAGCTCCCTTCTCACATCTGCTCATCCAGGAAGCTTTCATTTTTTGCTGTTAACCAAGCACTCCGTTGCTTTGCACTCCACAAACTCAGAAATTAACTCGTCAATGAAGACGTGTTCTTAGCAGCTGGTTTAAAATTGTGGTTTCTTGATAGAGTAGGAAGCACTGATTGGGCAGCAGTGTTGGTAAATGTTCAAGACTCAGACTGTGCACACCTGCACACAGTGCAGTCACCAAGGCGTCAGACACTGCACTTCTGGGTTTGATTAGACTGGCCCCTGGGGGGTGAAAACTTCTCGGTTTGACACACGAAAGGCTCAAGTGTTCCAATCATCCAACAGAGAACCAGCTAGAGCCCATAACGCCAGAGCTGTTTAATTGCAGCTCATAACACAGCAGTACCCAGAGGCTTCGGAAAAAACGACAGCTCCTGATGGGAGGTTCTGAACAAAGCAGGCTGCCTGGAGTGGGGACACCTGCATCCGTACCCAGATAAACTGCAGCAAATCCACTCTGCCTCGACCTGGGCAAGAAGTAAACGTGCTTCAGTGATGAGGGTCAGGCTCTGCCCTTGCTCATTTTCTGGTGCAAGTACCACGACGGCTCACCCTCGTTTTATTTTGTGCTGACCCAGTGATGACGTCAGTTTGAGTCATGTGGACTCCAGATCACAAAGTGCCCAATCATTAATCCCTTATTTGGTTTTTCAAACGCCAAATGACAAGGACTGATAGCCAAAAACCTCTTTGCAACCCTGGTGCAGATCACTGCACCTCTCCTGACTTCGCCGCACCAACCCAGCTCCCCTCCATGCTCGTGGCTGTCAGGCAAAGCCCTGGTGACTGGAAAAAAGGAAACATATTCAAGAATGGGAGGAAGGGGGACCCGGGGAACTCCAGTGAGCCTCACCTCTGTGCCTGGGAAGATCACGGAACAGATCCTCATGGAGGACGTATTAAGGCACATGCAAAATGTGGAGGTGATCTGAGCCAAGCAGCATGGCGTCAGCAAGGGAAGGTCGTGCCTGATGCATCTGGTGATGCGTTCTGTGATGGAGTGACAGCACTGGTGGCCATAGGAAGGGCATCTGATGTCATCTACCTGGACCTGTGCAAGGGCTTAGACACGGTCCCCCACCACATCCTTATCTCTAAAGTGGACAGAGATGGATTTGAAGGGAGGACCATGCAGTGGGTGAGGAACTGGTTGGACGGTTGTAGAAGTTGTGGATACCTCATCTCTGGAGGCACTCAAGGCCAGGCTGGTTGGCATTCTAGGCAGCCTGACCTAGTGGATAGCAACCCTGCCACGGCGGGGGGGTTGAACTACATGACCTTTAAGGTCCCTTCCAACCTATGTGATTCTACGATTCAATGATTCTGTGAGATACTACGTCAGCTGGCAGCTCAATGGAGAGCGATGCACTCTGAAACCACATCAGAGCACAAAGTCCTTTGCCGGGGATGCAGCTGCACCCCAGAGGGACGCATGGACAGACCCACAGGTCCTTCCTCCCACTCCACAGTGTTCTGCCAACACACATCAGCCCTGCAGCTCTTCCCAGGGGTTGGGACTGCCAGCACACGGCTGGCTCAAGCTCCGTGCTACGTCAGATAACAAAATCAGTGTGATGATACTGCAGCACAGCTGCCAGGAGAGCCGCAGCATCAGACAGGAGGAGAAATCACTGCTCATTTCCAGTTAAAGGCCAATTCTGTACTACAAAGCAGAAAGGCAGCCAACAATTTTAAAAGTCACTTCGCCCCGCCTGACAAAACCAGGAACAGCTGAGCCTGCCTGTATTATTCCTACGGGCTCCCAGCCAAGAGCTGGGCCAGGCTTCCTCCCGACTCCTATCAGAAGTTGCCTTTTTTGCAGCACTTACAACACATGGACATGCCCTTCCCCATCTTGCCACCCATGTCCTGCTTTGCCCTGGAGAAGACAGAGACTGCTCTGAAGCCACAGCTGCCTCCCAAGCAACTTTCAGCCTCTCACCAAGAGCATCGTATGCGTAAGATTCAGGTTGTGACAGCGAGATTTACTTTTTTCCATCGACTTCACTGCCTGTTAGGGTCTTGAAAAGAGGAAGGTGCCCAGCTGGAGCATTAAGAGGTGTGCAAAAGCCCAGCCAGCTCACTGCTGCCTGCCCAGCATGAGCCCCACGGCTGCTGCACCCTGAAATAAGGAAATCAAGCCTCAAATCAGAGGGAGAATGAACAGTATCAGTTCTGGAAATGACTTCAGCTGGTCCATCCTCTCGCAGCATTGCAGGGCATTCGTCACAAAGTCCCCTGGCTGCCTTACCTGGCTGTGCTACCAGACAGCACAGACACAGCACGCTGCATCCCTGCCCTGACAGCTCACAGCGCAGCCCCAGCAAACGACACCATGTAAATACAGAATGCTGTGTAAGTATTTAATATAAAGCCATACTGACAATTACAACATGTGTCGTTATCGACCGTGCTTTGACTAGTTACTCCACTGGTTTATATGGAGCAGTTACCTAAACCTCTGGGCCCTGAAGCAGAGGAAGAAACGTGCCCTGATCCAACAGCAGATGGAAAAGCACCAAGTGGGATAGTGCCACCAGCACCAAAAACCAGAGGAGGATGTTATGGGGAGAACAGGGGCTCAAGAGGCCACAGAGGACAGATTACTGCATTTTGAGGGAGTTATTTTGCCTCTGTTTAAGATTGATCAGTACGAACTTTGTGCTACTCTCATTGGAAATACAGCAGTTAGAGGAGGACGGGCACGGATGCTCTGACATCTGCACTTGTGAAAATAGTTCAGAAGGAACTGCTGGTGGCAGGGATGGAGCAAACAGGAGCACATCATAAGACAGGGAAAGGACAATTCCCTGACAGCGGGGTGAGCACTCAAGGGAGAGTTTTATAAGGGTTTAAGAGAGGCAGCACAGAGGTACAGCTGTCAGGCATTGGTCTCGGCAGCACTTTTTCACACCGAAGATCAAATAAGATCAGTGTAGCAGCATGGGAGATGGGTGAACAGAAATCACCATCTGACCTCTGTATCAGAAGATGCTCTAGTGAGCAGCTGGATAAATCAGTGATAGCACCCACGTGCAGGACTTTGAAACTGAGCACAAAGGGATCTGCTCTGGCACACGATGTTTCTGTCATCACCCCACCCCAGGGCTGCGAAAAGCCAGGAACAAACTCCCAAAAAAGAACAGAGAAAAGCAGGGTAAGAAAACAACGCAGTCATCGACCTCCTCCTCACCCACAGCTCCTTCGGCCACAGCAAAGTCTTTGTTAAAAATACTGGAAGAGCAGGTGAAGCCTAAATCCAGAGGCAGCATGTGTCCTAAAAATAAGCGCAGCCACGAAGCTGTCGGTATAGAAATGATTCATTTGCTCACAATCCAGACGCAGAGGAAACAAACGTCCTTTTGGCACAGCGCGCTGTAGGGACTTCAGAAAAGCCTCACATATGCACAGGCAGATGTGCACAGGCAGAGACTGCGGTGCTGCCAGGTAAGAGAGGTGCGTTTCCCCAGCCATCACAACGCCTGAGCTGTTTCAGGTAAGATGGAATAAGGAAACTAACAGCTGCAATGTAAGCCATCGATCGCTCAAAGGAAACCTTTTCACTGCCAAAACCCAAAGGCTCGCTAAAAACACAGCAATAAACTTGCAGTCTCAGGGGCTCTGTGCCCTGCTTTGCAAGCACTTCCCTTGCTTTTCTGGTTTAAAAATCAACCCCCCCTGAAAGCCGTTGCAGCTCCAGAAACACAGAGCAGTTCTGTGCGCAGCTCCTTTTCGCTCACACCGATGGGAGCAGGGTGCAGGTCTGCACTGCACAAAGCCATCCGCAGCGGGAACTGCATGCAGCACTTTGCTTTCCTGCTCCCCTGAACCCCCCCCCCTGCAGCACACACAGGGACACCCGAGCCCGAAGGAAAGGCTGAAGCTCCCCCCCCCGCCAACGACAGCAACTCCAAGGAAAAGAACATAAAAACCAAGCTTTACCTTGAAGAGAGACGGGAACTTCAGCCAGAACTGCATTTGGGACATTTTAAAGCAGCATTCAGTTTGCTGAGAGCAGAGCAGGATGCAGACCAGGCAGGAAGGTGAACTTCTCAATATATACCGGAGAAAGATCTTCGTTCATGACAGCAACAGCAGCAAGAGAGCTCAGCCAGGCTTTTTTCAGACAGGCAGAAGAAAGGAGTGAAAATGGAGGAAAAAAGGGCAGCCATGCAGCGCGCCTGTCCTGAGCCCGGCGAGATTTGCATACAGCGTTTAGTCATGAAGGAGAGTGCTCTTACTTCCTCTAAGTACGAGGGCTGACTTTCAGGAAATGATGCCTGCTTGGTAAGTCAGTGAAATTACTGGCAGTGCGAGGAGAATTACTGTATGTGGTGTAATTCAACCACAGATAGGCTGTAAACAAAGCTGCGCCGCACGGCTGCGGGGACCCGGCCCAGGGCTGGGGCTGGTGCCCACCACCCCCCCCACTGCTGGGGGGGCTCAGGTGATGTAACCAGACCCAAAAGGTAACCAACAGGACTCTTTTTCTTCTTACTTGTTAAGAGCAGCATGCTTTCTTTTGTCTCCAAGATCTGCCCCACCCCACACATTGCAATTAAACATAAAAAGGAGCAGGCTTTCTGTTCTAACTCATTGTTCTCTTGCTGCATCCAGGAACACTGGGCTTCTTTTTCTTTTTTTTTCCACAAGGCTTCCCCTATTAACCGTATTTTTTTTTATAACAGAATAAAGCAGTGTTTCAGATGAGGAAGTTAAGATGTAGGAAGGGGCATCTGAAAGGGACTCTGCCACTGTGAGTTTAAGGGGAGGCTGCCCCAATGCAGGCAGAGGGCAAAGGAGTGAATTGAAGAGTACTCCCCTGCAACAACAACAACCACCCCAACAAAACCAAACCTAAAGAAAAAGCAGAACTTTCCTGCCTGGCTTTGGCACAGGTGGCCCCAGCCTGCGTGGCTCCAGCCTCCTGGGCTGCCCTGCCTGAGCTGTGACACACAGGGTGCTGGGGCCTCGTGCCCAGAGTTGCTGGGAAATCCCACACGGGAGGCATTTCTCTACACCACAGACTCGGAGCAGGCAGGGGTAGAGAAGCCTCTGGCAGACCTGCAAGAGATGGGAACAGCTTCTGAGCTGACAGCACAGGGCTGCACAGCTGAGCCCCAGGGAAGCATGCTGGGGGCTGGCTGCGCTTTGTGCCATCAGAGGAAGAAGTGCTGCCCCCAGAGCAGCAAAACACACTGCAGCCCAGGGTTGCAAAAGCAGCCATGGGATGCAACCTCGCCCTGCACGACCCAGTGGCAGAATACCTGCTCCAGGTTTGTATTAAGCAGAAAGGAAAAGAAAAGCAGCCCCTGCACACAAGGAGCCCCCGTTCCTGGTGCTGCAGCAGGGCTCAGGGCTGAGAGCACTGCCACCAGTGCAGGAGCTGCAGTGAAAGTAAAGCCTTTGGTTTCTGTGGGCAGTTGGCTCGGGGTGGAGAAAGGCAGCAAGTTTCCACAGCTGTTTTTATCTGAATTTGATTGTTCTTAATTAGCCAGAAGCAGCCCTGGAGTTGGGATAGGTGCTTTAATGATACATTTGAAGTAAAGAGACCAAATGCATTTCTGAAATGTCTTAATTAGTGATTTGCTGGTGAGCGGCCTGCTGGCAACTGATTAAACCAGCAGCTCTTACCTAAGACTACCAAGGTCTGGCTATTTATGCAGCATTTAAAAAGCAGGTGGTTTATTTCCTCTTCCTTTTCTCTTAGCTGACACATAGGACAAAATACAGGCAGCAGAGCTGGAGCAAAGGAAAGAAGACGCAGGACACTGCCTTACATACCAGGAGTGCTGCATTGATTTTGCAATACCGCAGTGCTATAATCACAGAAGATAAGGTAACCAACTGAAAAACCACCACCTGGTATTTTAAGATCCCATCCTAGGGGAGAAGGTTTGCCACAGCATTTCCATTCTCCACAATTAATTCATGAGCTGAGTGCTGACAAACAGGGATGGGAAAGCAGAGTGATGCCACTGTTCACAGCAGTAACTGGACTCATCTTCCACCAAAACCTGAAATGTAAAACCCCCATCAAGCTGCTCTGGCAGGTGATCTTCACAGGTAATCTTCAGCCACAACCTTTGAATCACTGACCTACAGGACAGCATCCTGATTGTGCTGATGGTTTCCAGCACATGCTCTCTGAACTCTGCAGAAGGCAGAAGCACAAATGGATACAGGACACTACGGCTGTGCAAGAGAAGACCTGACAGCTCACCACCCTCAGGCAAAGAGTTGGGGTACGTTTGGTGCAGCTGGAAGGCACCACACACAGGCAGTGAGCTGCAGTGATTCAGGGATTCACAATAACATGAGATGGGGAAAGAAAAGGGTGTTCCAACTCCCAGTGATGGCTGGGGTTGGAGCACCAACACCTGGGACAAGCAGAAGAAGTGAGGGGTGTTTGGCAGCCCCTGGGATGGAAGCACAGCACTGCCGAGGAGGGCTGTCATCACCAGCAGAACTGCAGGCAGGGAAACTCCATCACACTCAGACCAACTCTGCTTTGAATTAAAGCATCTATTTTAATACATCTCCCAGTGGTTTGCTACTAAATTATATTACCAGCATTTTTTTTTTTTTTAAGAGCAATCCACATTTCAGACCAGTGCTTTTCCCACTTTTGTTAGCTTTATGAAGGGAAGGAAGCAGAGAAGAGCACTTGCAAGAACTTCAGAAGGCAGCCCTGTTGCTTCCATGCTTCCTCTCTTATCAAGGAGAGCCTCTGCACAGAGGAGGGGACACAGCATTTGAAGCCAACAAAACAGATGAAAACCAACAAGGCTGGAAGGGAGGAAGCACCTGAGCCAGCAATGGTGGGCACACACACACACACACACACACACACACACAGTGCTTGGGGAACACGGCCCCAGTCAGGAGACCTGCACTGACTGCAGCCAGGTGGGATGTGCTGCTGCAATCACACTTTGCTCCGTGGAGCCTTGGATGTCCAGCACCTCACCAAAAGGGTCTGTAGGGTGTCATTAAGTCAGGCCAAAAACTTGCCCCTGCAGTGCAAAAATAAAAATGGGGGCTTGTAAAGCAGCATGTTCCAAGTGCCTCAGAGCCATTAATTGTCTTTAATTGATTTTGCTATCTGTATTCCCTGTAGACATTAGCACAGGACAGCAATAGGAGTTCCAGGTTGTTTCTTATTCCAGGAAACTCTTCCTATCAGTCAGAACCAAATCCTTCATGTAATTTAATAACTGCTACATTGATTTCTCTTAAATCACTCCAGCTCTGTGCACTGAAGTGCTTCTAAAAATTAATACCTTTTTTTAAGAGTAGGTTAATTCCCCCATTTTAACAAGACTGATAGGGAACTGCAAGGGCTGGTGGCAAGGAGAGGGCTGGTTTATGAGCACCACTACAATGAACAGAGAACAAACAGCATGAATGCATCCCTACAGCACCGCTGTGAATGGCTGCGCCACCACTGCTCCCCCACAGCCTTCCTTCCTCCAGCCCAGGCACAGTGCAGATCCCACAGGGTACCTGAGCTTCCTCTGCAGCCACGTGCCTGTCGAGCTGTTTTGCAGCAGGAGGAAAGGAAGGAGTTTCAGCAGGGCTGATTGCAGAACTGCCTTCCAAGGCTCACCAGGAGCTGCTCAGCCCCTCTGCGCAGAGCTCCATTTCTCACTGTAACTCTGTGACACACAGCCAGCAGAGGAGGTTCTGTGTGCAGGGAAACGCTGTGCTGGACGGACATAAGGAACAAGCTGAATCAAGTTAAGCAGAGGGAAACAGATGTTCCTCCACTTTTAAGATAAGGCCCAGGGCACACACTGCAGCTCAGCATGCACCCCAGCCCGGGGACATCAGATACCAGAGTAGAAATGAAAACCTTCTGCATTGGGTGCTTTGTTGGGACAGCTAACAGCTCTTACTAGCAGTGACAAGAGCTGGCACAGGAATAACGAAGCACTACAAGGCCTGTGAAACAGAATTACTGTATACAGGTTTCAGGCTCCCCAGCACCTTGGGACTTCAGGCTTTGAGGTTAGAAGAATCAACAGCAGAGAGGGTGGGAAGCCATGGAAACCAAAGTCCTTCCCTTCAGGACCTTGACTCCTAAGGCTGTACGCCTTCAGGGGATATTTTTCTTTAAGATGACACACAGGGTGTCTGTGCAGGACTTTGGCTTAAGACAGCAGTTCCCAGGATCAAGAAATGCTATCAGACTCCAATATGGTCTCACACAACTATTTTTTAAAACCTTAATTTAAGCCACTTGTTTATAAAAAGAATGCCAACAGACCGGCAAGGATGAATCACCCAATGGCAAGCCAAAAAAAGAAAAATACTGAGGAGGAAAGAAGTTCAAGTTCACATTAGGCTGCTCTGACCATGCAAATGAAGCATCTTTTCCAATATGCAGAAGGCATTCAGCGAGGCTGCTGTGATACACACAAATTGCTTCTCGCCAGACCCGAGTGGCAGCAGGGAGTGACTGAACTAAGAAGAAATTCCCAGAGCACTTAGGATGTGTGGCAACCTCCCACTCACTGCATCCTCAGCTCAAAGTCTTTACGTTCTGAAGGCAGGCCTGAGGAGCTCTGGAACAAAACAGAGAGAAGATGGGTAACCAAATGCTAGCGCTGGAGGAAGGAACGTCAGCCTTCCCATTTTGTGCACCCCTGGGTTCCTCAAACCCAAGGGCACAAGAATGATTCTCAGCTCACTGCTGGCAACAGGAAGCATTCACAGCACAAACACCTTGACAGAAGCATCAGGCGTTTGCTCTTTAGACCTTTCCAATCCACTTTCAGTATCCTGTGCATTGCTGGAAAATTCTGAAGGGAAACTGCTTAAATGCAGCTCAAGACCAGGCTGGGATTCTGCTGCAGGGTTGTACAGCACTCAGCAGTGTCAGATCACACAAAGAAATGACCCCAAGTCAGAGATGGCATTTCCACCACTCTGTCCCCCTGGACAGCACACAAAGCCCAGCACTGGCAGGATGCTGAGGCACAGAGCACCATAACCCCAGGGTACTGCGAGCTCTTGGCACTGCTGAATGATCACAGACTGCATTCTGGTATCTAAACAAAGACGAGAGGATAATCTGTATTCACATATGAAGACAGCTCTCACATAAGCACCCAATCTATCTTGGCTGCCCAGTGACCACAGATTTAATCAAGAACCTCTTACCAAAGCGTGCAGCCAACTCTTCATGTTCTCTCTTGGATTTCAGTTCTGTGTCTGACATGGTTGGAACAACACAAGGCTTAACAGCTCCTGCCACAGCAGGAAAGCATGGAAAAGACAGGTACTTTCCTGCACAGTCACCAGGAAAGACCATCAGCCAAGCCGCTCCTTCACCTTCTGAATGAGATGGTTCAGCTTTCCAGGCAAATTGTTAATATTTAACAGTTTGGCAACAGGGACAGCATGAAATCAGTAAAATGGAAAACACTGCTGAAGCAAGGGATGGAAAGCCTCCAGGATGTTCCCGGATGACTCCACATGAATGTCACTGCCTCCAGTCAATTGCCTGAAATTCAGGCTCCAATTTTGGCTCCTAGCAAAAAATAAAACAATAATCACCAGCTTTCCTTTGGATAGAAAGCACTCTTTTATCAATGAGTCTCCACATCAGCCCCAGTGTCAGAGCACAGTAAGCCCCGTAGAAAGCTGAAGGAAGTCGAGAGCTGAGCATTCAGAACAGCTGACCTGGTGCTGCACCTCAGCAGAGCAGAGGATAAATGAAGACCGAACGCCTCCGAGAGGCAGGAGAGCACAAAACAAGTGTTGTTACACAGGACGGCAAGGGCACACAGACACCTGGTGACACGCATCCATGCACCCTGCAGCTGCTCCGTGCAGACAGCACACCTCCAAGGCCCTACCCCAGCTTCCTATTGGAAAGCAAAGCTCTAACACAAGTCTTTTTCAGTGTTTCTCGCTTTCAGAGCACACAGGTTGATAGATTACTGCCACGGGTTATCCAGAAAGTCCCAAGCAGCAGAGCTCAGCACACAGGCTTACCGAGAACTACCAAACAGAACAGAAAAACTTCCAGAAATGCTGTTTCTAATGGGAACAAACACACATGGCTGCTATACAGTACAGTGTCTGAGCAAAAGTTTTGCTGTTTGCTGGTTTGGCTGTGACAGATTCAGTAGGCAACACTCCCCTGTTGCCATACATGAAGCTGAAGAACTCTTGCAAGTATGATGTAATAGGTGCAGTCTCCCAGCCTTTGCCTTGGAAAAGGTCAAAGCAAAAACATACCTGCCTGCAGTCACTTCATTCCTTTCTGCAGCTCCCCCCCCAGAAGGAAGAGAGCAGCACAAGATCTCTGCATTTCTCTGGAAATCACCTGAGGTTGTTTTATGTCCTGTTTGTTTCAGAGCCCTTCTGCTCTTCTATCACATAGCCACCATAGAGAAGCAGCTCCTTTTCAGAAACAGTTCCCAAAACTTGCTCTTGCCAAGCTGGCCGACATCGATTTCTGCACACAGCAGGGGAAGGAAGCAGACTGACCACTCACATACTAGAAAATACATAAGTTAAAGAAATAATTAAGCCTCTTTCCCGTTAAACCCATCAACCAAACTACACAGACCTGCAAGCTGAGACCTGTGAAGACGACCCATCTCCCTCTTCCCATCACGGCCTCTAAAATGGTTTCCACAAGTTGATGAGATCACATTTCTGTCTCATTCCTCCCACAATTAATTCTGCAGGAGGCAAAGATCAATGCTATTATAATTCATCTACTTATCTGGTTTTATCCAAGCAGAAGACTCCGGTCAGGAGTAGCACTGCACCACCAGCACTGCACCAGCTGGTGCAGAGATGAGCCACCAACACAAAGCACTCCCAGCAGCTTTGCTCAAGGAGCTCAATTTGGGCCAACACGGAGGGGTCACCTTAAAGGGTTCAAAACCCCAGCTTACATAAATCCAAACCTGCAGAAATCAGAGTCTCACAGAGGTTCCAATCCTCTCCCCCCCAATAAAACAGAAGTACAGTTAGCAGGAATTACCATATCTCCCTCAAGAAGAGGAGACACGCATCAGTTTGCTGTTTCCTACTGCTATAAATAAGCTTCACATCATGCTTCTGAATAAAGTTCTCTTTACAATCAAGCTGCTCTTCCCTGCTGAACCAATTCAGCCCATACTCCAACACTCACACCACCACATTCACTGCAGAGCAAGAGGCTGAGGCATCTCTACTGAATCATGCAGGGAGAAGAGGAAGATTACAAAGCAAGGAGGTTGTCCATATGTGTCCTGGCATTCAGCATTACAGAAATGAACATCCCAAAGTTCACAACAGCTCACCAGGGCTTACTGGAGTGTTTTGAGAGGTGCTGAAGCACAGTGCCAGCACTCAGTACTCCCATACTGCCCCACTGACCCCCATGCTGTTCTCAGCACCTCTGTGTAGTTCACCTTGCAGGGCGTGCTTAGAATTAATCGTCAAGTGTCCGCAAAGGTCAACCTTCACCTTAATGCAGAAGAGGGAAGGGAAACAAACTCAGCTCCATTTCACACACGCCCAAACGCTGCCCGTGTGCTTATCTGTCACACCAACTCACAAACCTGAGGCAGATCAGCTGCGATGTGCAGATTAGCTGGTTCCCACACTCAGAGGAAGCCTGGCTCTGCCAGTAAGCTTCTTTGTGACCAGAAAAAAAGTCTGACTTATAAACAGTGTGAATGAAGATTCTGAACACGAACCACAACTCTGCACACCTTAACGTTTCCTTTGAGAATCTCTGGGCACCTTGGAGGCCACGAGGTCCAATCTGTCATCAATTATGGAGCCCCCAGCAAACCTGCTAATCAGGTTACACTAAGAGACGTTAAGTAACCAAATAAATTAATTAATCTGAAATTTCTAGCATAAGTTCCCTGCAGCATCATCTACTCCAAATGACTCTTCTTACAGCACACTCCAGCACCACAGCACTGCTGCAGTTCCATCCCTTCTCATCCTTTGAGAGAAAGGAGAGTCACACAGCAGCTCAGGACAAAAGGCAGGGGCTGGAAGTCAATGGGTGCTCTGCATCCCCATCCACACTCTTCCTACCTGGCTGCTTCTCTGCAGTGTCTGAAGCACAGCTCTGCCCGAGGGAGGATGCCAGACTCCATCTGCCCGTTATCTGCTCCCCTGGTAATCAGTACAGCAACTTACTGAGAGAAAAGGGCTGGGACCACGGGGTCACTCAGTTTGGCTGTTGCACTGATAGGTCAAAGCAAGGTAACTTTCTGCACATTTACTATCTTCAGATGCTGGGTTAAAACAGAACAAAACAAACAAGAACTACAGCAAAGAACATGCACAGCCAGACACTGCTAATATCTGCATCAGCTCCTAGAAGGGATGCAGTTGGTTCCTTCTGTATTCACAGCACTGCTTTCCAGTCATTATTAGCTAATCTTACTGTAAGATGTTGCCAAAAGCAAGTGAAACACTTCAAGAACTACAGAAAAACATCTTCCAGCTCAGAAGATCCCCGAGGTGAGGATGCCTGTGGGTCCTCCTGTGGGATACCAGATGAGCTAGGGAGACTGCTCCTTCCACACCGCAAAAAACCAACTGGTTGGGATCTCTGCTGGGCACTGAACCAACACAATCCTTAAGCATCCACTGGTCAGGAACCCCCACTTGTAATTAGCGAGAGCGCATGCAACGTTCACAAGTGAAGGAAGTTTAGGAGGCAAACAATTTAACTGACTGAAGGGTTTGCAAATTCACACTTACCTACACCCTCTTGCAAAATGATTCTCCTGTGTACTTTGTGTTTATATTTAATATCATTTTAAAAGACAAGCAATTGTATCCATTGGCTTGCTAGGAGCTTATCTATGATACCTCCTTTATTGCTGAGAATTCACCCCAATTACACACACCTCCAAACAAATTTACTGGACAAATTTACAACACTCTTCCTTTCCCCTCTACACCACAATCCTAAAAAACACCAACACCCATCATAAAGCACTGTTTTCCCCAAAGCCATCAGTAGCAACGTACTTACCTGAGGAAAATCACCATTTTTTGGTAAGAAGTCAGTGGGGTCCACAGATGCATAGTTTGTATCCAAGAAATGTGGTCTGCTGATGGGATTCATATAAAAATCGTGAGAGGGATTAAAATATTGCCTGTAAGGAAATGGGAAAAGCAGTTACTTCCTGTGGGTCCTTAGCATTCCTCAGGTCGCTTCAGACTCCAGCAGCAGCAAAAGGGCAATTATGGGATGACACACACAAGAAGTTGATTTAGAAAAGCTAAAGTTATCCAGATGAGATAAATCCAGGTCCGCGAGGCAAAAATCAGACATCTACAGGATCTGCCTGAAGACCAAGAATTGAGTTCTCAGCAGCCTGTGTAAACTGAGAAGGACTGCACAGAAAAGAAGAGTCTGCAGGGCTAGATGTTTCAGCCCTGACAACAAAGCAAAATAGAGGCTCTGAGATGTCCCATGGCCTAATGTGTGACAGCATGATGGAACCTGACAGTCATGCTACGTAAGGACAAGCATCAAGTTGCATGGAAATATCACACCCGAACCTCTGCTCAGGTCATAAAAACGAGGCAGCCCTGCCTGCAATCAGCACAGCAAACCTGCAGGCCTGGACAGCTAACAGCCCTTCTGTACCCCTGCAGGGAATACAGCCACAGAGCAAAGACTGATAGAAACTGAAGGGTTAGGAACATGCATGACAAAGCCATTAGTCCAGACAGAGATGGATTTCAGGTGTAACCGATTATACCTCAATTACAAGGCAAAAATCTCTACTGACCTAATGCAGGAGAGAAAAGCAAAAGTCTTCTGATCAGTCCCTGCTGGGGAGGGCACTCGCCATCTCCTGCCTCCCTGCCCCAAGCTCCAGCTTCCTCTAAACAGAAAGGAGGAAAGAACAGCAGAAGAGCAATTCCCTGCCTTCTTCCCAGGAGCAGCCTCTGCTCTGTATTCCACAGCCATCCTGTGCTTTGCTGTTACCCACACGAGCCCTTTCTCTCCCCTGCAGCAGCAGGAATGTGCTCTGTAATCTTTCCCGTAAGGGCCGTGCACTCAGTGCTGCTTGGGCAATCGCCACCCGACGTGTTTTCATGCTGGAATCATTGAAACGTTTCACCCCATCAGACCGTTTCCTCCTGCAGCCAGCTGTGTGCTCTCCGCACTGCCAAGGTTACAGAACTCGGAGCAATAAACAATAAAGGCAAAATGTAGGAAGAAATACCATCCAGGAACAGAGCTGGGAAGGACTCTGGTGATGAAGTACAATGAAGCAACAGGACCCCACGTGTGGCTAACACCTCACCCATACAGCACACTTACATATTTACACACAAACACTTATCCGCTCATTTTTCCTCCTTTTTGCATCATTAAGGACAGCGTCCTCGATCCATTCAGCCCAATTAAAATCTGTGTGTAGCTTCTGGGAAGTAAAGTATTTATGGACAGGGAAGGGCTTGTTTAAAGTGCTTTCCAGCTGGAATTGCTGTGCTCTCACCCTCTCTCCCCTGCACAAGGACAGAGCCTGGCTTAACAGACGAACCAGAGAAACTATTTTAAGAGAGAAGTGAGCACTGCCTCCTACCTCCGCAGTGCCTCATGGGTTGCACAGGAGTCAGCCAAGGTAACAGGAAGGAAACCAAGATAGCCCCAGCCTCCTTGGCCTGAACTGCTGTAGAACGAGCAGCTCTGGCATGCTGTTTTGTTTCCTTTAACCTTGGCTTTGAAATCTGTGAGTGTGAGATGCACTTTCTTCTTGCGCCGAGATAAAGTTTGCCCTGGAGAAGCACTGGGCTTTTCAGGCATCTGCAGCAATGCAGGACCCTGCTTTGAGCCCCCAGAAGGGCGATGCTCTACAGCAGCTCTGTGCTCCCACCCCACTGCATTCTGTGGGAAGCCAGCCCCTCCAGTGAAGCCACACAGCCCAAAGGAAGGAATGTTGGTCCTCCCTTCACAGAGAATCGGGCTCAAGAGCTCAGTTTCAATCAGGTTCCGTGTGCCAACACAGTGACACCTTCACCAGGTAAGGGTTCCCCTCTCTGCCCCATGCGCAAAGCAAGGCGACGAGGCTAAACTCAGTCACCTGTAAGAAAAAGAAACCTAGAAACATAACCAAAGGGACATCTCCCTGGAGGAAAACATGAAGGGAAGCACACAAAGGCATCCAACACTCAGAACCCAAAAAGCCTTACTGCACACGAGCTTCCTACCCTTCTGTAAGGAATAAAGTAGAGAACTGCTTTCATCCCCAAGCCCTGGGAGTTTGTGAGCTGAGTGGGGAGCATCTTGGGATTATATCCATTTCAGACAATTGCTTTAAAGAGCAAGGCTGCCTTTTTGCTGCCACCCACTCTAAATATAGAAGCAGTGGAACAGTCTGGTACAAAGCAAACCTGAACTGACATCTGACTCACTCCAGCCATTTGATGTCAGTCCAGCCAGTGGGTCTCTGGGTAAGGCTATTTCACATACTGCTAAGGAAAGTTCTCGGGCATTTTGTTTGCTTGCTCTTTAAAAATAATAACAATTAAAAAACAATTTGCATTTTCAATAGCAGGAACCAGAGGAACGCACTGCAGACAGGCTCTTACCTGCCTGAGGAATCCACACCTCAGGTGAGCCAGAGCAATCCACATCCCTCCCAGGAGCCGGGTTTCCATCCCTTGACAACTTAAGCTTGCCATAACTTCACATCAACTGCTCATTGATGCATCTGAATCCCTTCTGGCTCCACGCTGCAATTTCACCGGAGACCTGCTCTGGGGACTCTGGCAAAGCTTTATGCTCTGATGGTACAGCCCTGCATTTGGAGATGCAAGCTCCACGTTTCCATGAAGCAAATGAGCAGAGTTCCCAGGCATTGACCTAGGCACTTCTTCCCTGTCAGGGCACCAACTCATGCATTTCAGAACCTGCTTTATCATCACAGCAAGCAGCACTCCACTCACAGGTGGTAAAACAGAGACGTGCATGAAAACCAGCAGGGGAAAAGAAAAAATGGAGTTGCCTGTTTTAGAAACCATGGAAGGAATCTTTCCTCCAGTTTTTGAGAAACACGTTTTGTACACGTGTGACACCACTTTCGACAGCACCGAGTGGGCTGACCTAGAATTCCTTGAAGGAAGGGAAGCATTGAGCTGACTTCTGCAAAAAGCCCAGCTCTTCAGGGACAGTTAACCTAGAAATTCACTGAGCTCCTGCTCTCCCCTACAGGAGGCTTAAAACATCTTTTGTTCTTCCAGAAACATTTAATGCACTGTTTGCATTTCCAGGTTAAGAAAGTCTGAAAGAAAGAGGCAAGCTTTGGTATCTTTTAAGCAAATTCTCTAGCATGAAACCAGTGGAAAGAAACAGGAAAAACCAGCTTTGGGACAAAGCTGTTGCCATGAGAGTAAGCCATGCTCAAACAGCCACTCACAAATGAGATTTCAGGATTTCTACCTATGACATCCCAGCCCTGTATCCCACCCAAAACAGATTCAGCTGCAGTTCTCAGATATGAAAGGACAGAGTTCTTTATTTCACCTGAAAGTTAATTTTTACAGTTATTAGGGTATGAAAAACAGGAAGCTAAAGGTGTAGCCTTGGCTAAATTCTCTAGCAAATAAAGGCTACAATGAACCCCGCTTTCTAAAGAAATAGTAACAAAGTCAACAAGTATATATTTGCATTAAAAGCAGGCATGTCTCTGCAGGATAAAGGCTGCAACATTTCCAGTAGATCTGACACAAACAGCAAAGAGCAGCACTGGGGAAGAGGAAAGTGAAGGGCAAAACCAGAACAAATGGTCAAAGGAAAAAAACCCAACACAATAGACAAAAACAATCTAATCCTGTGGTTTGATACAACAGAACAGAAATTCTGTTACAGCTCTCTTGGGAATTCACAAGCTGTAATTTACAGGAATCATGCTCAAAAAGTATACTCTCTTCCAATCAGAGCCAGGCGAGCTAAAAGCAGATACTGGACTTAGCAGATAAGTCCTCCTGAATTCTCACTTTGGGGAAGTAGCTGACAAAGTTCCATTCAGCACCTATGGGACAGCTTCTGGGTGATCATACATCACGAAAACCCTGTTACATTCCACCTATCACTGCTGGCTAGCTCACTTTGCAGGCTGAGGAGGACAGGGCACAGGAGAAACAAGCAGAACTAACTCAGAACCAAAAGGACTCCCACCCCTCTGAGCACAGAAGCTGAGTATCACCACTGACAGCCAGACTGGAACTCGGACACCCATGAGGATGGATCTCTGTTCTGCAGAACCATGCAGAAATCCATTCAGGAAGGAGGTTAAACCAAACCCTCAAGCACTGGGAACATAGTTACTAACTCACGATATCAAAACACTCCCTCTTACTTTCCTTCCTTCCACCTCTGACCTAAATAAAAAACACATCCTGCATCTCTGTGCCACTCCCTGCATTCACAAAGAAACCAGAGCAGCCCAGTCCCAGCAGAGTCCCAAATGGCACAAGGCCATTTTTACCTCCTGCCATCCCTAGTGTTGATCCTTCTGCTCCAGGATAGAGGTACATGACAAAGGATGAGAACATCACTTACTGTTATACACAGACTCCCCCCAAAATGCTATTTGCAGCACGTGGTGATTTTTTGCACAGGGCAGCTTAGGAGGAACTCACAAATTCTCACGAGCCCATACTCATCACTTCACACCTTGTGGAGTGAGCTTATCATTGAAGAGTATCAGTTTCAACCTGAAGAAAAACACTCACAAACTCTGCGTTGCACAGTAAGGAGTTGTACAGAGTCTTCCAACAGAGACATGAGATTATAGTATTCACCCAGTTTCCAGTCACCTACACAGAAGTAGATTTTCATGTCACCTCACACGGCTGCCTCCAGCACCAGCAGTTTGTTCCTTCTTGTCTACACTATCTGCATAAAGCTACAGATGCACAATGAATTAGTTCAGCTGGATTGTGCTAATGGGCTGTTTTTAAGCACTCCATTAGTGTAACAAATCCAGGCAGAAACAAGGCTTTCTCCCTTGCAGCAACCACCAGGTTTACCAGAAATCAAAGCTTTGTTGTCTTTCTGTCTTTTTTTTTTTAAGTTGTTTGCTGCTTTTTTCCAAGATGCAGCAGTTTATGAAATGCCACAAGATGACTGTGATGCAATTATTTCCCCATCAGTTAGAGAAATAAACAAGGAAAGCACTCAGAAACAGTTGAATCACGGGGTGTGCAAGAGCAGAGGAGAATTATATAAAGAAGAACAGCACTCACTGGTTTTCACTTGGGAAAGATGAGGTTGGGAAAGGAGCAGGATAGCAGTCACTCCACGAGTCGGCAGCCAGCATGGAACTCTGAAATCAGAGCACAGAATGGTCAGAGCAGAAGACCAGCAAACTTCCCTCCAATGCCTCTTTGTCCTCCCACCCCCCCTGCAGTGCCTGCATCTGAAGAACCAGGCGCTTGGTGAGACGGACCTCTTTTTTCATCTCTCTGAACATGGGAATATGGTTTCTACATCAAACAAGATTTATGAACAGAGAACTGTAGGGATGTGGAGGCTCTTCTGGGGCAGAGGATTGCTTCCTGCCCTGTTCAGAACACATCAGTGGTTCGGTCTTGTCTGTCCCAGAATGGCTTCTGAAGCACGACACAGGCAGCCCAAACCACAGCTTTAGCATCTCTCAGAGAGGAGCCACATGGAAACAAAGTTTATGACCTTGCACAAAGTCTCCAGCCCTTTTTCTAGCAGCCAGGCACCTCCCAGCATGTAAAGAGGGATCATTTTAGTCACTGTCCTGTTTTCTTCCCTCCCATTTCAAAAGTATTCAACAGCCATCACCAGGACCTTCCAGCATTAGCAATCAATACTTTATGCCCCTGGACAGCCTAGGAAGTCTGATACACAGCTCCTATATATACACACACAAGGACTCCTGAGACTGGTGGCTGTGCCCTGCCCACACTCCCAGGGGCATGGGGACAACCCTGAGCATCACCCTCCCCAGGGTCACCTTGCAGCCTCACCTCCATGGGCGGCACGGCAAGCAGGGAGCAGAAGCCAGGGATGCTGCAGAGAGCATTGGCTGCAGGCTGCTGCTCGTGCTGAGGGCAGCTCTTCCCCCCATCCATGGCCACGTGTGCTGAGGGCATCAGCCCGTGTCCTGCATGAAGTCCTCAGGGCCAGGGGTGCAGGCTGCAGAGCGGCAGGAGGCTCCTTATCTGTGCTCTTCACCCTGTACCATGTCCTGCGATGGAAAAGAAACAAACATTTATGGTTTGGGAAGGGGAAGAAAGCAGGTCCAAGTGCAAACCCAGCTAAGACATCAGCAAATAGACTGCAAAATGCCTGCCAGAACAGAGAGGTGTTTTACTAAGAAATCTGAGCTCTCAAATATCACCACACCTGGAATTCACCCACACAGTGAACTTGCATTAAGCACCTCTCCTGCCTCACAACACACACTGTGCACAGACCCGGCAGACCGTTGCATGCCTGTGATTTCTGCAGTAGGTTAAGTGCTGGATTTTTAGCTTGAAGAATTTTCTTTTCAATACACAAAAAGGTTTTGCACTTCTGAGCAAAGTCCTCACTAAAAATGATCCGTTTCCCAAGACCACTCATTTGCACAGCAACTCACACTGGCTTACTGAGTAACTTGGCAGGCGTGAGCTGTTAGGAAGCAGCTGAAACACCAGACAAAGGCCTGCAAGATAACCACATGCCACCAGTAATCAGCATCTATTAGCAGGCAGGCACTTAATTCAACCCAGTGAATGCCAGGTTGAGTTCTCACAGCCAGAAGAATGAGACCCATGGTGGGGCACCACCTCTCCAAAACAGCCCTGGCACCGACAGGAACGGAGGACTTTGTGAAGTCAAGACATCTGAGTCAGAATCCCTATAAAAATAAAGTAACCTTTCAGCCAACAACATCATCTCTGTATTTGTAACAGAAAGTAAAATTGAAGTGACTGCTTGCTCCCATCCCTGGGCAGCCATGGCAGGACAGCTCTGGGAGCAGGGCTCACATGTGGAGGCTGCAGCACCTGCAGTGTGGTGACTCAGGAGCCTGGAAAGGCACAGTGGGACACTGCTTCCAAAGAACGAAGCTCATTCCACTACAAAAAAAGCACAGTCAATTTTAATTAATTGCTAAACAAATAAATACTCTTTACCAAAGCCCCAAAATGCCAGGATCCACCTTGCTGACCTTATTTCACCATAGATTTGCTGTGATCTCATTCTTTTACTACCAGAAGTGTTTCTTTTTATTGCATTATAAAATCCACACTTGGGCTTTATAGTCCATAAGCCCAGGAGCAAAAGTAGTTAAAAGCAATCCACTAGCACCCTGGCACCCTAATTAATACACTGACCCCAGGCCTCTTGATTTATTAGTCAAATATCAGCACCAGGGTTCCCAAAAAGCAGCCTGCCCACCACATGCAGTCCTGGAGCCTCACAAGGGGCTGCCTACACACTGCCATCCCTGACAGCAGCCCGTTCAGCAGTGGGAACCCCACTCACACATCACAAAGTGCTGATGCTGAAGCAAAAGCTGCTTGACATGACACCTCCCAGACACAAAGGGCTGCAGATGGATTCCTCGGGCAGAGCCGTGCTCCTGTCCCACCTAGCGAGCAGCTTTGCACAGAAAAGACTGCGGAGATGTTGAAATATTCAAGGAATTCTCCCTCCCAAAGCACACCATTTACTGCAATACAGCTTGCAAACAGCGCTGCATAAATGTAGACTTTGACCTCCAGTCCATAGTGAAGGCAGGCAGAAAAAAGGCTCAGTCAGCACGAAGCAAAGCAGCCCGAGCTTCAGCAGAGCCACCCCAGGAGATGCTTTTTTCTCACACTTTTTGGGCTGCTTTCTTCTTTGGCTTTATGTTTTTCCTCTGATGCCACTGGGTGGTTGACAAGAGACCCTACCAAGTTTTAATTTGCATCTTAGGAAGGAAGTGGTGAGAGAAAGGCTTCAGCACAAAACAAGACAAAAGGTTTATCACGGCTCCGCACCACAGGTGAAACTGAAGGGTTGGCTTAAAGAACAGCTCTGCCCCAGCCCTCCTCATCCACAGCCCTCCCTGCTGCTCTTCCCACTCCCTGGGTGTGACAAGATGACCCAGTGACAGTGAAGCCTAGGATGAGACACCCAGACCCCCCTCCACCAAGCAGTGGTGAGCTAGGATTGCTTGCCACCTCCATCAACCTGTCCAAAGTCCCCCAGCCTTCCAACCCAGGCAGAGTGAAAGAAGCACAAAAGGAACACCCTAACAAAAAAAAATCCCCGAGACTTTATTCAAATACACAGAGCTGCAACTGACACCGTCTCCCTTTGTAGATGGCTTCAAATAAAGCCTGGCTGCTGCTGAGCAGAGGTGGCGAGGAGCACCAACCCCAGGGTCAGCATCACAGATACACTCCAGAGATACTGACATCCTCTGGTGCCTCTAAAACACCATCCCAGTTCTCAGCAGAGAGCTCAGGGTTTTGTTTTGTTACTTCTCTTTCTTCCAGTTTGTAACAGCTTTCGATAGGAAATCAGAAGCAGTTATATTCCCGTAACAGCCGTAGCAAATATACAGCTTTACTTCTACAGCCAAAGTAACTTATAAAGGGGAGGAAAAAAAAAAGAAAAAAATCAATAGCAGCACTTCTGCCCTCCTGCTCTGCATCTCTGTGCCTCAGCAGCACATCTCAAGGGCTGGATGCCCCAAGGAACACAGTGACAGTGAGCGACACCCATCCCCTGAATCACACTGTGAGGGACAGATCCCCCCCAATGCAACCCCAAAGTGGAGCAGCGTACTGCTGGAGAGCTGCAGTGCTGTGTGTGAAGGCAGCAGCTCCACACCGCAGTGATGGACACAGCCACCACCCTGCACAAAGCACCACTGCAGTGTGAACGCAAACAGAAGCACGGCAGCTGCTGCATGAATGCTAGAAGTGGGAGCAGCCCAGTGCGCAGCGCTGCTCGCATCCTTCGGGCAGCCACAGAAAGCCACAAATATCAGCAATTCCTTGCAAGCCAGAGCTCTCTCATTTCCACATCCTAACGGTAAAAATGGATGTTTGCTGACTATTGGGTTTTTAGAATTTTGACTCTGTAAGCCTGAACAAGCAGCGTGCTACCACTGAGTTCAGGAACCACAAACTGGCTGAAGCTTTTTATAGAACCAGAAAAGAAAATACGGGATCACAGAAAGCAGTGACCTCAAATTCCAGGGCAGAGCTGCTGGGGATGAAACTGCTCCGGCCACAGTGCAGCCCTGTGTGGGTCCTGGGTGCCAGGAGGTAATGCTGGGGGCATCCAATATGCAATATACCTCTATGTACAATGTACTTCTATATCTGATATGCAATATGCTTCTAAATAGAACTGCTAAGTCATTAGGCTAATTTCTGGATGGCTGTGCTATTTGTTGTAAAGAATTAGCTGCAGCACAGGAAGTAAATAACTAAAAACCCCAAAAGAACAACCAAATAGTGGAGGGTTAATTTCCTAAAAACTGCTGGAATGAATCTTGCTTTGCATAATAGATTTGCTTCTTCATTCACTGCCACAAAACCTATTAAAAAGAGCACGAGCCACAAAGCTGGTCACTGTAACAGCTTCCAACCCAGCAAAAGTGCTCTGGAACCATTGAGGATGAGGTTCCTGTTACCAGCAGCCACAATAAGGCAGGCAAAAGTGGAAAAGGAGACGCCAGTGTCTGGTGCAAGCAGCAGCAGGGACAGAGCTGAGCCCCAACAACAGGCAGGCAGAGCCCCCAGCGCTGCATGTACTGCTGAGAACCAGCAATGCGCTCCTCCTGATGCGGAGCGATGGCACTCAGCAGTGCTTACACAACCAGGGGAACCAAAGCTGGGTTGGCTGCTGCTTGGCCAGGCAGCTGGGACTCATAGTGAAACTGCTGCTGAGCGTGACAAAGCCCCGCCAGCAGTCATGAGTCATCCTGATTGAGCTACAGGAATAATTCCGACGTTACTAAGTCTGCTTACAGGTTTGCTATCCAGCCCAGGTCACAACAGGCAGGAATTCCTACGGAATTCTTCCTGCCCAGGTGTTACAAAGAGCACATTTCAAATTTTAACAGCCTGATCTTTGTAGAAGAGTAGAATTGCTGTAGCAGTTCCAGGTCAGAAGAACACAAGGACCTGTCCTGCAGCAGGCAGCAGCACTGTGGTGCAGGCTCAGCTCACAGGTAGCTGCATCCAGGAGAGGTGGGAGCCCACAGCATGCTTGAGACAGGTGAGCACTTCCTTCTGGTTGTGTTTCAGCCTTTGTTACTCACTCCAAATTGTTCTCTTTTAAAAGATGACAGCTTGGAAACCACAGGCATGCCCAGAACAGTCAGAGCTGAACCTGCTGAGCATTGAGTTACCACGTACCTGCAACAAGAGACAGGGCCCTGAAACACAATCCTGCTCCCCTCCTGATGCAGACAGAGCCCAGAGCTCTGCTCCACCTGTGTGGCTCCCCAGGAGCACAGCTTGAACACGAACTGCCCTAAGAAATGGGAACTGAGCACCACCACAGCACCAAAAAGTGATTTTAGGTCTCAATGACTGAGCTAGCTTCAAGTTCCTCTTTAACACTTCTTCTTGTCATATTTTTGGACAGAGTTTAGACTGAACATTTTGCCTTGAGCGATGAGGAAGGAGGCTTTGAGTCACAGCCCCATCCCCAGCAGGGACTCACACTGGAAAACCAGGGAGGAAAAGTCAGGGTCAGCCCAGCATGTCTACAACCTCACACATTAGAAAGCATGAAAGAAAACGAGCCTGATGCAAACACCTTCCAAGTAACATTAAGGAAGTTACAGAAGAACAAAGAAAAATTTATCCTCAGGCTGGTGAGGAACACAGCTCAGTCCAGATACAATAGCACAGGATAACATCAATCTAGATAGAAGTAATAACAATAATACGCATCTGTGATGAAAGTGGAACCACTTGAGGGCATGCTAACCCAGCACTTTAAGTCACCTTGATCTCCTGAATGTTTTCAGCTAGAAAGAATGCACACAGATGCATTTGCCCTGTACAGACTTCGCTCCATATCCTGTGCACACAGCACCACCAGGCTTGGGAATGAGACTGAAGGGAACAGGGATAACCTCACTCCTTAGCAGGGCTATGCCAGCCAACGGCAAACTGTGGTGACTGAAAGAAATGGATGAATTAACTGCTGGAGTTGCATCGTCTGTAAACAAAGAGCAGAGCTGAGATCATTCTGAAGCTTCTTGCCAGATTTATCCAAGATGCACAGTGGTGCATGCAAAGGAAATAACTTGTCCTCCAAAGACAGTGGCACACAGCAGAGCAAGAGCTCTGCCTTCCCAGCAGTGCCAGGCCCTCCTTGTTTCAAGTTAAGTCCACACAGAGAAGAACTGAAAATCAAAGACAGCTTTTGGGGAGAAAGCATTCTCAGCAAAATACAAACTGTCCCATGCAGACAGGCTGAAGGCAGGTGGGTTTAAATTAGCACATAGGAAACCTTTATTATAAGTGCCAGGGAAAAAAGAAAAGCTGAAAACCAGCATACAGACCAGTCAGGGGCACAGACTGCAGCACAGGCACACAGAACAAGAAGTGCAGCCAATAAAGTCAGGGCAGAATCTGACTTGCTGGAAGACACTGAAGGAATCCATCTCCAAAAGATGCACCATTCTCACTCCACACTGAGCAACAGCTTAGTTGTTTCCAATTACAACACAGAAACATCAAGTAAAATCAGCACAAGCCTCTTGTAAAAAAAAAAAAACAAAAAAAAAACAACATGCTTCTCATGGCTCTGCCATCACATTAATCTACACCAAATGTGCTGACAGCCTGCAGCCAGACATAGCTCTGCTATTTCCCCACAGGCAGCCTGCAACCAGGGAGTTTATCTAGGTGCCTGTGAAATTAAGCCCTATCAGGAACTCCCTAAAGCAAAAGTGTCGTTACTATGGGTGTGAAGAGAACAGCAGCAATATTTATGCCACACGGGTCTGCCATGGAAACAGTCACACCATGAGTGAGGAAGTGCCTCATAGCTCTGAGGGCTTCCATGTACAGAGAGGGGAACTGCACTGACAGGGGCTCCTACCCAGCTCCACGGGCCCCCCCTCACCCCCAGGAGAAGGGTCAGTGTCACAGAGCACTCCCAGCAGCCGAGGTTGTGGCTCCAGGCTCACACTGCCCATCATTTGGATGCTCCTCAGCACTATTTGGATACTGGCAGAGTCACGATGGCCTTAATCCTCAAAAGAAAAGCACAGAAACATAAGGTTAACTGATGAAAGAGGAGAAAAAGTCAATTTGGAGCCTTAGTGCTGGCATTTGCCCCAGTGTGCCATTCCTTACATTGCCTTGGATTAATATTAAGCAGTTAAGAGTGAGGACGTGCAGTCCCATCTGCCAGAGCTCAGGCTGGAGCAGCTCAGACAGGAGCACAGAGCAGCACCAAGCTTAAGCCACACACTTGCTCCTGGAGTCAGCCTCAGAACACACCTGCAAGGCAAAACTGTGCCATAATGCTGGTGAATTAAAGGGAAAGAAGAGCAGAAAGCACACAGCTAAGGTTTAAGGACAAGGAATGCAATCTCCGGGATCCCCTGTGCTTCGTCTCTGCCCGCTGTTTTTGAGATAATCACAAGAGAAGCTCTGGAAGGAACACTTCACATGAGCTGAGCAGGTCCTGACACCCCGTGCAGTGCTACCACATGAGGTATGACTATTCTGCTTCACACACTGCTGAGAAAACAGCCCAGGACATCAAAGCCTGCTTCCCTACTGATCACAAGCACATAAACACCAGCCCTAAGCAGACAGCCTTCAGGCAGGCTCAGCACACGCTTTCTCTGTGAAAGAGGCATGTGTTGGCCCCTTTCATAGCTCTATGTTTACAAATCTTGATCCTGTTACCAAAAAAAGAGAGTTTTAAGCTGAAAAAGTGTTCCAAGAGAATATAAAACTCCTAATTAAGCCTATACTGCTTTCCAGAGAGATCCAGACTCTCACGACTGAGAGTCACAGTGCAGCATTCAGTGGCTGCACAGTTGGCTCTTTAATACAGTGTCACTGTTCAAAAAGCTTGAAACCTGTGTCAGCATTTTCATTATAAACCCCCCATTTCAGAGCTCTGTAACTTAAACATTAAAAAGGCCTATTCAGTCAGGAAACACAACCCCTCAACCAAACCACACAGTCACTATTTTAAACACAAAATTAAAAGTAAAAAAATAAATTTAAAAGAAAAAAAAAGGAAAATTCAGTCCATGTATGCTTTAATGTTAAAAAAAACACCCAGTCTGCAGCGAGCAAAGCTGTTGCTTTTCAATGAGCACCCAGCCTGGCAGATGCATCTGTCCCATGTCTGACACATGATGAAGTGTGACACTTGGCTGCACCGTTCCTGTGCCAGAGTAAAGAATCAAATTAAGAACTAAACATGAAAGAGAAAATGCTGTAAAATTCCCTGGCTCTGCTATCTTCTGTGGGTTTACCATTACATCTGCTTGGCAAAGCATAGTTTCACTTTCACCCATCTGAATGCCCTGCATGAGCAATTCCAAGAGGAGGAAAAGCACTACCAGAGAAAACAGTTGGGGAAACATGCTTCTCTTTATCAGCATCAGTCAGCCATCCCAGCCACTGCACGAAGCAATCAGATAAAAAACACCACTCCGAATTAGACAGCAAGATTAAACTGGCTTCAGGTGCCAATCATGGCTCCGTTAGCTTCAGCACTCCCCACCAGATAGATTTGGGGATGCCTGAAAGCACTGCAGTGCCCACCCTGCATGGTGCCACTGCTCAGCACCGAGACCCAACACGTTCTCAGAATGCTGCTCTGGCAATGCTTAGAACAAGTACTTTAAGAGTATTCAAGCATTTTTCCTTCACAGAGTGAAGGACCGAAGCTCCGGTGGGTTCAGCTGCTGAAGGCATTGTCTTATTTTAGGAAAATGTGAGTACAAAGACCAGGTGAACGGATAACCATCAACAAAGAGCAAGCAAGCAGCAGAGATGAAGCCAGAATTCAGGCTTCTGAGGCCTGCAGCTGGTATTCTAATTAACACAGGCTGCTGAGTTTTTACTGCTGTAGGGGACACGCAGTTTCCTCAACAAACTCAAAGCAAAATACTGGTGTGTGATTCTCCACTGAAGCACTTCCCACAGCCGGCTGCTGCTCTGTTTAGCAGTGCCCACTCTGGACTCAGCACTCAACGTTTCAGATGATGTGGATAACTCACAGAAGACCACAGCATGCACACAGCTGGCATCTTTCGGCTCACCGTCACAACCAGGGCAGTGCACAGAGCAGAAAAACCCCCATAGGATCCCAGTGATGAACCTGCAAAACCCGCCCTCCGAAGGACCATCTTATTTCACTTGTAAACGGAGCACATGAACTCACAGTGGGATTGAGCCCTCTTACACTGATATTTAGGCTCACTTTTGAGAATGGAGCTCTTTCTCCAACGCTGCTTCAGTAGTTAATTACGTTCAGAACCGGGTATGCAAGCGACTATTAACAGCACCGGAGTTAAGAGTCAAGCTCTATCCTTCAAAGGCTCTCAATAGGGCCACCAAGAACCACAGCACGACAGGCAGACACGGACTGCGAGGCCGTGCTGACGGTTTCTAAGCACATTCAGCAGCACTCGATTCAAAAGCGGCTGAACCAAGTGTAGAAGCGACGACTCCACCCTGGCACAGCACGGTTCCCTCCTCAGCACCGGGCTGCACCAAGTGACAAGGCCGGCTTTCGCTTTGGAAGGGGGGGCGCTACGGGAAAACACCGACCCACAAAGCGCCCCGAGGCCCCTTCGCCTCTCTCTCGGACCCCTCCAGCCCCCTCAGCCTTGGGCCGGCCGCTCCCCACCATCAGCCCAGGCCCCACCCACGGCCTCGGGCACCCCGAGGGACGGGACGGCGCAGCTGCGGGTGGCGGAGCCCCACCAGCTCTCGGTGACGGGTTTTCCCCTCGCTTCTGACCCGCCGGACGCGGAGCGGCGCCGACCCGCCCGCAGGGAGCGGAGAAAGCGGCCCCCCGACCCCACAACGCCCCTCAATACCGGAGCCCTCCGCCCGCCGAGCCGCAGAGCTCCGCAAGGAGCCGACCCCCGCCCCGCGCCGCGCCCCCGGCCCTCACCTGCGCGGGGGGCTCAGGCTCCCGCCCGGCGGCCGCCGCCGCCTTCTGGCTCGCCCTCAGAGGCCGCCATTTTGGGGGAGGGACACGGACTTCCGGGCGGAAGTGGGCGGAAACCGGAAGTTCCGCAGGGCGTGGCGGCCGGCCCGGGCTGCGCGGGCGTGGATGGAGGCGCGGAAGTGATCTGCGGAATCCAAGTGTGTAACCCAGGGTTAGGTTATAAAGCAGGTACGTTTATTCCATGAGACGCGTATCGTTGAGTGCGCGGGAATCGTTCCTCCTAACACGCGCACCGGAGGGCAAAAGCTTGGTACAGATAGAGGCCGAACGAATGCACAGTTTGCATCCATATTCATTACATTCCTGACTTATCAACACGTGGCCCCGCCATGAGCAGTGGGGTCTCCTTTGATGAGAAGACCCGTTGTCTCTGACAGAAGTCATCCCACCCTGACCCGTTCCTTGTGTAAGCAGAGTTTCCAGATGTCCTTTTCTTATCTGATCACACATCCTGCTTCCCTACATTCCTAAACAAGACTTAATCCTTATCTTGTCCTCCCCTTACTCAGAACGGCTGTGGGACGACCGACTGCCCGCCTACCGGACAGCGTGGGGGTCTTCTCCCTTCGTCCCGCTTCTCCCACCTGCTGGGCGCTGTTGTGCGCTGTGGGACAGCGGAGAGGTGAAGCGTTGAACCCCAGGAGCGCCGCAGCCCCAGGAAGGAGCGCCTCCCCCCCCCCCCCCCATGGCTGCCTGACGCCTCCCGCCCGTTCCTAAAGCTTTTTTTAATTGCTTCTGTTGGATCTTCGCCCCGGTTCAGCCCCGGGACAACGGGAACAAAAGTCCCTGTGGGGTCACGTAAAGAAGCACTCCAGATAAGACTATTTTTGCATTGGCATCTCCAGCGCAGCAGAGCAGGGCTGCGTCCGGCTGATTCCCAGAAGGGAGGTGCCAGCAGAGCACAGCAGAGCACAGCCATCTCCATCTGCAGCCTCTGAGCGCTGGGCTTCTGCTGCAGGGGGAGCAGAGCAGCCCCTGAGCACTGCACCCTGAGACACCACAGCCAGGGATGTGGCCTTAGCCTTGCCCAGCACAAAGGCAGGACAAGCAGCCCTTTGTCCTGCTCAGACCTAAATGCAGTTTGTCACGTTTGGGTTCTTGCACTGATCTCAGAACACTTCAATCATCTGCTTGCATTAATCAAGGCCGGTGTGTCATGGTTTTTTTGTGGGTTTTTTTTTGAAACATCCATTCTCCAGAGCTTAATGTGAGACGTTCTGACTCTCTCAAGTCACACCTCTAACACCACCTCCTGCTCTGATTCACCCCACGCTGCCACAGGCACAAAAGTACATCCTACAGATAGCACTGCCCTACAGTGCTGTGCTTGTTCCCTTGAGGACATGGGCTCTCTGAGAGCAATTGCTGTAGCTCCATTAGTCATTGCAGCAATTGGACAGATCAGTACAACAGGAAAGGCATTACAACAAAGGTGCGATGATGAAAGGACCAGCAAAATAGAAAGGTGCTATAAAGAAAGGGAATTCCATGTGAAGAAAACATGATTCTGTGGAAGAAAATTGCTTACCTGTATGAAAAGATTGTAGGTTCCTGGGGGAAAACTTCCCTAAGAAGGGATCT